>JAYEPQ010000007.1:40920146-41418940 GCA_036321105.1 Dracaena cambodiana
CAGTTGTGCCGAATAAGTCCACCGAAGTCAATTTTGGACACCAAAATAATTTTTGATTAACGTAACTTTAAATCCACAAACCCAAATGACATTCGGTTTTCGCGATTATTAGTTTTGTAATATTTAGAATTTTTGGAGATTTTTCTTATGAGGCAGAAAAATACTTCCAAAATTACTAAGTTAATAATATTAAAATTATCTTTCTAATTACTTCATAATTTCGGTTCATTTATTTCGGATATCGTAATAACAAATGGATAATTTTGTAGTATTCCCCTCATCGAGCACTACGTCCTGCATAAATTTGATAGTATTTGTAAAATGTTTAGCAGAGCTATAAAAAATAATAAAATATTAAATAAATCGAAAACTTCTTTGTACACACCCTAAAATTCAATTAAATTTCTTAGGCACACCCCACTGTACTGTCAAAACCTAAAATGGAGTGGCACGGCATGGGCACATGCCTTTGCAAAGGTTTGCATGGAAATGAAAGGATTTTACGAAAATGCCCTCGGCATTTATTCTTTCACTCTTCACTCTCATCTCAATCTCATTCTCATTTGGTTTTAGTCTCTTATCACTCTCTTCTTCCCCTCTTCTTCTTCTAACTTTCGGCCAAACCAACTAGCACAGAAAGGAAAAATAAAAAAGAGAGAGAAGGAAAAAAAAAGAAGGAGAAAGAAAAGGAAAAATTAAACCGAATCGAGAATTCGAACCGAATATTCGAGATCAAGCCGAGGCAAGTAACACTACTATTTTCGTTCGTTTCTTTATTTAATTTAAATTTGTGTATATAAATTATTTTGTAAAAATGCTTGGTTCTGTTTCTTTATTTAATTTAAATTTGTGTACATAAATTATCTTGTATAAATGCTTGGTTCATATTTTGGACTATTAACTGATATTGAGAACTGAACTATATTAGTGGGACAAATTTAACAGATATAGATATTGTGATATTTACTTATTTTTAATTTTTTAAAAAATATTTACGTACACCAAAAAAAATTATTTGTGCCATACAAAATACGATTTGCATGCAAAATACGGTTTGCATGCAAAATAATAATTTTGCTTAGGCCTTCACTGTATACAAGAAAAAGAAAAAAAAAAGAAAAAATTTTACGGGCCAAACTATTTGGGCAAAAATGAAAAAAAAATAACAAATAAACTGGGCATGGCCCAGCCCAGAAGAAAAAGAAAAGAAAAAGAAAAGGAAGATAAAAAGAAAAGATTAAAAATAGGGATCTAGGCCTGCCCTAGTCCAGTAAAAATAAAAGAAAAATAAAATAAAAGAAGTGGTTTGGATTTAACTTGGGCCAAAATATATATATATATATATAGAAAAAAAAATAATAATAGACTGGGCTGGTCAGCCCAGCCCAGTAAAAGAAAACGAAAAAGAAAAATAAAATGACATTAGGACTGGTCTGAGCCTGACAGAAAAGAAAAGAAAAATAAAATAAAAATAAGTGGGAATTTAGTGGGTTTGGACTTGAGCTGGATAGAAAAGAAAAGGAAAAATAAAATAAAAATAAAAATATGAACAGTGGGAATTTAGTAGGCTTGGGCTTGATAATTTAAATAATTGAGGGAATTGAATTGGACTTGGCTTGGATTAATTGGACATAATTGATAAATTAATAATAGTAATAAATTAGATTTTAATTAAAAGAGAAATGCATATTAATATATATGATTGAGCCTAGAAATATAATAAATACATACATTAGGTTTAAAAATAATGCAGTATTATTATATGATTCACTTGATTCCCAAATTAGGTTATTAATTGGCATTAATTATTTAACCATATTATAAAATAATCTTAATGATATGAACTGTGGTACAATTGTGCACTAACATTTATCATGTTATATGTCATGTGCTTTGATATTACAAGTCATGTGTTTTACATGTCATGTGTTTTGATATTACAAGTCATGTGTTTTACATGTCAAGTGCTTTGATATTAGAAATCAAATATTTTACATGTCACGTATTTTGATATTACAAGTCATGTGTTTTAGTATTACAGATCATGTATTATGATACTATATGTCATGTACAGTCATGAAAATGCAAGTATGTTATCATGAATTGAAAAACAATTAAAAAAAGGTTATAAAATTTTCATGTGCATAATTCATTATGAACACGGGGATGGGAGAAGTTATATGATGGATAAGAACCTTACCGTATAAGCATTGATTGTATTGTTAGGGCCGGAATTTTTTTACTGCAGCGGCCTGAGTGATTACTGGATCACCAATTGATATTTACCCAGAGCGGTATGTCCGTTACTGTAATACAGTACGGAACTTGATTTTAGTGCCTAGCGGCATGTCATGGTTCAGCACCATGAATATTGTGGCCGGGTCCCGGGTATGCACGGGCACTTATAAAACAATGGAGAACAGCGTTATCTTATCCATTAATACAATTTCAAAATTAAATTGGACGGTAACTGAGACCAATAGAATATAGAATTAAATAGATAGAGCAGTTATTGTCATGTTCATTTATTTATGCATTTATTTATGCTTGCCTTCATGTTTAATTTATATGCACACAAACAACACTGACTTAAACATGCTCATGCACACTGATATTCTTGTACTATGATAGTACACAATTTCTCTTTTTAAATGTGTTACTTGCTGGATTTAATCCCCTGGGTTTTGAACCCAGATTTGGAATTTGAAGAGGGGGATCCAGCCCCAGTTGAAAACCCGTACTTCGTTGGACAGATTGAGTGACAATAGGTAAGCGAAGTACACGTGGAGAACTTTGTATATTTTGTTTATATTTCCTTTTGTCTGGGCACCGCTTTTCTCTTTGACTTATTCGTGTTAATATTTAAAGCAGTATGCCATTTTATATAATGAACTCTTTATATAATGAAATCATTTCAGTTTCAAACATGTTATTTATTCATCTGATTGTGGCAATAGTTACGGTTATTCCAAAATCCTGTGACTGTTGGGTTGTCTAGTGCAAGCAATAAGTAACGTCCTTCGTTTTGGGAAGCAGCTGAAAAATGGGGGCGTTACAGGGTGGTATCAGAGCTAAGGTTTAGGTGGAAGACCATATGACTACTGCCACATAAGAACATGTCTGTGACTTATTCGTAATAATTGTTTCTTATTTTTTAATACCTATCAGATCTAGTATCGTGCCTATCCTATCGTTTCCTATTTGTTTAAGATATCTATCTTCAACTCCTTTTATTGATTCTATCTGGACCTTTACAGAACAATATCGATCCAATTTTCGACCAATATGTCCCTTAATGTTTAATAATGAAGAATTTTATGCCAACTTGCTAACTATTAATAGAAATGGATATGATGTTATTCTAGACATGAAATAGTTAAATACCTTCCACGCGGTAATAGAATGCAGTAAAAGAAGAGTAGTTGAATTTAGAACTTGTCCTTAATCATTCTAAGAAAAAGAAAATAAATATTATGCTTGTATTTTCTTGAAAATTGAGGAGACATAAATGTTGATGAATTGCAATAATCAATATTTGTAGACTTGATAGAGTAAGTATAGTTGGCGAGATTAACTAGTCAAATGAATTATAAAAAAAAACAAAAAAAAAACCTATGGAAGAATAAGTGTAATATATATATATATATATATATATATATATATATATATATATATAAGATCTTAGAAGACTGAAAATTTTATAGAATTAGTCAAGTAGAGGGTAGAGAATAAGAAATTGATAATGAACTATAAAAAAAGATATTTTATCAAAACAGAATATGACATTATATCTTGTTACTCAAATTAAATTTATCTTTCCAAATGATTATCCTATTTCATTATTTTTTGTTGATCATTCTCATTTGACATTTTGTATCTTATATCTTAATATTATCATAATACGATTTATATCTTGAGCTTTTATACATCACAAGTCTTATTTAGTCGGCGAGGTAATTGTAGGGAGATATTCTCTGGCGCCAGTAATTGCAGTCGCTTAATAAGATCGTTGTATATGATTGAATTTTGTAACTAGTCATGAATTCATTTCTTATCTTATGTCCCTACCATTCATAGTCTTGTTACATCGATATTATAATAGTTCAGATTCATTTTCATTTCTAGAGTCGATTACAACATGTAATAGAACTTTGGGAATAAACTTTACAAAAATATTTATAACCTGTATTTTACACATTACTTAATCAGGATGGCGTGGCACTCCAAATTAGTAGCAGCTATTCCTAATTAAATTTTATCTTGTTTTTATGTTCCTTCACCCAAATAAATCTTCAAGAATAAATTGGGAATCCTGATTATCCATTATTATTCCTATCAAAAACGGAAGTCGTTCATGATATATTTTATATATCATAATTGAGAAAGTGCTTAGTTAGAAGTACAAAATAGTGAATCTATCAAAAGTAGACTTGAGATCAGGCTTAAAATATGAGAAGCGATATGAAAGGATCATTAACCGATGGGAGAAGTCTTGAAGGATAAAGTAACATTATTAATTTTTATTTTATGGGATATACAATCACCAAGAGATTTAGTTTGGGAGCTTGAGAAGGACATCATAATAAAATACCTATACATTTCCTCATGATCAAATACACCAATTAAATTTCGAGGACGAAATTTTGTTTTATTAGGTGGGTAGAATGTAATACCCCAAATTTCGAGCTACCTGTATTACTCTCTTGAGACCAGTTGTGCCGAATAAGTCCACCGAAGTCAATTTTGGACACCGAAATAATTTTTGGTTAACGTAACTTTAAATACATAAACCCAAATGACATTCGGTTTCGTGATTATTAGTTTTATAATATTTAGAATTTTTGGAGATTTTTCTTATGAGCCCAAAAAATACTTCCAAAATTATTAATTTAATAATATTAAAATTATCTTTCTAATTACTTCAGAATTTCGGTTCATTTATTCCGGACATCGAAACAACAAACGGATAATTTTGTAGTGTTCCCCTCATCGAGCACTATGTCCTACATAAATTTGATAGTATTTGGAAAATGTTTAGCAGAGCCGTAAAAAATAATAAAATAAAATATTAAATAAATCGAAAACTTCTTTGCACACACCCTAAAATTTAATTAAGTTTCTTAGGCCCACCCCACTGTGCTGTCAAAACCTGAAATGGAGTGGCACATCATGGGCACGTGCCTTTGCATAGCTTTGCATGGAAATAAAAGGATTTTATGAAAATGCTTTCGGCATTTAATCTTTCACTCTTCACTCTCATCTCAATCTCATTCTCATTTGGTTTTAGTGTCTTATCACTATCTTCTTCCCCTCTTCTTCTTCTAACATTCGGCCAAACCAACCAGTAGAGAAAGGAAAAATAAAAAAGAGTGAGAAGGAAAAAAAAGAAGGAGAAAGAAAAGGAAAAATCAAACCGAATCAAGGATTCGAACCGAATATTCAAGATCAAGCCGAGGCAAGTAACACTTCTATTTTTTGTTCGTTTCTTTATTTAATTTAAATTTGTGTACATAAATTATTTTGTAAAAATGCTTTGTTCCGTTTCTTTATTTAATTTAAATTTGTGTACATAAATTATCTTGTAAAAATACTCGGTTCATATTTTAGAATATTAACTGATATTGAGAACTGAACTATATTAGTGGGTCAAATTTAACATATAAAGATATTGTGATATTTACTTATTTTTAATTTTTTTAAAAAAATTTACGTAAGCCAAAGAAAAAATTGTTTGTTCCATACAAAATACGGTTTGGATGCAAAATACGGTTTGCATGCAAAATAATAATTTTACTTAGGCCTTCACTTTATACAAGAAAAAGAAAAAGAAAAAAAAACAGAAAAAATTTTACAGGCTAAGCTGTTTGGGCCAAAATGAAAAAAAAATAACAAACAGACTGGGCCTGGTCCAGCCCAGAAGAAAAAGAAAAAAAAGAAAAAGAAGAGAAAAAGAACAAGATTAAAAATAGGGATCTAGCCCTGGCCCAGCCCAATAAAAATAAAAGAAAAATAACATAAAAGAAGTTTGCTGGATTTAACTTGGGCCAGAAAAAAATAAATATATAGAAAAAATAATAATAGACTGGGCCGGCCAGCCCAGCCCAGAAAAAGAAAAATAAAAAGAAAAATGAAATGACATTTGGTCTAGTCTGGGCCTGACAGAAAAGACAAAAAAAATAAAATAAAAATAAGTGGGAATTTAGTAGATTTGGGTCTAGGCTAGATAGAAAAGAAAAGGAAAAATAAAATTAAATTAAAAATATGAAAAGTGGGAATTTAATAGGCTTTGGCTTGATGGATTAAATGCTTGAGTGAATTGAATTGGACTTGGCTTGGATTAATTGGACATAATTGATAAATTAATAATAATAATAAACTAGATTTTAATTAAAAGAGAAATGCATATTAATATATATGATTGAGCCTAGAAATGTAATAAATACATACATTGGCTTTAAAAATAATGTAGTATTATTATATGATTTACTTGATTCCCAAATTGGGTTATTAATTGACATTAAGAATTTAACCATATTATTGAAATAATTTTAATGATATGAATTGTGGTACAATTGTGCACTAATATTTATTATGTTACATGTCATGTGTTTTGATATTATATGTCATGTGTCTTACATATCATGTACTTTACAAGTCATGTGTTTTGATATTACAAGTCATGTGTTTTACATATCATGTGCTTTGATATTACAAGTCATGTGATTTACATGTCACGTGCTTTAATATTACAAGTCATGTGTTCTAATATTACAGATCATGTATTATAATACTACATGTCATGTACAGTCATGGAAATGCAAGCATATTATCATGAATTGAAAAACAATTAAAAAAGGGTTATAAAATTTTTATGTGCATAATTCATTATGAACATGGGGATGGGAGAAACTATATGATGGATAAGAGTCTTGCCGTATAAGAATTGATTGTATTGCTAGGGCCGGGATTATTTTACTGCAGCGGGTTGGGTGATTACTGGATCACCAATTGATATTTACCCAGAGTGGTATGTTCGTTACTATAATATAGTACGGAACTTGATTGTTGTGTCTAGCGGAATGTCATGGTTCAGCACCATGAATATTGTGGCCGGATCCCGGGTATGCACGGGTACTTATACGATAATGGAGAACAGCGCTATCTTATCCATTAATACAGTTTCAAAATTAAATTGGTCAGTGACTGAGACCAATAGAATATAGAATTAAATAGATAGAGCAGTTATTGTCATGTTCATTTATTTATGCATTTATTTATGCTTGCCTTCATGTTTAATTTATATGCACACAAACAACACTGACTTAAACATGCTCATGCATATTGATATTCTTATACTATGATAGTACACAATTTCTCTTTTTAAATGTGTTACTTGTTGGGTTTAATCCTCTGGGTTTTGAATCCAGATTTGGAATGTGAAGAAGGGGATTCAGTCTCAGTTGAAGACCCGTACTTCGTTGGACAGATCGAGTGACAATAAGCAAGCGAAGTACCCCTGGAGAACTTTGTATATTTTGTTTATATTTTCTTTTGTCTGGGCACTGCTTTTCTCTTTGACTCTTTTGTGTTCATATTTAAAGCAGTGTGCCATTTTATGTAATGAACTCTTTGTATAAATAAAATCATTTCAGTTTCAGACATATTATTTATTCATCTGATTGTGACAGTAGTTACGGTTATTTCAAGATCCTGTGACTGTTGGGTTGTCTAGTGTAAGTAATAAGTAACGTTTTCCGTTTTGGAAAGCAGCTGAAAAATGGGGGCGTTACAATCCCAGCAAGAATTCTATTTATAAGAAAACTCTTTTTTCTTCATAAATCCTCAAATAACTCCCTCTATAGTCATGGTTGTCCAAAGCCATATCTACAGCTCCATCTACAGTTGCCCTCGAGTTCTGTCACAGTCGACAACTGTCAATAACCCACTAATGGTTGTCGACAGCCAAATCTATAAAATGGCCAGTCTGGACTAATATTTGTGATATGTTTTGATTTTTCGATTTTCTTCCATATAGAACCCTGCAAAAAGGTTATAAAATACTTAAAAAATATTAAAGTGGAGAGTTTTATTAGTAAAGATAATCTATCATTTATTTCTTATATTAATCACTAAAATTAGATTATGAGTGTACAAAATAAACTAAAATAATTATACTTTTGCTCGTAATCATACTCCCAACTTGAGTTTTACTAGTCCCTTAGAAAAAATTATCAAATTAAGAAAATAAACCCTAACTAAAAAGAAAATAAATCCTTGCTCGCTTTCGTAGGAATCACAATTGCACTTAGCACGTGCAATAAATCGTTAAATCATCAAGTTACCCTAGTGGACAAGTATTGTCTCGTGAGGGTTTCTAGAGATGTTACCCACAAGTATCAAGAAATATTGGATCCGAAAAAATAAATAAAATGAAAAAAGGATAGGTGTAAAATAAAGAAAAAGAAAAATATTTTGTTTTATTATTATTATTATTATATATATATATATATATATATATATATATATATATATATATATATATATATATATATTGCTTTTCATTTTTTTCCATATTAAGTTCAATAAGAGATATACATAGATATAAAGATAATAATCTTAACAAATCACTTATAATCTAATATATTTATGTACCTATCATGATCATTTAAATCATATCTTGGATATATTTTTACTTTCTATTATCTTTTCCTATACACTCTTGTGATCGTGTCTATGAGCCATGTCAAGTTTCAAACTCCAATATATATATATATATATATATATATATATATATATATATATATATATATATATATATATATATATACACACACACACACACACACACACACACACACACACACACACACAATATTATTTTTTGTAGAAGATAATTGCCTAAATACCAGGCTCACTCCTATTTTTTCTTTTTTTTTTCCTTTACGAAAGAATTTTGCCTTAATACCAGGCTCACTTCTATTTTTTTTCATTTTTTTATCTTGAAGAATATTGCCTTAATACCAAGCTCACTTTTTTTTTATATCTATATAAGATAAACTTTCCTTTTAAATTTTCTCTTTGTTATCAACTTTTTATGGCTCATTATGTAAGTGTTTAGAGTGTATACTTGATTCAAACTTTAAGTATCTATATATCATATTGTCAAATTTAATTTCACAATTAAGAATTCATAAAAATTATTATCATATAGTATTGATTTTAAGATGTCAATCTCATAAGTATATCATGTAGAATGCTTCTAATTTTATTTTTCACTTCAAAGAAACAAAAAAAAATTGGAATTTTTTAAAATTTTTTATATGATTTTATGATTTTCTTAGTTAGTTGATATACATATGATACAGTAAAGTAAAGTAGTAAAGTTAAGAGTATATGTCCACTCCAAACTTAAATTATACAGTGTTCTCAGTGCATCAAGAATATAAATATGCAAATAACATACTAAGAAATAGTGTAAGAGGTTAAAGATAGAAAACACCTAGTTTTGTTAGTTTTTCAGAAAAGTCACTCCTTATAAGTAGTCAATATCAGCAATGCTGCTAGTCTTTACCTTTTTGTGCACTTGTATCTTTGACATTAGAGGGATCCTATGTTCCCCTAGTGCGTCGGCTCATCTCCATCATCAGAAATAGTAGTGTCCTATCCAGCTATACATCGATACACCTTGGTCAGGAGCTGGAAGTTGCGTTCTTGACATCGCTCGACTCGGGTTTGTCGTGTCTCGATGATTTGTAGCCTTTTGCTAAATGTGTTAGTCATTCTTATTATCAACTCATTCAAAGCTTGAAGTATAATCTCTAATGATTAGGCTGCCTGAGCTGTTGAACCTCCTTACCCTTGATCTTGCTCTCCGTGACCAACCGGCGGGGCAGCTTCTTCTTCCTGCTCTCATTGTACCTACTTCTCTAGCGGTCCTAACTACCACTCATGCTCCTCCAAGCGATCGTATCCAATAATGGCCGCATTTGATGGGCGATTGAGTCAATTGATGACAAATTATTTCCGTTGTTGAAGCAAATCTTCATTATCAGCGACGGCAACACTAGAACTGGTTTCGCCATTCTTGAGCGTTGGATACATTCATGACTTTGCCCCATGCATTGAATTATTGTGGAATGTATGATGGAGGCGATATCGAAGAGGCGCCATTCCAAAATCATATTCAATAATACCACGTTTCTTGAATATAATTCTGTTGTTGTAGATGATGGTATTATATATTTAATTAAAAATACTCACCAAAACGAACTCCTTCCTCAAGTAATCAACTTTAAAATAATTTTCATTGAAATTATAATCGCTGATGTTGGTGCATAGATCTCTAAACATTCAGGGGCTGCTTGGCATCTCGTTGATTCTGTTAGTAAATGACGGTTCTTCTTCAGGTATGTCAGGAATGTGTATGGGTTGTAAGATTTCCTCTCTTGTAAACGGTACTTTATTGCTGTTAAATATAGAATATGCAAGTTGATCGCCCATTGCCGGCTGCAAATTTGCATAAAATTCATGCACTATATCATTGCAGGGTGGCTTGTACTCATGCAACGTATATTCCTTTACGCTTGCACCTTGCATTAGTACCATGAATGACACAATTTCACTTATTTATGCATAGTCAACTCCTCATTCAGTCCAAAGCCGAAAACTCTCATATTTCTCCAATAGTTTTTTACTTGCTGCCTAAGTAGCTCTCTGACTCTATGGAGGAGATGGACTTAAGGATTCTACTCTTGGTCTTTTTGAGATGGTTTGTTTCCTTGGTCCCATGCTGAAAGTAAAAGCAAACTATATTTCTTAGCAAAACGTTACTATTTCTCAAAATTTATCGATCATACATGATTATTATTTTTTATATTTATTTATAATTTTCAATTCCTCCCCAAATATATCAAACATCATTTTAAATTTACTTTTAATACATGAATTTGATATACATTATTCAATTTAGTTACCCACGAATTTCTATACTAAAAAGTTGGAATTTTTATTTGTTCTTAGCCTTGAATTAGCATATTTTATCAATTAATCAGAAAAATTCATCAATAATTCAAGAAAAATTAGCCAAACTACTCCAAATCTGCTAAAAAGTTCACTTTCATATTCAATCTACTCTAATTAGTTTGCAAAAGCTGTAGATCTAGTTTTTTGAGATAAAAATCTACTTTTTGTGAAAAATAATACATAAAAAATTAGAGAGGAGAAAACTTGCTTACCTAGTATTTTGTGAAAATTTGAAAAAATTCTACAGGGTTGAATTTGGCTATTGAAAGGGGACGAAACCTCTTTTTGGCTGCTATAGAAGATGGGGCTAGTGTTTAGTTTGTGAGAAAAAGATTCATGGGACTATTTATAACTAGTGGTGGCTGTCGGCTACTGTCAACAACCGCATCAATAGCGGCTTTGATAGCCGCTCTTGGACAGAGAAAACTCTGCCTTACAGTCGATGGCTATCGACAACTATCTCGACGACAGTTTCGACAGCCGTTCTCTGTTGAGAACTATCAAGCTAAATTTTTTATAGTTTTAAATGTATAATTTCTAAACTAATGTTATTTCTAAAAATTAATTATTAGTCCCTAATTCTAAAATTAGTAACCAAACTATGGTTAGAAGAAAATATTCTTTAAATTTTTTTTATAAACTGAAAAGAATTCAAAAAATTTGAAAGATTTTGAAAATTTTGAAAAAGTTGTTGAAAACATCATGGACATTAAAACTGACATTAATTTCATAAGCATCCCTTACTTTTTTTTGCTAGTCAAACTCACACACACATATTTTTTTGCAACATTACCTAAATTGAGTTTCTACCGTAAGTCGAACTCAAAATCTCTTACAAATTGAAAATGGGTGATGTCACTTGAGGTAAGACTCAATGGCATAAGCATCCTTTATTTAAAACGCATATTGTTCTCAATAAATTGATATTTCTATTAAGTCTGTTAAGAAATAGTAAAAATCAAGAAAGAATGCTTAGATATTACCTCAATGCGCTACTCATGGTGTATCAACTATAAAACAAAAATTATTAGTACATAATATACAATAATATAAAAGAGATGTAGGATCCACTAAATCGTGAGATTTTTCTTTGTACTTTGGAAATTTCAAGTAGTGGTTCAGACATTTTCCATTCACCTTAAATGTGTAACCACTTTTAGGGTTTTCAATATCAATTGCAGCATATGGATATATAGTTTTAATAATAAATAGTCCATTCCATCGTGAACATAATTTCCCTGGAAATAGATGAAAATATGAATCATAGAGAAGCTCTTTGTTGGTTGGATGAAAAACACAACATGTAATAAAATGTTCGTGCCATATTTTTTTTAAAATATTTTTAGGAATACGAATTTAAAAACTTTAGAGAGCTAGAAAAGAAAATTGATGAGTTTGTGGGAGATGTATTTTTTATATTTAAATACCACAAAAAAGCTTTTTTTTTTGGGTTTTAGAGAGCATAGGAGAAAGACGATGACAATATTTTAAATTTTTAAGGATGCTTAGAGATTTGGAATTTAAAATAATAACTTAGTAAAAACATGACAAACTTGTAATTATTTACAAGTTTTAAACATGTGCATCAAGAGTAAATTGCCATGTGTAAATAGAATTTCCCTTGGGAAAAAGGGGAGAGAACGAAAGAGATGGACAACCTGAGATATGTGAGAGAGATATGCTGAATCAGGCCACGCCATCCACAAAAGAAAATTAAAATAATATATAATAATTATTAACCTGAGATGGGAGTTTCCAAAGGAGCACACATTTTTCCTAGTTAGCTCACTTAAGAATGGTCTGGAATAAAAGGCTGAATCAAAAATACACTATCAAATGGGCTCACTAGAAAAAGTGGTGTGCTCCTTTGGAAAGTACCCATGAGATTTTTTATAAAATTTTCATATTAGTCCTCCCTAATTCTCTCCTCACATTTAAGTCCTCTCTTTATTGATTTAAATAGACACATATAATTTATTCCTATACGCTTATATAAGCATATAAATCTGTCATATTTATTTATTCACATTTCATTTATTATGTTTATAATGGAATTCTCTGCAATAAGAGTTAAATGGAAAAGTTTTGGAACTTTAAAATTGTTTAATAATTTATCATTTTTCAGTATTATAAATATATATAATTTTCATTATAATCGAATAGAATTTAATTGAATTCAATTTTTGAAAGAGAAAAACATATAGATGTTACATTCATCGACGAAGATAAATCATCTCCACCAACGAAGGAAATCATCTCCACTGACGAAGAAAATCATCTCTTCTGACGAAGACGTCTACCTGCAAAGACAAATCACCTACACCGACAACGAAAATCACCTATGTCGATAAAAATAAGTCATCTCTGCCGATGAAGGAAATCATATCCACTAACAGACAGTTATTTAAACTGATCAGATCATGGGTGTTGTCCTGCCATAATCTCTACGAATCAAGGGGAATTTACAAACTCTCACCTAAAAAATCATTCCTGAAATATCAAAGAAAGAGATCAGAATTCAGTTCCTAGAAATCTAAGAAAGAGAAATAGTGGGAAGAGATGAAAGTTCAAGAGTTCATCTTTTTTCTTGACTAAGTTCTTTGTCTAATAGTCAATAAAAGTAAAAAGGGCTACTCTAGTCATATTTTCATGATCACACTTTCAGAAACTCAACTGTAATCCCTTTTTACATTGGGAAGAGAAGAAACAGAAGTAAAAAAAGGATACTCTGGTCATACTTTCGTCATCACAGTTTCTAAAAACTCAAGTAATCTCTTTTTAGATTGCGAAGAAAAGAGTTGTCTCTTTGTTAAAGTAAATCTATAGTTTTACAGTGAAAATCAATATAAATATATATATTTTTTGTTTTCTTTGCAATGACTTCATATTCTTCTGTTATTATTAACAACGAAAACAAACTGGTGACTCTACTTGGGAGTTGCTCCTCCCTCATCGAGCAATTCGTGTCGCAAACCAACAATAGCTTTTTGTAATTCCATAACAATCTATTGTTGTTTGGACAACTCTTCTTAGACTTTCAATCTCTATAACAAACTTATAGGATCCTATCCAGTCATGTCAGCAGAGACACTTCTTGCTTGAGAGGAACTTGATGTTTCTAAGGAAGCGTACATATATTAAGTGACATTGTCATTGCCTATTCATTGTCATTGCCTACTCCATGTTGCGTACTGCCAGTGGGAGTATTAGGGTAACTAGTTTCTAATGACCAAGTCGCAGACCGAGTGTGGCAATATATTCCTTTCGTTTTGGTACTAGCTTGGCTTTCTGTAAGGAAAGCAGAACCTACTACCCCTAGTAGTTGATGAGTGGTGTTTTTGTCACCACGCCCTATACCATATCCATAGTTGTATGGGAGAGCACCATTTCTCTGTGATTTGTTTACTCGGTATCGAGATCCTTGGGGATAGTGACGTGCATGTTGATATTTAGACAACATGCTAAATACTGAGAGTTGAGCCAATGAGTCAACTTCATTTGTAGTTCTTGTTGTACTTGGTGGAGTTGGTTGAGATGTTCACACAAATCTCCTATAGGTTGTGGGGGAGTCCCATAAGGTATTATTTTTGCTTTGCACTTGCTATCAATAGGATTCCTTGGTTCTCGAAGAGTCATTTGATAGTTAGCCTTGTAATTAGCTCAGCTATCTCTACCGAGCCTATGAGCAGTAGTGTTGCTACTCTTATCTTCGCTAAGCTTGGGATCTCGTCGAGCAAATGGGCTTTACTATCGATGTTGCAGGCTCTGCCGAGTCTAGCTATTTCACCACCGATGCTGCTAGATTGGGTGGGGTACCATTGTTATCCTGCCGACCATGCTGGTTCTTCTGGGCTTAAGAGGAATATCAACGCTGATACATGATATCATGTGAGAATATTATCAGCCTTCATAATTTGCTTCTTGGTCATACAATTAGCAATGATGGCCTTGTAAAAAGCTCTCTATCGCTCTTTATTGTTAAGGGAAGAAGTAAATTTCCCTTGGTGGTAGCAGGCTGGTTGCACCGACCATAAGAGACTTATCATTAGGATTAGAATTATTATAACTAACTCTAAGATAATTATCCTTATACCAGATGTAGATGGAACTGTAGTGCTAGCAGTTGTTGAGTACTAGTAGTGGATGAAACCATACCAGCAGCCTTTCTTGGCAAGGAGGCCTGAGGCTTAACCATGCCGACACTGGTCCCATTAATCGCTGATTAAGGAGTGAAGTTGTCTCTTTGTTAAAGTAAATTTAGAGTTTTACAATAAAAATTAATATAAATCTTTGTTTTGTTTTCATTGCAATGGTTTCATTTGTTCACAATAAAAACGTTTACATGAATCTAGTTTATCATGTATGCATCAAGAGTAATGTGTACCCGGTGACATGTAGGAAAAGAGTTGATATCAATTTGTATTAAACCTAGTATATATTATGCAACATATAAGCATGAACTTCATTTAAATATGGTATAAAATAATTCTAAGTCTAGTTTCTATATAGCTACAATAGAATTAGAAATCTAAATGTAATGTGAAATTACAATTCTCGGAATATACTCTCCTATGAATTAAGGAATCACCTCAATTAGAGTTCAGAATGGAAAGATATGGCTATTTTACTAAGTTGCTGACAGATGGATTCTGGACATAACACAATAACAACTTTAAGACCAATATCGATATAGTTGTAATCAACATTAGGGTTCGAAATATAAAATTCAAAATAATATCTTCAGAATCAAGAATCAACTCGCTTGGAGTTTGGATATACGAGATATGATTGTATCATCTAGCTACAACAGAATTGAAATCTAGGACAAATAATGGATAGTAGGCTCATAGCCTTTTCTAATATGGTTACAGTTGGAATCCGTAAAAATTATCAAAAAAAAAATTGCATAGCCATAAAAACTCTTTCTAATAAAATAAGAATTCAAGCTAATGAAGTTATAGTCTAAGAGACATGAGGATTCGACGAAATTGCGATAAAACAGGCATAAAATTGATAACTAAAATGGAAGGTTAGGGTTCTACATACCTTAGGGTTGGCTGCGGAAATTGGGGCTGCTATCACTATTATTGCTTCTTTGCTTCGTCTCTGTTGAAATGGAGATGGAGAAAATTTTAGAGAGAGGAAGGGACAGGAAAATGAAGATGAGAGAGAAGAATGAAAATTTATATACATTTATACATCAATTGGTCCCCTCTTCGCACCTCCTACAAGTCCCAGGCCCGTCTCTTTATCTTGCTTTGTTGCACAAGTATGTCCCCTATTGTTCAACCAAATACAAGGGAAAATGACAAAGAAACTTGAGTAGAAAATTTTTTGCAGAGGAACTAAATGAATAAAACAATTGATTTTTGGTTAAAAAATCATCGATTACAGGAAAATCCAATAAAAGAAATACATGAGACATAATGAAAATAAGATGGCCATGATGCATTTTCGTAATCTTAGGTTCACTTTACAATGTAAAAAATATGAGTAAAAAACCGATGACAATCGATGTGAGACCTAGGCCCAAAAATCAATTATTTAGTAAAAATCTCAAGAAAATTATAATAAATCGAAATTCTAGATCGAGATGTGAGAAATAAGATAAAACCAATATATTTTGTATTGAACCGATATCCATACCAGGATTCAGGCCAATATGGTCGATACATAATATACTGACATAAGGATATAGTTGATTAAGATCATAACAATATGTCTTGATAACACCTATGGAATTATTTTTCAGTATCTATTTGCTTTTCTTTTATATTTATATTTTCATTATTACATTTCGTATTTGGTAATTCATGATGCACTACTTAAGTTTTTGTTCCTTCAACACTTCATATTTGCTCGTATACTATTTATCCGCTACTAAATTGAAGATTTTGCCATATATTTTGCACAATAATCTATAGTAAATCCAATGTTTAAAATAGTGATAACGATAACATAACGTTTTGTCTTTGTTAGCTTATTTTGCATATAGCATAACACATAACATAGATTACACATTTTTCTATTTATTTAATAAAAATAAATATAAAACTATATAAAATAATCTTTATAAATTGAAAATAAATTAAAAAAATTCTAAAAAGAATATATAACCATTTTGTAATATATAATCTATTTTTATTTTATATTAAATTTTACAATAATTTTCATATTTATCTTCATAAATTATAGTAAGTCCGCAACCGCAATTCTAGTCATCATCTTATAAAAAAATATGATTACAATTTTTTATTTTAGTTCCAATTATTATCATTATTGTAATTTATATTTTCAAATGTTCGGTTTATCTTATTTGTAATTGTTGATTTCAGTTTAGTTAAAAATATAATAAAATCAATAAGTATGATATTTCCGCAATCGGATAGAAATTACAATAAACGAATAAGGAAACAATTACTAATTGGCAAGTTAGTAATTGCATAAGCAATCAAACAAACCAAATCAAGTAACGAAATTTTAGTAATTTGCTAATAATCAAAATAATAAGCAACAAAAATATAGATATAACTAAAAAAAATAATAGTGAATAACGTAACATAATGTAATTTAACGTAATATTACATAATATAATATAAAATAACATAAAAAACATACTGTTACAGTGCACTGAGTTATTTTCAGTTATTATATAGTTCTAGAGTTCCATTAGGTTATCGCAATATAACGGGTTTCATAACGCGTTATTTTTAACATTGAGTAATTCAATATCCTATCAAGCAAGTTACCTGACCTGCAGTTTATTTCCACTATCTTCAATAATTTTTTTAAAATTTTCTTTTGGATTATTGTCTCGACTCCTTAGAGTTTACTCATACCCAATGTCTTGGGTTTTAGTTTTGATTCGGTTCTCCATCAAATTGACACAAATTTTAATGGCTTCCAATAAATAAATATTTTATATCCACTTGATGAAATATAAATAAATTCAAATATTCATGGAATTTAATCTTATTAAAGATTAATGAGGTAGAGATCCTAATTCTAAAAATAATTGAAGAAAAACTATTGGATTATCATATTTTTACCGATAGCTTACGTATTTTCCTGAGCTGACAACTCACCTACAGTAATTCCATATATATTATACACACAAATATATATATATATATATATATATATATATATATATATATATATATATATAGAGAGAGAGAGAGAGAGAGAGAGAGAGAGAGGGAGAGAAATGGAAATGAGCTGACAACTCACGCAAGTTATCTGAGCTGAAATTCATTTCTACTATAATTTTTTTTAAAAAAATTCTTTTGGATTATGATCTCTACCCTCTAGGGTTCCCTCATACCCAATTTCTTGGGTTTTAGTTTTGATTTGGTCATCCATCAAATTAACACAAAATTAACGGTTTTCAATGAATAAAACATTTTGTATGCACTTGATGAAAGAGTAAATAAACTCCAAAATTTATGAAATTTAATCTGAAAGAAATTAAGGATGTAGAGATAGTAATTGTAAAAAAAATTGAAGAAAAATATTGGATCATTATAGTTTTGTCGCTAACTCACGTAACTTTTTCTGAGCTGGCGGCTCATCTACAGTAATCCCATATATATATATATATATATATATATATATATATATATATATATATATATATATATATATATATATATATATATATATATATATATATATAGAGAGAGAGAGAGAGAGAGAGAGAGAGAGAGAAATGGAAATGAGCTGACAGCTCACGCAACTTACCGGAGCTGTAGTTTATTTCCACTATCTCCAATAATATTTTTTTAAAAAATTCTTTTGTATTATGATCTCGATCCCCTAGAGTTTACTCTTACCCAATTTCTTGGGTTTTAGTTTTTATTTGGTCCTCCATCAAGTTAACACAAAATTAACGGTTTTCACTTAATACAACATTTTATATGCAGTTGATGAAAGGGTAAATGAACTCCAAAATTTATGAAATTTAATCCGAAAGAAATTAAGGAGGTAGAGATAACAATTGCAAAAAAAAAATTGAAGAAAGATCATAGAATCGTTATAGTTTAGCCGCTAGCTCATGTAACTTTTCCTGAGCTGGTGGCTCACCTACAGTAATCCCGTATATATATAGAGAGAGAGAGAAAAATGGAAATGAGCTGACAGTTCACACAAGAGCTTCAATTCATTTTCACTATCTCTAATAATCTTTTTTAAAAGATTTTTTTTGGATTATGATCTCGACTCTCTAGGGTTCACTTATACCCAATTTCTTGGGTTTTAGTTTCAATTTGGTTCTCCATCAAGTTAACACAAAATTAACGGTTTTCAATGAATACAATATTTTGTATACACTTGATAAAATGGTAAATAAACTCTAAAATTTATGAAATTTAATCCGAAAGAAGTTAAGCAGGTAGAGATAGTAATTATAAAGAAAAATTGAAGAAAAATTATTGGATTATTATAATTTTGCCGCTCGATCACGTAACTTTTCCGGAGCTGGTGGCTCACCTACAGTAATCCCATATATATATATATATATATATATATATATATATATATATATATATATATATATATATATATATATATATATATATGAGAAAAATGGAAATGAGCTGACAGCTCATGTGAGTTATCTGAGCTGCAGTTCATTTCTACTATCTCCAATAATCTTTTTTAAAAAAATTCTTTTGGATTATGATCTCGACCCACTATGGTTCACTCATACCCAATTTCTTGGGCTTTAGTTTTGATTTGGTTCTCCATCAAGTTAACACAAAATTAACGGTTTTCAATGAATAAAACATTTTGTATACACTTGATAAAAGAGTAAATAAACTCCAAAATTTATGAAATTTAATCTGAAAGAAGTTAAGGATGTAGAGATAGTAATTGTAAAAAAAAATTGAAGAAAAATAATTGGATCATTATAGTTTTGCCGCTAGCTCACTTAACTTTTTCTGAGGTGACAGCTCACCTACAGTAATCCATATATATATATATATATATATATATATATATATATATATATATATATATATATATATATATATATATATATATATATATGAGTAAATAGGAAATTCACCGACGGTAAAGGGAGTTCATTCACCGCGGCTTAGCTAGCCCAATAAAATTATTACACATGGTGTCATTTAAATGGCTGTTAAGCGAGTTCTTTTATTTGTTACATTTAAGTGGCTCCACGTGTAATAATTGTATTGGGCCATCTAAACGGCGGTGAAGGAAGTTCCTTCACCGCCGGTGAATTTTTCATTATATATATATATATATATATATATATATATATATATATATATATATATATATATATATATATATATATATTTATTTGTATATAAATATATAAGTTCTAAATAATTCGTCAGTTCGGTACGGTTTCGGTTTTCAAAACTAGAAACCGAAACGAATTATTTAGGTTAACTTCAATTTTTGCTTATTCCGATTAGTTTCGATCGTTTAAGAGAACTCAACTCTGCTCGCGTGTTCCCATGTAGCTGCGGGGTTGAAAGGAGAACGCTAGTAATCGTATAAAGACGGCTTAAACCATGCCAACATATGCCACATCAGCAATTCGAAACAGATACATAGTCATGAACCACCGCTCTCCTTTATATCGTAACCGAGGTGAAACAAATCCTTTATATCGTAACCGAGGTGAAACAAAAAAAGAGAAGGAAAATGTTGGAGTGGGGGCCACATGGCATGGTCCGCTGACCATTGATACGGTATCAACTTGCTCTCGAACTGCAGCATATCCCTCCCCATATCCAAGAAATACCCTAAAGCCAAATGCAAAAGAAATTACTAAGATTAAATCCATCATCACATATTGAAAAAAAAGAATTAATCATATTTTTATAGATGGGATTAGGTGCCACTGTATTGGCTCCCCAAATTAATTAACCAATATTATAATAATAAAGCTATTAAAATGTCACAAGTCGCAGTAACACGAGCCTCCGGTCTCTAGAAGAGTCCAACCTTTCTAACCAAAACCAAAACCAAAACCAAATCCGACCAATTCCAGCACATTAAAAGCCACCGCCCTCCCAACGCGAAGCGCCCCCTCTTCTCTCCTTGCCCCAAAATTTCCTCTTTATCTCTTTCTTCGATCCCAAGCGATCCCAAAATCTGCCCTCTATCTCTTTTCGTAGGGTTAGGGTTTGGGGCTCTCGGATCTCGCTGACTCATGGGCGGCGGCGGCGACGGCGACTCCGGCGACTCCACCTCCACCGCCACCGTCAACATACGGTGCTCCAACGGGTCCAAGTTCTCCGTCGACACGGCTCTAGACGCCACGGTGGAGGCCTTCAAGGCGCTGCTCGCCGAGCGGTGCGAGGTGCCCCCGGCGCAGCAGCGGCTGATCTATAAAGGGCGGATCCTGAAGGACGATCAAACCCTAGCGAGCTACGGTACTGAGATTTTGACTATTTTGCTCTCGATTATTGACCTAATTCGATTTGAAATCTTAGTAATTGGTATAGTAACTGATAAAAAGACTGTCTTTTGGGATGATTGATATGTTATGGCGCGAATAATTTTTAGATATGAGCATTCTGCTTATGATAGGCTGACTTAACTTTAATTTTAGTGTGTTTGAGTTGCTCAAGTTCGACCAGATCTGTAATTGGTAACTTCCTTTTATATTTACGTTTGCTTAATCTTGTCCATCTTCATTTTCTTGTGGCTAAGCTCATAGGATAGGGGAGATGAAAATGCTTGTAGCTAACTACAATTCTGAAAGTAAATAAGAGAAGAGACAGCTAGTGTGCTTAGTAACATTCGACAATTTAAGTTCCACAGTAACTACACATATTAAGTTTGAGAAACTTTCCCATTTCAGTAGTCGGGCATGGAAGATGAATCTTTTTCCTTAAAAGCTAAGTTTTTCTGTGGGCTAGCACTTCAATTTAATGGCTTCTGCCATCCGTTTGCAATGAATTTATGGCATTGTAAGGTAAAATTTAATCATTGAATTTTTGAGAGTTTCGTGCGAGATTGACGTTCCCTGTTTGTGAGTTTGTTTGAATATTTGAAATCATTCTTCTGAAGAACTTTTAATGACGGAGCAACTGCTGCTTGTAGTGCATTATATATCTATATGCCCATTAGCTTGAAGAGAACAACAATCCACTGTGCGAAAGGAAAAAATTTTTTTTCATATAAAAGTTTATGCATGCGACTATCACTGTCAATTGTTTTACCAGAATAAACTTTAGGTACATTACTATGTCCAGTCCATAATTTTTGTCTTTTTAGCAATTTTTTGTTCTGATCTAAGTGTTTTTGAGTAGTCTAAAATTTATGTAGCAATCTATTTCTTTTTATATTCTTGATAAAGGTTAGTATTAACAAATTCACTCCCAAATATAAATCCCTTACCTCTAACTCAAAGTTATGGTGGAAATTTCTTATAATTTGCTTTAGTTGGAAGCAATATGAACTCTTAGTCTCTATTTTAAAACCCTTAAACAGTGCTCATAATGGATCAGAGAAAGTATGATTTTAGGTGCATTTTGTTACTTGTATTGGACTATGAAGCTGATAATATTTGTTTTCCTTTACAAATATTTCCTTATAAGGCTACGGATGTGAGCTCATAATGGATCTAGGCTATTGACATGCATCACTGCCAAATTTTCTTTGATAGCTATTAACACGCAATAGTGCATTTCTCCTACTTATTCTGATTCATAGCAGATGTTGGACATATGGTAAATTCCAATCTATGATGGAGTTTGTTGGTGCTGTTTTGAATTTGATAGAAAGTCTCCAAACAATAAGATTTGCCAATCCAATTTATGTCCTCTTCTGTTTTGGTTTTTGTACGTTCCTTTAAAAAAAAACCTCATGTACTTTGATTAGCTGAGAGTAAGGCTATTTATGCTTGAACGTATGAAACTGTTATGCTTTTTCTGGTTATTTACTGGTTTTTCTAGAGTGTTTGATTTTGTGAGGTAGTTGTTTAGTGGATATACTAGTGGGACTTACTATCTGAACTGAATGAAACCATCATTTTTAGAGGTTAATTATGGGGTTATGACCATGATGTGAAGGCCCTTAGGTTTTATGAAGGGCGTAAACAATATTTCGTGACTGATATGTTCTTAGATATAAATTGCTTAGGGGAAGCAATCTTTTTTTGGAAATTGAGTGGAATTTGTGTTTGCATTTGGGCGAGAACTTATAAAAGTTAGCATCATTCTCGAGAACAAGTATCAATGGTTCACTTTGGCACTTCTGGCATAATATGATCGGAGTATGCTCCTTGGAGCATGGTGGCAATAAATTAGACTCCTGGATTTGCCTACTCGAAATAGCAACTAGATACATGTCTACGACTAGGTAAACTTGTAGATTTTGTCACAAATCTCAAGAACATGCAGGATCAGGGGTTCATTCGGTTTTTTTGGAAAGATGTAGCAGGAGCATGCTTTCTTGAGCATGTTGGTCATAAGTTAGACCTCCTGAAGCCCACCTTCGTAAGTAGGAAACCAATACTAGTAGCAGAAGCATTCAAGTTATCTGGATATAGTTTATTCATATCCATTAGAACAATAGAATAAGTTTTAGTGATCTTGAAGATTAAGGACCATATGAAGTATTTGCCAAGGTAGTTCTATCCTTGCAAATAGAAATATTTACAAGGCGCTACATGTGTAGGGGACATGGGACAATACCAACAATTTGAGCTGACTTCAAAATCACATGACATAGAAAGCTAAGAAAAATTAAGAGAAGAGAAACATGATTTTCTATGTTCAAATGTCTTTATTTTAATCCAGCTAATGAGGTAGCATAAGCAATTATCAACATGTGTTATATCTAATCATTTAGAAATTAATGCATAAGTAATTATAAAGAATTTATCGAAAACAAGTAGTTGATGAGGTAGCCGTTTTGAGTACGTATACACTTGTTAGGGTAGCTGTTTTGATCTATTTCATTAGTTATTTTGATAAATTCTTTATAATTGCTGCTGTATTAATTCACAAGCGAATTAGAAATTTAACACGTGTCTATAAGCTTTGGTGATGTTTTACATGTATCCTCGCCTCTTGATGAAATTAGACATTGTTAAATTTTGCATACGAGTAAATGCAGAAATTATATTAAAGGTAATCAGAAGATGCCTGTGGATTAAAATGAAGACATTTGATTTTAGAAAATTATTTCTCTTTTTTTTAATTTTTGACCTTTTTGTCTTGTAATTTTGAAGTCAATCAAAAATAGTTGGTACTATCTCCTACTTAGTTCCTGTAGCACCTAGATCCATCAGTTTATCAAGTGATCTAGTCATGTCGGTTAAAGGGTGCATGGACTACTTTTTCCACCTCTAGGTACAACAAAAAAAAAAAAACAGAGTTGAGATTTTTTTTTTTGGTGGGGAGGTGGATGCAATTGGGAGATCAAATCAAGGGACTTTTGCTCTTAAAAAACATGATAAGTGACGTAGGAAGGAAGATGATTTAGGATTTGTGGTGGAGAATTGAGGAAGAAATTTGGGTTTTGGGGATAAATTTGGATTTTGGATCTCATGTCCAGATGAATCATATGCTCATTCTCTCACAACTCACTAATGGAAAAAATTTGGAAATAGACAAATCACATGCACTCAATTTTCATTAATCATCTCTTTAAATTTAAAGTTACAAGAAATATTTATAGCAAATTATACGATAAAAAATCTCTAACTAAATTTCTAATCAAATCAAATTAAATCCAATTAAATAACTAGTTTTATCTCTATCAACTCTCCCACATTTGGAAACATTCACTATCTGGCGAATGGCGGTAAGAAGAAAATCAAGCACGACTAAGTGAAATTGGTCAATATTTTCGAAATCTTGTAAATCTTTCAAACGAACTAAAAAAAAGTTGCACAAATAAGTAGCCAAATATATGTTGCCGTATATTCCAATGGCGACGACAGTAATAACTGTGGAAGGTCTGGAGAGAGATTAAAATTTATCGCTTCTGCAGAAAATGAAAAATTTAAAATGAGAACTTGAGAGGCAAAGAAAACATGATTTTCAGATAAGAATTTATACACTTTGCCATCTATCTCTGCATGTGTGCTAGGCCTCGAGTCCTTATAAACACGACTATTAAATACCTCAGTAGTTCGCTCTGACAGAAAAATCGTATCGTCAATTTCTGGATATGTGGTAAGTTTTACGGTGGACTTAATCTCATCACCTAAAATATCGGATATATCAGTATTTGTACTCTTTTTAAGGCACTGATATTCATAATGCCAAAATTCTCCACAAACTAAATATTTGATGAAAGGACACTGATGAGTCGAGTGTCTGTATCCTTCATACTTACAGCACTGTTTAAAAGACAAGATGTGGAGCATATCGTGCACGAAAAAAGAACTGCAACCGATTTCAAGTTGGACGGAATTTATAATTGCTGCGGTGCCAATCAGAAGTTTCTCCAGCCAATTTTAATTTAGCATAGTTATATTCCTGCTCTGAAGTCAAAGGAAAATAATGGAAAAATTGCTCTGGATAGTTCTCTCAATTTTCATAACTATTAGGTCATTATAACCGTAAAAATATGGTACTGCATCCTATATATCGTACTTCACTTGCTTGAAATCAGAAGTAGTGTTGATATATTTAGCATAGAATATGAATTCCATAATAATTAACTCCAAAATTTAGAGCACAAAGTTTAGAAAATACCAAACAATTGTAACTTCTTGATTATAGCACAAACTCGATGCGAACCGAGCTTCAAAATGGCTTCAAAATCACCTCCAAACTCTTAAGCCTAATGGGTCGGGTGCACTGCTGAAATTTGTATCCGATCAGACCTACTTCCACTTAAAAGCCAGTCGGGTCTTGAAACTGCAGCGCAATAACCAAATCAATTTTAGTTGGATAGGAACTCTTAATGCATGATTGTTAACTTGGATCCAAAAAGTTCAAATCCAAACCCAATCCAATTTTCTCTGCAGTAATAGAACTATTGTAGGGACGAGGAAGATTGGGGGCTTCTCGATCAAGACTTTCGATGATGAGCAGCAATGATCAAGGTGTTGAGGAGTAAGCAGTGGTCGGTGAGGAGAAAAGCGACAGGGGGCGTTGATGTGGGTTGGGGTTGGGGAGTTGCTGAGGGCTGCTGGTAGTTGGGGAGGGAGGGTAGACAGTTTGGTTTCTTCTTTTTCTTTTCCTTTCTTTTTTTTATTCTTCTTCTTCTACTCTTCTCCTTCTCTACTTCTTGTTCTACTCTTCTTTCTTTTTTGTTTTGATTTTTTTGTTTCAATTTTTTTTTCTTTTTCTGATATGCTACTTTTCTACTCCTTTCTTTTTTTTTTTCACGGATTTTTTTCTGATTATTTTTCTTTCAAAACTAAAATAAAATAAAAGTAGGATGAAGATGGAGAAGAAAATTGTGGTAATTTGCTCTGATACCAATTTGATGTAGGACAGAAGGTGGTTTAGGGTTTGTGGTGGAGAATTGGGGGAGAAATTAGGATTTTGGGGATAAATTTGGATTTTAGACCTCACGTCTAGGTGAATTACACGCCCACTCTCTCACGAATCACTCATGGGAAAGATTTGGGAAGAGACAAATCCCATGCACTCAATTTTTATTAATTATCTCTCTCTAAAATTAAAGTTACAAAAAATATTTATAACATATTACAAGATAAAAACAAATCTCAAAAAATCCAAGATCCAACTAAATTCCTAATTAAATCAAATCAAATCCAACTAAATAACTAATTTTATCTCTATAAATTAGTTTTTTTTACAGACAACTTGCGTTACCTGTTGCTTCAGAGGAATATCTTCTACAAGTTTTGATATTAGAATCTAGCTCTCTGCTCGCATTATTATTTGATATAAAGAACATCATTCTAATGACTTTTTCTAGGGCATTTTACAGTGGTCAAGTATTATAACACATTATGCAAGAGTCAGAGGGCTCACAGCATGAAGGGCAATGGTTATAGTGCTGCAGTGCAGGATAATTCTCGTCAACATGTCTGTCCCAGAATTTTTACATTATTTTGACAAATATTCATATGAGTAATTTACAGGACTAGTGTGTTTTTATAACATCCATATATTTATAATTGATATCGGATATCTTTTTTTAATCTTTATATCATTCTCCTGTAACTTATTGAGGTCATCTGGTGGACGTTACCTTTAATTTTGCATATTATTACTTCTTACTTGATTACATATTTTGTGTTAGTGACCTACTTTCACATATCTAAGACCTTGTGAGATAGTGACCCAGTCTCTGAACTATACATGAGTGAGCTCAGCAGATACTATTTATCTGCAAAGTTGGGTTGCTGCATCTGTCCTTTTGTTAAAACCACCCATCTCTATCTAGAATTATGATTCTTGCACTGGCGAACACCAGCAGAACGACATGTAATCTAATGGAAAGTTGATGGAGGTCAATCTGGATGCCCCACTGGTGAAGATCCACGTCTTGATGGGCAATGATTGATATATTGTCATCCTAGAATAATTTGGGTTTGTATCCTATTGTTGTAGCATCTAGGTCCTGGTGTCATGGGATTGACATGTTTGGACTATTTCTAGCGATAGATTGCCCTGGCAATGTGGGAGAACCAAGATTTGGGTGGTGCTGTTTCATATATAGCTGGTGGTTACTTTAATGAAGATGAGCACCTGTACTTCTGTTATACAAGTGAAAACTGTGACATTTTAAAAAACTGGTGCTCCTGATGCAGTGCAGAAGCTATAAAAGCACCCACTTAGACGTTGAGTTGTAACTAACTCTTTGGTTGACATTTACAAGAATTTTCAATTTGCCACCTTTAAATTAATGGGTCTATCATACATGTGCAACCATAACTTGTGGTGATGTATAAGAGGATGTAAATCATAGAACTAGAGCATGATGGTCAGCATAGTAAATGCTTATGCCATAGCATATGATTGTTGAACAATCTTGAAGTAAAAGTGAAACTTTTGTAAGAAGCTGTCCATTAATACTTTTGTAGGTTGGGGCCTGTAATATGATAGAACTGTTCTTCCAATATCTTGGGGAAAAAATAAATCTACAAGTTGTTTTGCCTTGCGTGTGTGTGTGCGCGCGCGCGCTCATAAAGTGAGATCGATGGATAGTATTAGCAGAAAGATATGATATGGTTGCTGCTAGTTCAGCAGATGAGATGACTGCTAACAGAGCTAAACAAGGAAAAAGATCCTTGGCAAGCATGTGCTGATGATGCAGCATTTTGATAATGTGCTTGTGTGCCAAGCATTTGCCACACGAACTCATCCTTATAAGTAAATTCCAGCATATGATTAATCAACAAGCTGTGTTTTAACAAGCTCAATTTTGAGGCATATATTCAGGTGATGAACTTGCTACAATATAGGGTTTGCAATAAGTGGATGAGCTTCTAGCCTTGAAATGGTGTTATGGCTACACTGTCACTCTGAAGAGGAGATGACTTGCTAACTTTTGAGTTGCTAAAGATGGAGTAAGAGACTCCTAAAGAAAAAAAGGCCACCATGCGGAGGCCACAGCTCAAAGGCTTAAGCACCTAATACCCTTAGCCATCCTCTATTCTTATCTTAATCCCTATCCAAGATCATAAGAGTGCATTTTTTGCACTCACATACAATGTAAATAAAAAGTAACCATACATTGCACAAAATGAAAGGGTCAAAATGAGAGGATCGATTCTAATGTTTTTATACCTGAATAATGGTTTCAGTTTAGATTTACCCTAAGAATTTCATAATCTGGATCTTCTTTGGCCATTTTGGTTCCCACAAGTATTATATATAAACATTTAGGAATTTATAGTAGGATGTATAATATATTCACTCTTTCTGTTGTTAGTTTTCCATTCCTTGCTGCTCCACTGTTTCCCCTATCAATCTACCCATCTGCTTTGAAGCTGTGAAATCCACTAGCCTCATAAACACAAACTTGAACCTGCTTTTATTTTTCTGTCATACTCGTTTGCATAAATCCCCTTGATCCCCTCTTGGAGTCAATTTGCCATTTAAAGATATTCTAGCATAATTTTTTCCTGTCAGATAAACATGACAGGAAATATTAATCAAGGCTCAAAAATTTTGGTATCATTATCGGTATTGACTCAAATATTTGCAATATGTGATATAGGCAATGCGTATCAGTGCTTGCTGATATTTGAAACCTTGATATTATTTAGGTTTGACTAACCAGAGATGTTGTACATGAATGTAGATGCACTCATGTTATTAATAGCCTTGTCTGTTTTTAAACAATCTGAAAATTCTAATCTCCTTGACCCATAATCAAACATGGAGTGACGAGAGAAAATTGTAAACAAGAAACAAATTTAAGTAGTAGGCGATAAGAGGGTTTTGATTTTTCTTTTTCTTTGTTTCTAGCCTTTGAGTTAGCATTGGGCTCGGGTGCACTTATAATCTGTTCCTTGTTTTCAAGTGATATTTCAAGGCGTCATCGTTATAAATTGACACTGAACTGATTGGAGTGATTTGAGTCAGATGCTAAAAGATTGCATGATTTTGGTCAAAAGTTGCCACTGTAATTTTTGTTATATTTAACATGTATATGAGCCTTAAACATGGTTTTGGTCGAAAGTTGTCACCATAGATTTTGTTATATTTATCATGTATTTGAGCCTGTAGCATTAGCTTTTGTTTCTGAATGGAACCTTATCAGTCTATCTTTGATAATTTTTGCTATATATTTGGTTGAGGGAATATATATTCTTTCCCCCTCAAAAAGCCGATATAAATTTTCCCACTTATTATTGATTGTGGCCAAAAGCGTGCACTGTGAAATATTCAGCAGGCATAGTAAGCGTTTAACCTGGAAGGAACTTTAGAGAGCTCTGTATCTTGGATGACTTTTGGTGTATGAGTGGTGGAGATTCAAGCTAGATATTCTTTGCTCATGGTATTTTATTGAGGCAATTCTTGGCTGCATTTGGTTGCAGCAGTTCAAAATAGAATTTTTTTTCCCTCTATAGTTAGCTGCGGTTCCAAGGCAAAAGCTATAATGAACAGACAGTGGTTTAATCTATTTGGTTATGTTGTTTGGCACTCTCAAAACTTGGATGTCTTATTACTGCCACCAATTAAAGTTTTGCTATCTAAATATGTGGATTTTGTTTCTAAAATGAGTCCTCGTCAAGGCTAAAATGTCGGCTGAAATTTATACGCATTGACTGTTTATTGGAGTTTTACCTTTCCGATAACTGTCTGGGCTTTGTAATTTTGTTCAATTAGGGAAAAAACTGGCTAGAACTGGCTGAGAGCTGCTAATTAAAAACTTAAATGGGATGGGAAAGAGAGAATCAAAAAAGAAAGTAGAGAAAATGCAAGAGGGAGAATAGCTAGTCGTATGTTATTGAGTGCATTTTGGGTTGAGTCACTCCGTTGATTCCATCATGTTGCCACCTTCTCAGTGTCGTCATCACTATTATTATCTAATCTATTTCCTATCAAGACGGGGTCAGCTATATGGAGCAAGGCCTTATGAGGGAGTGGTCTAAGTTTTATAACTGACATTGACCTGGCTTCAACCCTCTAGTGTCAACTTGGTGGCCAGCGAAATTATGGGTGATAAGGTCTTTTTCCATAACCCTAGAAGGCCAGCTAGCAGCCTGCAAGTTCTTCGAGACTTGACAAACATCTAGAAGGGGAGGGGTGATAAATTTGCTATGGGGAACAGTGTTGTAAAACCTAGAGAATTTGTGTGAATACTCGGTTGAGTACTTAAAGTACTCAAAGTCGTCTCCAAACGCATTGAGAATAGAAAATTCGCTTAAAAAGTGGGCAAAACAACTACTTGTTTGATTCATCCGAGTTCAGATTATAAAACGAGTACTTGGACTTTTGAGTCAAAAAATAAAAATAGCTTGTAATGTTTTTACCTGAATCGTTTTGTTTTTGTGTTTCTATGAACCTACTTTGGAAATTAGCAATATTAATTTTGAAGGTAATTTTCGTAAACTAATGGCCTATTTTGGTGTTGTTTTTATGCTTTTAACTGAATCTGATTATTACTTTATCTTTATTAGGTGTGGAAAATGACCATACAATTCACTTGGTTCGTGGGGTTGCACCACAACCTGTCCTAGCTAATTCAGGAGCAGCGAACCTTGGGGCTTCAGGGACTGGAAGTACTCCTGGAGTTGCAAGAGGTGTTGGTGGAGGCCTTGGAGGAGAAGGCTTGGGAGGCTCACTTTTTCCTGGTCTTGGGGTCAATGGTCTTGGCAGTACTGGTGGTTCTGGATTATTTGGAGCTGGATTTCCAGAGCTTGATCAGATGCAACAGCAGCTAAGTCAGAACCCAAACATGATGAGAGAATTAATGAACTTGCCCGTCATCCAGAATATGATGAATAATCCTGACCTGATGCGAAACTTGATTATGAGCAATCCTCAAATGAGGGAAATCATAGACCGGAATCCTGAACTTGGACATGTGCTTAATGATCCCAGCACTCTTAGGCAGACTCTAGAAGCTGCAAGGAATCCTGAGATTATGAGAGAAATGATGCGAAATACAGATAGGGCTATGAGCAACATTGAGTCTTCCCCTGAAGGATTTAACATGCTAAGGCGCATGTATGAAACTGTTCAGGAGCCATTCCTGAATGCTACAACAATGGCAGGAGAGACTGGAAATGGTGCAGGGTCAAATCCATTTGCAGCCCTTTTAGGTAACCAGGGCACTACACGCTCCACGGACCGGTCAGCAAACTCAACCACCGCTGGCTCTGCAGCTGCTGGTTCACCTGCTCCGAATACCAATCCACTACCCAATCCATGGGGCAATACTGGTAAAGTACTGTTGATTCTTAACTGATGATCCACACTTAAAATGGTTCATAATAGTCACAGAATTCTGTGTTGTGACAGGTGGTACACCTGCAAGCAACACTAGGTCTACTGCTAGCGAAGCAAGAACACCTGGAACTGCTGGGTTCGGTGGGCTTGGAATACCAGAGCTGGATAGGATGGCAGGTAGCATGCCAGACCCTGCCCTCATGAATCAGGTTATGCAAAACCCAGCCATAACACAAATGATGCAGAGTCTTCTTTCCAACCCTCAGTATATGAATCAGGTAACTGTGAATCATTTCACATTTAGTGAAATAGCACATAATTCAACTATGCTAATTTTGTGAACTTTTGTATGCTGTTAGATTCTTAATTTGAATCCCCAGCTGCGAACTGCAATGGAGTCTAGTCCCCAGTTAAGAGAAATGTTGCAAAATCCAGAGTTTCTTCGCCAGCTAACTTCCCCCGAAACACTACAGGTAGATTCTAATTTGCAATGTTCTATATGCTTGTCATTTTCTCAACTGATGTTTCCCTCTTCTTCTGCAGCATCTAATGTCCTTGCAATCACTTTTTTCCCAGTTTGGTCATCAACAGCCTGGCCAGTAAGTGCCTTGTATTCGTTTTCTTTTAAATATGAAAACGGTCGTGCTCTCTGCTGCTAGATTTTTGTTTTGATTTCTTCCCACATGAATACTGTGCAACTGTGTTTCTAATGCTGTGTGCATTCTGTCTTCCTGTGTTCTATATTTCATTAATTATATTTCATCAGACTTGTTTTACGCAGGGTAATTCTACATGGATAATCAGCTTCTGCTCTGTTGTTATATATGATAATTGCTGAAAGTGCTGAAAGTGTTCCTTGAATTTTGGTGTTCATCATTTTAGTTTTCTTCTTTAAAACTTAAGTGAAAAACGTGCTATAGGGCCTTAAAACAGCCATGTACAAGAGGGAAATAGAATAGTGTGCCCCCTCAGCAGCAAATGCTTGTTGGACCCTGTCTCCTGAGAGGGCGCTGGGCTGCGTTTCAAGAGTGATAAGAGTTTCATGACAAACTTTTCGAACTTTTCATTTTTGAGTATAATCGAAAGGCGTCGGGCTGCACTTTCTAGTTTACCTTAATAATTCCAGTTTCCTTTTTCTCATTTTGTGCTGGTGGGAGGGGGGGGGGGGGGGGGGGGGGGGTTGGGGGTACGGTGCAGAGAAGGCTTTTTATGTTGGGTGCGTCAGGCAGCAACATATAAGCTCCTTTCCCACCAACAAATGATTTAATATCACCGTGGGCTGATGCAACGCATGGGCCTTTTCCCACAAAAAGGGGAACTATAATGTGCGGAAGGGGAATTATAATGTGCATATGATCTGTGTATTAGATGCTTAAATGATGGAAAAGAAAAAAAGAATGTGTTCTACACGATCCTAGCCAAGAGATCGGGCAGGGTACTTTTAAACAAGCTTCAATTGTTTGTGGTTGATGCGGTTAATTGTGTAGGGCCCCTAATGTAGTATGATCATTTTTTCTTTTCAACTTAAATGTATTACTAAGCATACACAACTGCCCCTGAAAATTTTAAATATCGGAGTTTGTAAAATATACATATTCATGGCAGATTGATGGTGCAGGATATTGTATTTGCTTTTGATTTCTATATGGGAATCTAGTATTAGAGATCTCAATTTCATGGTGATAGATGGTCCTTTTTTTTCATGTTTTAGAGGAACTTCTAATTTCTTGTGAACTTCGTGTGTTGCAGGGGACAAAACCAGACAGGCGGTGCTTCTGGTAAGGACCTTTGTGTTTATATGAGCCTTCATTCAAATCTGTTTTTCTTAAACTAGCTACTAAATGAATGGCGTTGGTTGGTCATAGGGCCTGAAATATTGCCCTCTGTAGTCTTTGAGAAATGTTTGTCCGTGATTGCCATGGTCTGTGTTTTTTTTACGAAGTCCTTTCATGTAAAGTGAAAATACCACCTAAGATATAGACTCGTTCCGCATTTATTTCGAAGCTTATTAACAAAAATCTTTATTTTCCTGCCTTCTATTTTGCTATGTCCTTGTACTGTAGGAATGCCAAACAACTTGGATTTTTTGATGAACATGTTTGGTGGACTTGGTGCTGGCGGTCTCGGTGTTACCAATCCTTCAAATTGTTAAGCATTCTAGCGTTTCTACCTGTGTTTTATGGGCACTCTTCATTCGTCTTCTTGTCTCCCTTGTGATTATGCAACTAAGCAAAGTTCCTTTCTTCTGTATTCTTTTTTCCAGTGCCACCAGAAGAGTTGTATGCAACACAACTATCCCAGCTCCAGGAAATGGGTTTCTTCGACACCCAGGAGAACATCCGCGCACTTAGTGCCACAGCTGGAAATGTCCATGCTGCAGTCGAAAGACTACTGGGGAATCTCGGTCAGTAGGCTTGCGTCAAGTGATGCAGACCCCGATCCTTTATCCTAGACCAGGGATCACTTGTGGGTCTGTATGATTATCGCTTTGCCTTTATCTTTCCCCCCAAGATAGTCAAACAACCAGTTATTCACTTCCTATTTTTTAGCATGGGAATAATTAGAGGTATTGGTCAAAGAGCTTTGAACTCTATATGCTCCTACAGGAGCTGGGGTTGCCTTTCTTCTTCATCGTCTCTCTCTTTGTTGAGATGTTCTATCTCTTTGTTGAGATGTTCTATCGTGACTATAATCTTTGTAAATACATACTTGTAATACTTGTGAATTGTCCATAATCAACAAATTGGGTTGATTACTGAATTTTCTTCGTTTTTGGTGTCTGGTCATGCCTATTACATGTTGGGTAAGGATGGCAACTCATTTTCCGCTTGTGGCTATTTTGATTGAGGATTATGCCAAGTTTTCAGTTGGTATGTTAAACTTTTTTACTATGGTACTTACAAAATTGCTGAAATTTTCTTAGTGATGAATGTTATTTTTCTGGCTACAGGATTGCAAGCCTGATTCTCGAAAGTGGCTGAAAGTTGCCGAGTGCATTCAACCGTGCGGGTGCGCTTGCCAGTTACAGGCGTGCTATCTGTTTTGACTGGCTTGCTAGTGCTTAAGCAGTTTGAATGGTGTAGAGACTCTGTAACAAAATTCTACTGGGAGAAGACCATAACGGTTGGATCTCTTGTGGCAATCTTGCACTGAGGTATTGTGATGCAAACAGCAGTTCCTGTGCATTTAGAATGTTCCTTGCCATCCCAGAATTGTTTTCTTTCATTGCCGTCGGCTATCCTTGCTTTGTTCCTGGCATTGAGTCAACAAAACTTTCTTTTAAGTCTGCAGTTCCTATTTTAGTTTTCAATCGGGTTGACTCTTTTCACTGCTTTCGTTACTTATGTTTTCCGCTTGTTTAGTTTTTTTGAGCTAATGAGATGGGATATCATATTATTAGCCAAAATCTAATTTACAGTAGGGGATAGTATTTAGAGAGATGCGAGAAAGAAAATACCATCTTAATTTGAAGCTTTAGTTAAGGGTTTGTTTGGTTTTACTGCAGGAAAAAAAGATCTGATTTGTTAAACATATGATTATGTAAGTTGCGAGACCTAAAATTTTGATTTAGAAGTTTAGATGTCACAAAATTTTGGTACAATCATGATGTATAGGTTTAGATTTTGCTTTCTCAATAGATTTTCTTTATTTCAAGTCCCATGTATTTTCCTTTCTAAAGGATAAAAGAGGAACTTCAATTCTTTGTATTACAATAGAAAAAATAACAAGGAGTATGTGATTATGAGGATCACTCCAGTGAGGGGGAGGATTTGGGTTAGGATAAAAGGAGGTGGAGGTGGTGGGAGGGGAGGCTCGTCGAGAGGGATGGTAATGGACATGTCATGAGTCAATTTTTAGTCTTTTATATATTTTTTAGTTCTTTATATATAAAATTTTGAAGAAGAAAAATAAAATTTAATTTTCATAATTCAAATTTTTGTATAAAGTACTTGTACGTGTTCATTATCATTCCTGCTCGTGGGTGATTATGTCGTTGCGAATGGCTATTGGCTATGGGGGCAAAGAGGGTAGAGAGTTGGAATAAAAATAAGAAAAGGGGTAAAAACGAAAAAGAAAAAAACACTCCTCGTGTGAAGGAAGTTAGTTCGAACACTTATCTCAAGAGTGCTGGACGGAGTTAGTTCGAACACTAATCTCAGGAGTGTTCGATGCTGATAAGGTATATATGTTATACGAGAGATAAATGCAGCCATGCCTACATATTAATCCTCACTCCTCACTGTATTAAAGCATACATATTAATCCTCACTCCTCACTGTATTAAAGCACAGAGGTACTTATATCGTTCAAGCAACTGAGAGACCCGTATGATATCTAAACGATGCTTAAAAATATTTCTGCCAAATATTTCTGCCTGTTACGTTAATGCTGCAAAGATTACTTTTAAAATTACTTTTATTAAAATATAATTTTTAAGTAATTATTGAAAGGAAAAAGCGAAATTATAGTATATTAAATTATTTTATAAAAATAAGATTGAAAATTTATGTCACCATAAGTAATGAATAAAACAAGTGAAATGTCTAGCATACGACTCAATTAGAGTTGATACACGGTCCCAAACGATACGATGCTCTGATACCAATTGAAACTGTAGGTTAGCTAGTATGGAAATGTATGTTATTTAATAGATATTAATTTAAGCACCGACTAAAAAGAATAATTAATCAATTAAAGTACAGAATAAATCTCAAATAATCACATGGAAATTTTTAACAATGAAAACCAAATAGAAAAAAAACTATGGAAAAACTATATTATGATTTCAAGTCAATTATGGCGATTTGACCATAACAGTTAGACAACCCAATAAACTAAGATCTAACTCGTCTACTAGACAGTCATAGACAGAGATGTAAACCGAATAATGACTTACCGCTCAAAATACATATATACAAATATTTAATTATATGAGAATTACAAATGTATTCTACCACAATCATAAATTAAGTACTTAACTGTTGGTTGGAAATGTTGATCGACGTTGATCTCTACAAACTATGAACCAAACTCCTTTTGCTAGAAACATCTCCTTTTTGTTCTTCTTGAAAAGTTGGAAATATTGATCTACGTTGATCTTTACAAACTATGAACCAAACTCCTTTTGCTAGAAACATCTCCTTTTTGTTCTTCTTGAAAAGCTCTGTTTTCTTTCTTTTTCTTCCTCTCTTTTCCTTCTTTTTCTCTGCACTTACTTTGTTGAAAATGATGGTATATTTACCCTTAAACTCTCTTTTAATCATATCTGTCGAATTTAAGAAATTACTTTTCAACTTAAATCCATAATAAAATGCCCACAAACACGTTTCTCCATGTGTGCAGTATTCTGCTAAAAGCCCCTTCAACAGCCGTTTTGCTGTGGGGTCTCAGAGTGGGCTGTTGAAAGCACCACCCAAATCCCCTTCAACAACCTCTTCAATAGTGCTTAACTAAAATGACTGTACATTTTGATCTTCAAGCCTGATTTAGGTGATCCAGGTGCTGTTGGAAAGAAGTCTCAAAACTCTACAATTTATTCCTACACAAGTTTTTTCAATTCTGCCCACATTACCTTAAAAACTTTGCTTGAAGTTGATATTGCTTTACAACCTTCATCAATTTATATTACTGCTTCTTTCCAGCTTTGAACAATCATAACTTTCATGTCCAAATTCCGTTTAGTTGATCTTGATATCTTTATGAAGGTTGTTCAAACCTCTATACTTTTCTAGTGACACATTCCTAAGATTCTCGTTGTACTTTTGTCTAATTAGAATATCCATCGTACCATTAAATTGGTCTTTATCAATCTTAAGTTTGATTTATATTCAAGTATTTGGACCGGATCTTTACGAGACTTTACACAATTTGCTACATATATAGGATTAAAAATTCTTGATATCTTTGCCTTGGTAATTTCGTGATAGAACTTTCCATTCAGTGTGTGATCCAAGATACCCTACACACAGAAAACAATATAACAAGATCAAGTATAATAAGACCATGCACACATGCACACTCATACAATACAAGCACAACATGAAATCTTAAATTGCTCCCCCTGCGTATATACTTTCCCTTAAAACTCAATATGCCTCATTATATACTCACCTTTTTTGTCAGAAATTGACAAACATATAAAGATATATACTTCCATATTAGAATATACAAGGGAGTTATATGTAAAGTTAGCAAATAGAAATCACACATCAATTAATCACCATTAAATGGATATATTGTCACACAAGTGTGAAGAAGTTCTAAATTATGCTCAAGTCTCATGTAATAGAAATTTTCATTGCTAAGTGAGACAAACAAATAGTGTATGTATATATATATATATATATATATATATATATATATATATATCATATTTTACGAAATTATCAGCAATATATATACCAAATTTCAGAATATAATTGACTTCTAAATAACTATATATATATATATATATATATATATATATATATATATCATATTTTACGAAATTATCAGCAATATATATACCAAATTTCAGAATATAATTGACTTCTAAATAACTCCCCCTTAAATGAGATATTCAAGAATTTTTGTTTTATCTTTTTTCGCACTTTTCACCATCGACGAGCTAATACCTCCATATATATGTGTTTTTTTAATTTCAGTTCCTCATTTCATCTTTGATGAGCATATATCACCTATTATTATAATGGTGGCTTTGACTCTCATGAGAAATAACCATAACTATGAATTTTAGAACATGTTCAATATTGATAGTCCTTTCCCACCACTATTAACAAATATTCTCTTTGAAATTTTTTTATCAAGTTTTTCTTCACATAGGAGTAAAAGATATGATCATATTTAAGATTGAATATGCACAATAAACTCAGTTATATAAATTTTTATGTGAAGTATGGAAGTCGTCTATATATGAATATGAATAAGTCTAACAACAATATTGATAATAACATAATAAATCTCTCTCAACACAAGTCGGCAATAAAATATTAGGATACCATACTTGTAGCCATAGGACAAGAATATACATTCATAGGTTGTATGATCCTATATAATTGCTCAACTATGCAAATACCTATTACTCTCCTAATATTAGTAGATCTTTCAATGTAAAGAGGTTATAATTTTAAATTTTCTATCCAAAATTTTCTTTTTTTTTTCACCAATTTTGGAGATTGAGTGTAATGCCCTAGATCAATAGTCCCACATTGAATGTAAAATAAGAGTTAGAGTAATTTAAAATGATTCCAATGAAACTATTAAGTAATTATAGCTAGCCTTCCTAGAGAAGAAATCCGTGGCTAATGATAAACTATTTTAACTCGTATTATCCTCCTGGAGGTTTACATAAGTGTCATACGGAATAAAGCGCTACACAAAAGTGGAGGCTACCTTTTGGCTCTGTAAGAGCCACCTCTAAAGATTCATGAGGATCACCTTTAGAATCTCATTTTACTTGGTGAAGTGTGAAGTATTAACGTGTTACTAAACCCCTCTGACGAGAACATCAAATCCTAAAATGAGAGAGAATATAATACCTTAACTTAATAGTCTCATATCTAATATAAAACAAGAGCTAGAGTGGTTTATAACGATTCTAATGAAGCCATTAAGTAATCGTATTAAGCCTTTTTGGGGGAGAAATACGTGGCTAATTATAAATTTATTTAACTCTTGTTATCCTACCGGAGACTTTAGCATATTCAAATCAAATTTGTTACCGGTACTTGTATGTGCTCGTCACCATCTGTCGGGCAGGGCGTGATATTGAGGATAATCATTTAATTTTGACTTTTCTATTCATATATGTTTTTATTTAATAATTACTGGGTACTAAGAATATAAAATGTCAAAACAATTAAGATGAGTATGTCTTAATCTACCTGACATGTTGGTACAAATAAGAATTTATCTCAAGCTTTGAATTGAACAATTTAACTTCTTGAGGTTTTTCATTCCGTGATGATGGAGTAATTGTCTTTTACTTTGCGTTTGTGATATTAGGAGATATATTTACTTTTGGTGGAGCTTTAGTCTTACCCTTAACGATTATAATGTTTGGAGAAGTTTTAGCCTTATCTAGATATGTAACTCGCAAATGATACTTATGGAACTAGATTGGATGTATTGGCAACTTATGTTGATGTCGTACATATTTGGAAAATCCAAGTCCTTGATGCTTTTATCCGGCTTAATTATTTTTGCCTTGACATTCTTTGTTGTACTGGAGACTGATAAAGTCTTGAAGTATTTGTATAGTCTCTTCGCTAGCATAATTGAGTCCATAATTCTGCTTCCCAATAATTTGAGATCCCAAAATTTCATCCAATTTTGATTTACTTCCAACCAATTTTCTAAGGTATGAGTTAGATTCAGGTAAATTAGATTTTGAAGTATTTACCTTACTTTCCGATTTGACAACGTTAGAAGCTTGACATTTTTTCAGATTTTCACTTGTAGAGTTTGTATAAAACAATAATTTTTGATTCTTAATTTCAAATTCTTCAATTATTTTTAAGGTCACGCATAATTGTGAAGAAAACTCTTCTTTCTTTTCTTCAACGACTTATATTTACTGAATAATTTAATAGTTTGCTTATTGATCAATGCCTCATCATGAAAGTTATCGTAAACGTTTTGGATGCCAATCTGTTCATCAAAATTATAAATATTCTCTTGAGTATAGAAAACATTTGAAACACTTTCATAACTAGAATTAGTAGAATATGGAAAAACAATATAATTTTGTTCATCTAACAAGGGAGCCCTACTAGTCGCTTGTTCTTCTCTAAGAATAACCATTGGAATAAAAATGATCAAATTCTATAGAAATTGACCCGCTTTAGTACTAACTTAAAAATTGCACACAATAAACTAGAGTTAATACGCAGTCCAAATGATATGATGTTCTGATACCAATTGAAAAAACAGGTTGGCTATTATAGAAGTGTGTGTTATTTGATAGATATCAATTTAAGTACCAATTAAAATGAACAATTAATCTATCAAAGAAAAAGTAAATATCAAATCATCACACATATTAATATGGAAAATTCAAATGGGAAAAAACCATGGAAGTACACTACTATAATTTCAAGTCAATTACAATAGTTTGACCATAGTTCCTTAACAGCCACGACTCACAAATAATCTAACATCTAACTCATCTGTTAGATAGTCACAGATAGAATTCTATACTCAAACTATTTAAAATCTAGTAATGAGTCACCCCTCGAGATGTAGATCAATAAGTATTAAATTGAAAATTACAAACGAGTAGAATTTACCATAACCATAGATCAAGTGCTTGTTTGTTAGTTAGAGATGTTGATCTTTGCAAAACCACGAACCATAACTTTTACTTCTTCAATAAAAATCTTACTTTTGTTATTTTGAGAAGCTTTCTTTTCTCTCTTTTTCTTTCCCGCTTTTCTTTTTTTTTTTCTCTGCACCTATTTCGTTGAAGATGACGGTATATAAATCTAATTATACTCTTTAAACAAACCCCAAAACTCGCTTTTAATCATATCCATCGAAATTAAATCCATAAATTTAAAAGAAATCACTTTCCAACTTAAATTCCATAAAAATTATCCAAAAAACACCTTATTTCACATGTACAATGTTTTACTTTCCAAAGCCTCTTCTATAGTCCCTTCAACAACCCTATATTGTGGAGCCTCAGTATGGGTTATTGAAATCGTTGTCCAAAGCCCCTCAATAGCCCCTTCAATAGTACTTCAGTAAAATGACTTTAAATTTTGATTCGGAGTTCAATTGAGTGATTTAGACGTCGCTGGATAGAGGATCAAAACTCTACAATTCTTCCTATATAAAATTTTCTAGGTCTGCCAGTATGACCTTCAAAACTTGGGTTGAAGTTGATCTTACTGCACAACATTTATCAATTTTTTTATAGTTTCTTTCTATTTTTGAGCTATCATAATTTTCACACTCAAGCTCCCTTTTAGCTTATCTTAGTGTATTAGGAAGACTGTCCAGTGCTCTACACTTTTATAGTAATACCATTCTAAGATTTCCACTATAGTTTTGTCAAATCAACATATTTAACGTACCCATCATATTGGTCTTTATCAATCTTGAGTTTGATTTATACTCAAGTAGTTGGATCATATCTTTATGAGTTTTGGCATGATTTGTCATATATATAGGATAAAAAATCATAATAACAAGCAATGACAATTGTCATGCCCCACTCCCGATATACGATATACGAGTACCTGCAGTAGATATCTGCAACATATTCTGTTTGAGTATGCTAAAATCTTTGGTAGAATATCAATACATTTGTCACAATAATACTTAATAATAATAGTAGAATAACAAAGGTTTGAGATTTTCAGTAATTGGAATGGAGTTTGGATACAATTGAAAGAATAACAGATACGATAAAACTAAATAAGAGGAAATATTGAAAATAGGGTTTCATCATGCTCATCAAAGTACACTAGATCATGTATTAGCTCCAATTTATCCATCGGCAAGTCTGGGCATGCACACCCTAGTTCTCAGATTGCGTTTAAATATATGTAAAAGTAAGTGATGGGATGTCATGTAATTAGTAAGACTAATTGATGAGATATTAGTGTTTAGATTGTCTCTTGCACAGAAGCAGAAAATGGTCACATGGAATGTTCGGTGTTGAGTCGGACCTTGTCGTCATACAAAATGAAATAATAATAAGGTATGATCCAGCAAATCATCATGCATTCATAGTGTGTGAATTACTTAGTTGTACAATTTAACATGTTACAACTGAAATAAAGTATTTTTCCATCATTTGGTTTTTTTTCCTCACTCAATGTCATTCAAGTAGATTTCATATTAAGTCCAAAATCTTGTTCTCATAGATTGTATAATGATCATATCCAGTATAAGGTTTCAATTGGGATTTATTAGCTTGTTAATAACATGATTTAAAGAGTTCGTCTAATTTATACTTTATTGAATATATCATAATTGGCTAAATAAAAAATTTACTGATTTAAGACATCATAGAAATAATGACCAGATAAGTGTATGAATGCTGAGAGGTTTTCTGTGCTATACACATTCCTTAATTAGATAATCAACATAAAAGATAACTTGCTTAGCCATAGATACAAAATGATATTGTAAATAGTATTTTTCTACGATTATAGCTTTTGCATGATTTATCAAATATTGCATATCAATTATCCAAAAATCTAACTAGACAATGTTATTTAACAAATCTAATGACAAGTGTGTAACAAGAATAATAATTTTTTGATAACTGGAACAATAATAAGCAGTTGATGAATTTATATTAAATAACAAATCAATCTATACAAAATAAATAATATAATTGAAACAACATTTATAAATAGTATGATAGTGAGTCCAAAAATAAATTCACCTGTATTTCGTTTCCCAATATCGATCAATAGAGAAATTTACACGTTAAAAATATTCTAAGAATATCAAAATTATATTAGCATAAAATTAGATAAATTTTTAGAGATTTTTCAGTATTTATAGTGCACTCAGAAATTGATTTTAAGGCTAAAAAGTCTTAATGGGTATAAAATCTTCAAACGGGTCTGGATTTATCTTATTGGGTCTATTAGATGGTGGATATTATTTTTAAACTATTAGAGTTATTAGGTAGTGGGTAAACTAGTCGTATGATCCAATAAAATAATTTAAGCTAATATGGAAAAGAAAAATAATGTCTTACCCATTGACAAAATGTGAGATCCCATAATATAAAAAGATGAGAGAAAAAGTGTTCATATCCGGAGAAGTGGCAGCTCCGATGGTGGCGATAACTCTAGCAACGGATTTGGCGACTTGCTCCGGGGAGATGAGAGAGAGAGAGAGAGAGAGAGAGAGATTTAGATGAAAGAATATATTTGCAATGAGGTTAGGAAATGTGCGTTTATATAGATTTTCAAATTTGAGGTTTAGAATATGAAGAGTTTTTATTTAATTTAGGAAGTTTAATTTTAGAATTAAAAAAGAAAGTTAAATTGAGGGGTTAATTGTTGAATGTGAAGAGTTGGAAGTTTAGAAGAGAAAGGTTTGTGAGTTTAAACCGGTGAAAAGGTTGGGATGTTAGAGAAGTTAATAATTAAATTTATTATTTTATTTGTTTAAATATTTATTTATTTATGATTAGAATTTAGGGTTATTAAAATAACTTTTAAGATTGTTCCAACTAATAGCATGTGCATGTTATTTGACAAACTCTTTATTATTATAAGGAAGAAAATAATGTTTTATTTCTCCTAAAAGAGAATTTTTCACTTTTTATTTATTTCTTGTATTCTTTTTCTTCTCTTTATATTTTTCCATTCTTTAGAGCGTAATGTAAAGAAAGAGGAAGACATGACTATTTATTTTAACCTTTTAGTGTTGTTTTCCGAAAACTAATTTCTAGCTAGCTAGAAAATATTTTTTTATTTTTCATTTCTTTTACTTCAACAATTTTGTCTTAACCCCACTTACAAAATTTTCCTATGTCATTTGTATTAAATTAAAATATCTCAAATTTTGGTTGACTTTACCTTTGAACAGTAATGTTCTTGAAAAATAATAATCTAAATGAAATTTAGGATTATTTAGGTTTTGAGCAAGAATAAAAGTGACAATGCCCAACCCTAGCCAGACTCTAATTTTCATATTTTATTTTAAATTTCATACCCATTAAAGATTTTGGGTAGGGTTCAAATTTAAAACTTCCGCCCACTAGTTTATTAGATTTGGATTTAGATACACTTGTTTATACCCACTAATCTGATCATACTTTCAAAATCTTAAAGAGTCAATGGATGTGTACATTGAGATTATGAGATATTATGCCACTAAATTTATAATTTTTGCAAAATATTATTCTAATAAGGTAATACTTTCTTTTTTCATAAAGTTTTTATATCAATGGTGGTATTAGTTTTCTTTTACTTGTATTATTCTCATCTAGAAAGTATTATTTTGTACAAAAAAAATATTATTTAAAATTTGATAAGTATTTAAAACCAATTATGTACCCAAATAAAGTGGATTTATGATAAATACATCTAGTATTTTGTGAAATTATATCTGCTATTGATACTCTTGAAACTTGTTAGATTTGGATATGAACAGGTACTCGATCCAAAGCCAACCCCCTTCCACTCTTAAACAAGAAGATTGATGCTAATTAATGGATAATTAAATTGCACACCAAATTAATATTATTAATATTGTTATTGTTATCATTAACTAGACTATTTTCAAATCAAGTCCATAATAATCCCACACGGTATAAGTTTATTTTAATGAAACATGGATCACATATAAGATTGATTTAGTTTATAAAAGATAAAAAGAACTTTATCAATAAATATTGATTGATAAATTTTTTATGCATCTTAAAAATATTAAAGTCAAGCCAACTATACTAAAATTTATTAGTATATTTATATATTCCAGAAACAGAAATGCTAACTAGTTATAAATCCACTTATCTTAGATATAAATCAACTTAACTTAGAAATAAAGTCGTTCAGAAATTACAGTTATGACAGGCCTTTTGTCCTAAAACTGTTTAGTCGACAATAAAAGGTTTAACCAAGTTAAACTTGGTTTAGTTTTCATGCAACAACGTTATGAATGCAGTGCTATTGAGGCATAACATACTCTTAAACCTTCAATCCTAGGCCTGGACATTTTATTAAGAAAGAAGACATGAAATGTGACTACTTTCCTTATAATCCAATTGTCTATAAATAAAATAGAATATTTAGGGTCCCTTACAAATTTTATGATTGGATATCAGTTTTCTATAAATCATTGTTTGGATATCAGTTCTAGACAATATGACACTCATCTTATAATAATCTTTCTACTAAACATTTCATCTAAAGTATCTACTAACTTGATTAAAAATTAATCATGATAGTAAATTATTTAATTATTTCTAACTTAACTAATCAAATTAAGTTACTAATTATCATTTTGGTCTCCTATTTCCTTTTACTCCATCTTTATTTTTTTTTTTGACTACCCTAAGTGCATAAATATGAAGAGAATAAAAAACCTTTATTAGTGATTGATATGAGCTCCATCAAAGCAATTGTGAACCTAATCATTTAAAAAGGCCCATGAGAAAGTTAAAAATGCCTAAGGATGCTATTATCAGCTCTAGTGAAAATGAAAAAGCAAGCTTCTATGAAAGCGGATTATTAGATAGATATTAAGTACCAATTATCAAAAGTGATTAATCAAACATGCAAGTACAAAATAAATCTCAAATCATCAGACATATAAGATATAAAGGTTGTTTAATATGAAAAATCAAAACGAAAAAATTCCATAGAAGATGTTTCTCTATGATAAAGAGTCAATTACACAAGATTCGAAACACAGTCGTTAAACACACTAGGGCCGATCATATAATTTAAAATCTATCTCTTCTATGAGACTGTTAGCAAAAGATAGCAGAATAATACTAATGCAACAACCAGCGGAATCAAATAGTTAACCGAAGAGAAAAATAGCAGAGACAGAGAACACGCAGATTTAACGTGGTTTGGCAATATGCCTACGTTTACGGGGACACGATTGAAAAACTTCCACTATATTAAAAAAGAGGATTACAACTTTCTAGTTCTCAACCACAAGAAAAATCACAAAGAAATCACACAAGATTTTGAGATCAAACCCTAACCTTTTATTGCAGTGATTTACCTCTTTACTTCGGCCACCGAAGAAACCCCCCAAAAAAAAAAGCCCCGCCTTCTTTTCTGTTCTTCTTTGCTTTCGGCCAAGAATTTCAGCCGCCGCCTTGTTTTCTTTCGGCCAAAGATTTAGCAGCAGCTCTTTTCTCCCCCTTTGATTATTTCTGCTTTGGCCAAAATATTAATTAGCAGCCACCCACTATAAATTTTTCCTTTGGCCACAAATAATCAATAGCAGTAGCCGCACACAAAAATCTTGTCAACAGCTGCAACCGCTTCAAGAAGAAAACCCTTGGCACAGACCTGCCCTAGCCACAACACCCCATATTTATATTATATCATAATGGGTTTGGGCCGATTTTGGACCCGTTTCGGTGTACCGAAACCCGCTGGGCTCCATTAGCAACAATCTCCCACTTGGAGACCAATTGCAAAAATTGTAATCTCTATACATGATAATTCTAGTGTCCAAAACTTTTACCTCGATCGTTTAAAGTCCCAATTTCAGCATTCAATACAAATACACCAAAGTTGAGTAATAGCTCAACTTTTTCCCATCAACCGGTTTTGTCAACATATTTGCAGGATTCTTACTGCTCTCAATCTTCTCCAACTTCAATTGGTTATCCTCCAACAAGGATCTAATGAAGTGATATCTCAAGTGAATATATTTAGTCCGTGAATGATACGCCGAGTTTTTAGTAAGATGAATTGCACTCTGACTGTCACTGAATAACCTGCAATCTACTCTTTTAAAACCCAACTCACTCATCAATCGCTGCAACTAAATAAACTCCTTACTTGCTTCTGCAGCTGCAACATACTCAGTTTCTGTCGAAAATAAAGTAACAATTAATTGTAATCTTGAAATCTAACTTACCGCTGTCCCTCCTACAGTAAAGACAACCTGTGGTGCTCCTGCCATCGTCTCTATCACCCGCATGGTCCGAATCCACAAAACTTTGCACATCAATGTTATCACTCCCAAAACACAAACAATACTTTGAAGTACCTTTAAAATACCTGAAAATCCACTTCACTGCTTGCTAATGTTCCTTCCCAGGGTTCTTCATGAATCTACTCACTACTCCCACTGCATATGCAATATCTGGTCTTGTACTCATCATTGCATACATGAGACTCCCAATGGCCAATGAATAAGGCACATTCTTCATGTATCTCATCTGCTCATCTGTCTTAGCACCTTACTCTTTTAACAGTTTGAACTGACCACCAACAACTGTAGTTACCGGTTTTGCATTTTCTATGTTGAATCTCTCTAATACCTTCTTGATGTACCCCTCTTGAGATAACCACAATTTCTTACTTTTCTTATCTCGGGTAATTTGCATTCCAAGAAGTTGTTTGGCCTTACCCATGTTCTTCATAGAGAATCTATCTGCCAACTTTCTTTTCAGATCATTGTTTTTTTTCATGCATGTACCTGCCACAAGCATATTATCTACATACAAAGTAAGTATAATAAAGTTACCATCCTTAAACTTTTGTAGATATATACAATGATCTGAATTACATATGGAAAAATCTGAATCCAACATAAACTTGTCGAATTTCAAGTACCATTGCCTTGACGCTTGTTTCAATCCATACAAGCTCCTTTTCAGTCGACATACCCAATTCTCTTTTCCTTTAACTTCATATCCCTCCAGCTGTTCCATATATATTTCCTCCTCCAAATCACCATGAAGGAAAACAGTCTTCACATCGAGCTGCTCTAAATATAATCCTTTCACAGCCACAATACGTAGTATTACTCTGATAGAAGTCATCTTGACAATAGGTGCAAATATTTCATTGAAGTCAATACCTTTTCTCTGACCGTATCCCTTCACCACCAATCTAGCATTGAACCTTTGTGTCCCTCCGGCCTCATATTTTACCCTCTATACCCACTTGTTATGCAATAGTTTCATCTTTTCCGATCGCTTCACCAATTTCCATGTGTGATTCTCCTTCAAAGAAGATATCTCATCACGCATGGTTTGCTCCCACTTAAAATGAAATTTATCCTGCATAGCCTCTTGGTAACTCTCTGGTTCACCTGCATCAGTATATAAAACATGATAGAAAGGAAGACAAAGTTTTTGGGTTGACTTCCTTACCCTCGTGCTCCTCCTCAAAGTGGGAACACTCTCTGATGAAGTACTGGAACCATCTACTTCAGTCAATGACTCTCTTTCCTGTTCGGTCTTATCTGAAACTTGTGTATTCTCAGGTGTAGCTATTTCTTCTCCTTCAGATATGGTATTTCTTCCTTTCTTTTATCCATGGGATTCATCCCATCCTGTGACTCATCCAGCTCCAAGTGCTCTTTCTCCACTGCTTTCTCACTCTTACTTTTCATTCGGTCTTTATACATACAGCCCTCATTAAATACTATATCTCTGCTACGAATTACCTTGTTATGCTCATAATCCCATAAGCGATAACCATATTCGTCGCCACTGTATTCAATGAATGCACACTTCTGAGATTTAGAATCAAGCTTCTTTCTCATCTCATGATCCATATGTGCATATGCTATACAACCGAATACTTTTAAGAATGAATAATTCACACTCTTACCAGACCACACCTCCTTTGGAATTCTTTCATCCAAAGTACTAGCTGGACTCCTATTGATCAGATAGACTGCCGTATCTACAGCGGCTCCCCAAAGTTGCAAAGGCAAACCTGCATGTAGTCTTATACTCCGAGCTCGCTCCAAAATGGTTCTATTCATCCTCTCAGCCATGCCATTTTACTGCAGTGTCTTCGGTACAGTCTTCACTCTCCTGATCCCATGGGTAGAGCAATAGTCATCGAACTCCCTATTGCAAAATTTCCCACCATTGTCTGACAACAGACATTTCACCTTCAAATCTATTTCATTCTCAACAAGAGCTTTCCATACCTTGAAGATTTTAAAGACATCGGATTTCTGTTTAAGTGCAAACACCCATATTTTCTTGCTTGCATCATCTATGAAAGTGACAAAATAAGAATTACCTCCAAGAGACTTCACCGAAGAAGGCCCCCATATATTGTATATACTAACTCCAACCTCTCAGTTTTCTTCTCCTTGCCATCTTCATAAAACTAACTCTTTTCTTCTTTCCAAACACACAGTTCTCATAGAAATCAAAATTAGCATTTTTCATATCTGTCAACATACCTCTGGATTGCAATACCCTCATGCCACTTTCACTCAAGTGACCGAGCCTCTGATGCCATAAAGTAGCCTTCTCATTCTTCACGGTGGCCTAAGAAACAACGTGATCCACCGAGTTTGAGAGTAAATATAGAGTTCCCACTTTCTCACTCTTGACCACTACCATTGCTCCTTTACTGATATTCAACTATTTCCTCTCAAATGAGATTTGATAACCTTCGCCATCTAACTTGCTAACAGATATCAAATTCTTCTCCAAATCTGATATGTGCCTGACCTCTTGTAAAAGCAACTTTCCATCATTGTGCAACTTTAACTGAATTGTCCCTTTACCGACAATCTTACATTCCTGCCCATTAACAATAGTCACATGCCCAAAATCACCTTGGACATAATTCTCAAACCATTCTCTATGAGCAGTGCAATGGAACGAAGCCCCTGAATTTACAAACCACATATATGATCTTGATTCTGTATGAGCAGACACGCATAAGTCATCATACTCTTTACTTGGATTCACCACATTCGCTCATTCCTTATCTTTATTTGGATAATCCTTTTTCATATGACCCTCTGTCTTATATTTCCAACACACTAACTTTTTCTTGAACTTCCCCTTAGATTTTAATCTCTCTCTTTGCTTTGATTCTCTGCTTGAACTTTTACCCCTTTCCTTTCTTCTGTCATTATCAATCGACATAGCAGTACTTGTAGAAACTGTGCTCTCACCCATACTTTTTTTCATCAATTCATCATTCATGATTGTACTCACAACATCATCAAATTTAAGAGCAGTATTGGAAGTATTACTGATGGCCATAACAACATTACTCAAACTATCCGGTAACGAACACATAAATATCAAAGTTTTAATATCATCAGCAAAGACAAAATCTAAGGATTCAAGTTGTGCACATAATGAAAAAGAGAGATTACAATTTTTGCAATTAGTCTCCAAGTGGGAGATTGTTGCTAATGGAGCCCAATTGCCGCAGCGGGTTTCGGTACACCGAAACGGGTCCAAAATTGACCCAAACCCGTTATGATATAATATAAATATGGGGTGTTGCGGCTAGGGCAGGTCTGTGCCAAGGGTTTTCTTCTTGAAGCGGCTGCAGCTGTTGACAAGATTTTTGTGTGCGGCTACTGCTATTGATTATTTGTGGCCAAAGGAAAAATTTGTAGTGGGTGGCTGCTAATTAATATTTTGGCCGAAGCAGAAATAATCAAAGGGGGAGAAAAGAGCTGCTACTAAATCTTTGGCCGAAAGAAAACAAGGCGGCGGCTGAAGAACAGAAAATGGGGTTTTTCTTCGGCGGTCGAAGCAAAGAGGTAAATCAATGTAACAAGAGCTTAGGGTTTGATATCAAAATCTTGTGTGTTTTCTTTGTGATTTCTCTTGTGTTAAGAACTAGAAAGTTGTAATCCTCTTTTTTGATATACTGGAAGTTTTTCGATCGTGTCCCCGTGGACGTAGGCATATTGCCGAACCACGTTAAATCTGCGTGTTCTCTGTCTCTGGTATTTTTCTCTTCGGTTAACTATTTAATTCTGCTGGTTGTTGCATTAGTATTATTCCGCTATCTTTTACTAACAGAGACAATGACAGAAAGAGCTTGACACTCAAATTACTCAAATCCTTATAACGATTCAACACTCAAAAGGCAGATATACAAAGAATTAAATTTTAAAATATTACATATAAGTAGAGAATACCATAACCATAATGCAAGAACTTGATTGTAGATAGGAGATGTTGATAAACGCTGATATCCACAAAATACGAACAAAGACTCCTTATTCAATAAAATCATCTTTTTAATCTCCTTGAGAAGCTCCCTGGTTTCATCTATAGATCTTTTTCAATTCCATCTAGAGGCTCTAAAAATCTTCAAGTTTATATTCTAATCTTTTTTCTAAATAAATTCCAACTTCCCTTTTAATATTGTCTATCCATCTTTAATCCAATGGACCACTAGAATTACTCCAAATAAATTCCTCTCAGTTCAAAGTCATAACAATTTAAAAGCACCACTATACGCTGTAGAATAATAAAAATGATAAAATAATAAGTCAAAAAAAGGAGCCTCATAAACTCCTGCGAGGCTCCCACCCACGCGGGCGCCTGCGAGGCTCAGGAGGAGAAAACCAATAGGAAGAGAAAAAAAAGAGAGCCTCGCGAGCTCCTGCAAGGCTCCCACCCTCGCGGGCGCCCGCAAGGCTCAGGAGGCTAAGCCAAGAACTATATATATATATATATATATATATATATATATATATATATATATATATATATATATATATATATATATATATATATATATATATATATATATATATATATATATATATATATATATATATATATATATATATATATATATATATATATATATATATAATTTAGCCACGAGACTGGCCGGCCAGACTCGTAGGCGAGCTCGCCACCCGCCTCGTGCAGCGATGCTTGCTCGCCCCGCATAGTGCCACCCACTTCGCGCATAGTGAATTTTGGTCTCATGTATAATTTATTTTGGCCCCGTCTTTGGATATTTTGCAATTTCTAAACATATCCAAATTTTAATCAGAATCAAATTAATTTTGGATGCAGAATTTTAAACTAATTCTATTTGAGTTTGATAAATCTGCAAATTCTAATTTGAGTTTAATTGATTTTTTGGTACAGAAACATGACAGGATATAACGAATTTGGAGCAACTCTAATCAAAAGAAGTTTCGAATATCTCATCAAGATTACATAGAGACTCGATTCTATTTATAAGGAAACTCGCTCAAACTTAGGACCTATAAATACCCCTCGAGAGGGACTCAAAAAGGACCTTTGATCAGATCTCTCTCACACGCAAGAGTTTGAGCTTCCTCGAAAAACATAAGAGAAGAAGAACGAGCTCGCTTCCAAATCATCGATGCTAGATCGTCAACGAGGAAAGGACCGATCCTCATAGTTGCCTCGAATTCCACGTTCTTCTGTAAAAAGAGAGCGACAATGTATAAGTCCTCTCTGTCTGTTTTTATTTCTTTTCATTGTAATAAAAAAAGAGAAATTTTGATAATCTGTAATTTTTCTCGATTCAATGGCAATGGAAAGATCCCCAATTTTTTTCTAATAATAGACTGACGATCACAGTGGGAGAAATCTTCTATATTAAAGGGGAGATGGTGGTCCAATCTGACGTCAACAAACTTGGAGAGACGGTCGAGATGTTGGTGATCGAAGTCGACCAAAAAAAATATGAAGATTACATATCTTTGGACTCATCGAGTCTACACCACAAGAGATCTGTGCGGGAAGGACACAAAAAAATAAACTTTGAACAAAAAGATGACTTGATGGTCTTAGATGATAGGGAGGCGTTGGTCCATCAGCAATCACTTGAATTTTCAAACTCTGATCCATCAGACCAAATTGTGTCCCTTCCAATATTCAAAGAGCTCGCTGCATATGACGCTAAAGGAAAACCTATTGCGGCGCAAAGATAGACCCAAATTCGCAACCGGAATAGAAGAGCGCGCTGTAGGGCACTCAAAGCCCATTTTACATGCGAGGCTAAAAAACAGCCTAGCCAACCTAGCACTCATCAGGTTGGCCAACCCAGCACTCATCAGTCTGGTCAGCCTAGCACTCCTTAGCCTGGCCAGCCTAGCAAATCTCAGCCTGGCCAATCCAACACTCCTCAGTCTAGCCAGCCTAACACATCTCAGCTTGGCCAGCCCAGCACTCATCAGCCTGGCCAACATAGCACTCCTCAGTCTAGCGAGCCTAGCAAAGCTCAGCCTTGCTAGCACAACACTCCTCAGTCTAGCCAGTCTAGCACTCATCAGCTAAGTAAGAAGCAACCTAGTACTCATCAGTCTGGCCAGCCTAGCACTCCTTAGCCTGGCCAGCCTAGCACTCCTTAGCCTGGCCAGCCTAGCAAACCTCAGCTTAGCCAGGCCAATCCAGCATAAGTCGGCCTGGCCAGTCCAGTACTCCTCAGCCTGGCCAGCCTAGCACAAATCAGCCTAGCCAGCCTAGCAAATTCCAGGCTCGCCAGCCTAGCACATATCAGCCTAGTATGAATAAGACCAGATGCCAGCTTGGTACAAGTAAACTTAAAAACCAAACTAAGTTTAAACTAGCACGCAAGGCTAGTTCAATTAAGCCAGTGTGCGAGACTAGATTAGTTTGCCAGGCTCTTTTAGTGCGCGAGGTAAGAGTTAAGCTCAGCCTCACATAAGAACAAAAGAATGCCAGCCTACCCAGCAGATTCATGCAATACATATCAAAACTAATGATGAATATCGAACCAAACTGGGAGTTGACAAATATAACCTCCATAATTTCTTAGAGCCATCCGCTAGGACAAATAGACATCACTCAAGAAGCGGACCCCGTTCCCAAGAGATGGTTATATTGGCACCACGTGAAGAAACTTTGGATCTACAAAGGTATCTCACGAACAAAAGGGAAGTCGCACAACCCCATCGGTCATGCTGCTGTGAAAAATTAATCGCCGTAGTTTTGACTCACTGTCGCTGTGAAGCCCCGAGAACATCGGTATTCAACCGACTGTCAGCACCAGAACCTCGCATTCTGAAGAGAAGACGACTGCAGAGGCGAGACTTTGACTCAGATGAAGAATTGCCCGCTTTCACATCAAATATAGTGAATAAAGGTAAGAAGCCAGTCGCCGAAGTGTATCTCTCTGATACCGAGGCAGAGGAGACCTATCATCACACATGCCTCAATACTGGTGTGATAGCTCCCCACGATTACAAAAAACTGGTTGTGGGTTTTGATGAAGAACATGACAAGCTAAACGATCACTCGGCCATAGCAACGCCAAGATTGTATGCTTCCTCTCGGTCTAGCAGGAGGACAGTTCATATGGCCGAGCCGTCGACCGAGATGAGACAGAGGATTGAGTCACAAGAATGCCTCATCCAGGAGCAACAAAGAAGAATCGAGGACCTCAAAACGATACTTGCAAGGTCTTGGAAAATAATTAAAAGAACATAGAAGATGAAGTATGGGATTCTTCCTCTTCTGATAAAACTAACAGAGAGAAGGATGAAATCGATTCCAACTATGATAAGACCAAGAAGGATAAAATCGAATCCAACTATGATAAGACCAAGAAGGTTGAAATTGAATCTAACCGAGACACCGGGGAAATGGAAGTGAGGAAGAATATTTTGTTGATCCTCACGCTGAAAGAATGGCGAAGCTTCAAAGCCAGGTAGAGGCCTTAATACACTATAGAGAATTGCAAGAAAAAGCGATTACGAGATCCTACCCGATAGAATGGGAGTTTGCCTCATTTTCGGCAAAATATTAACCTCTCAAACTAAAATCATATGATGGGAAGGGATCTCCAAACAAATATATGTACTATTTCTTTTCGCAGACCGGCCATCTCATGGGCAATGACCCAGTAATGATAAAATTTTTTATAGGTATCCAGTGAGGGTCTGCATTCACTTGGTTTAAACAGTTGCTCCCGGCAACCATCAATGCCTGGTCTGACGTAAAGAGCGAGTTCCTAGCTCACTTCTTCAAAAATGACACCGAAGTATCCATTCACTCTCTTCTGGCAAATAAGTAAAGAGAGGATGTGACGGTTAAAAGCCTCATCGAGTGTTTCCGCGAGATATCAATGCGATGCCCGCATGACATGTCACAGGAGACATTGGTGGAAACTTGCAAACACAACCTTCAGGCTAAGATATTGGTCAAAATGGGACTTGCTAAATCTAAGAGCTAGGAGGAGCTAGTTAAGTAAAGTGAGCTAGCTGAAAACCTCATCCGCCACTTGAGAGAACAATGCTTCACAAAGAGCACCCTGGCAGGAAGGCAATATCTCCGAAGCTCTCGACCGAAAGGAAAAGAGGCTATGGCAATGAGAACACCTCCGCAACAGAAGCCCAAAGATCAAAAAGAGAAGGACGCGTCCAAGCAGTACCCCGCACCCGTCTACGACTTCAAAAACGAGCAAACAGTGATACTATTCAATTTGCTCAACAAGAAGAGGATGATCCAATTTTCCTCCAATCCGAGACCAGAGGAAACAGGTAAGACCAACGACCCCAAGTACTGCCTCTATCATCAGAACTTGGGGCCTGCTACGAAGAACTACTACACATTAAAAAGAAAGATCCAAGTACTAGTTGAAACCAAAGTAATCACACTAAAGTCGGAATAGAAGATGATGACGGCTAATGCGGTCACATTAACGGTTAGAACTAATGAATTTCTCGCAGGAGTATCCCCGGTGCCTGCTGAAAAGATGGTGCTTGTTAATCACGACCCACATAATATGAAGGAAAAAGAACTCTCCCCAGTCACCACGAAGAAAGGTAAAATTATGTGGGTACATCTGGATCTTTTGAACGATGAGCAATGGTCTTCATCAAATAAGCAGAAACTGAGCAAAGAAAAAACTTTCCATGTGGTTTCTGCAATCATCGAGGAAGACCACGATGAGGCAAGTATGTTAACCAACTCCGAAATGGAAGCATCGATTTTGGCCACTCATCATGATGCGGTAGGCCCATTAGGAAGTCGATCGGGAAGGAGCTATCTCAAAAATTACTCCAAAGCACGGCCTCACAAACCCACCGCAACGAATGAAGAGCTACCCTCCAAGCAGAAGGAGCTCCGCTTTCAGAAGGGGACAAGGAATAATAGTGAGGCAGCTGGTGCGCCATTTAAATTCGATGTGCTTGCTCAGTTAGCCAACATTCCAGCCCACATAACTCTTTACGAGTTATTGTGATTGACCAAGACAACTAGAGACGCATTGAGAGAAGCTCTGGCTGATTCCAAAGCCTTTTTGGCTTAAATTACAAACCCGTTTGTGGATGCAGAGGAACTTTGCTCTCACTGCAACCAAGTGACGAGGCAGGTTCCACACAATACCTTCTTGCAAGATGACATGCATGTCAAAAATATTAAACATAACAAACCCTTGTATTATACGGGATATATAGGCTCTCTGAAACTAGACCGAATTCTCAGACCCGGGGTTCGCCTTAAGCATTTTTCCAAGGAGATTGATGCAGATGCTTGAAATTTCGGTTAGTCAATTGCCACCTATCAACACCTCCATATTTGGCTTTAACTCCACTAGAAGTCATCCCTTAGGGAAGATTCGACTTCGCTGCCAGATTGGAAGTCTGAAGTCCGAGGTGACATGTTACGTGTTACGTCATCGATGACGACACCTTTTACAACTTACTTCTAAGATGTCCCTAGATTCATTTCAACATGGTGGTGCTCTCTACCCTCCACCAATACATAAAAAATTGTGATGATTAGGAAACAGTCCACATGCTGATCACCGACAAGTAGCCTTTTAAGGGAGTGGAGAATATAACGTCCCACTTTCTGTAGTGTGAAAAGCTGAAAACGTTCAATATCGAATGATAATTCGACAAGTCTCAGTAAATATTACAGTCACAATACAGCAGAAATATGGGCAACAAATAAGCAATAATTTCTTTAGTTACAATAATATTTTTCCTTCTTACATAAACTTTAATAAAAAAATAACAAACTAGAAAGGCTGTTAATCTTATAGCTCTGCCTGCTCATGAAAGTAAGTCAAAAGTCTTGCCTTATTTGTAACGGATCTATCTCCTCAAAAAGTCTGCATCTGGTCATGCATAATCAGGATCGTCAGTAAAACGATCCAGTGATAAATAGTAAAACACAAAAAATAATAATAATGTCTTAATATCATGTACAGTCATATACAAATAAAAGGTGCGCAGTCTCATATTCGAATGTTTTATGTGGTTATCATTAGTTTTTTTCTTTTCCAGTTGACGTCTTTTAATTATGGTATTTGAAAATATAGAAAAATATGAATTTAGTTGGTCTAGACACATTCCCGTCTACCCCTGGGAAAATGGAACAGTAAAATTTGATCGGAGCCTATCCCGATCATCCCAAAAAGAGAAATAGTGGCGCAATAATGATCGGAGCCTATCTCGATCCTCCCATAAAGGAAAACAGTGGTGCAGTAATGATTAGAGCTTATCCCGATCCTCCCATATGGGAAACAGTGGCGCAGTAATGATCGGAGCCTATCCCGATCCTCCCATAATAGGAAACAACGGCTCAGTTACGTCCAACCATCAAAATTCATATGAACCATAATTTTCTCCAAAACCCCAGTGTGTATCAATTTTGGTATTAATTATCAATTTCAGTATCAATTGGTGATTTCAGTAAATTCAGTTCAGTATATAGATTGGTGATAATCATTAAAAATCAGTGTATAGTAATAATAATAGTAACATTGAATAACAATATAACAGTATAGTAGTTAATTATCTGTCACCAATCATATACAGTAACATGTTGCATTTATACGGTGTCTTGTCATATTTCATATCAGTGTTATCTTTCTTTTCTTTTCAGTATATAAATAAAAAAAATGAACTAAAACTTATAAAATAGCCTTTTGGATTATATGCATATATTTGGAATATATAAGCATATGAACTCCATCAAAAAATAATCATATTTGATATTTTAAGAATATGCACGTGAATTTAGATAAAAGTAATAAAATGTATAAAAATTTAAAGTATCAATCAGTATAATTTAACTTCTTATTCAAGAAAAAAACTGACAGTAATAAAATGGAATTTAATAATTTGTGTCCTATAGTTTCACATAGATAGGGTTAAAAGAAGATAGAACTAAAATGGATTACTGGTCCTTTTGAAATAAAATGATTAATTTCACTGGTCGTTGAGGGAAATATAAAGTATAACATATTGTTATATTATCTTGTCATTGTGCCTCTGACCTACCTTGCACAGGTGTTAGGTGGCACGTATAAAATTTACAACTATGATAATCTTCTGAAATATACTTCTTAGTTCTTTCTTTAGTTACTTGATTAGAATAAAGAAAGACAATTTCTCTTGATAGAAGTATGGGTGCAAGATTCCTATTCTTTTTCTTCAACTTAAATGAAATTTGATAAGTCTAGTATGGGACTATTTAGACCATGCTATTTTTTCTTCAATTGGTGCAAATAAAGTCTGGTCAAAATAGAAAAATGCTCCCATTTGAGGTTTTAAAATAGTTTCATGTCATTCCACATAACATTGTAAATACCTCTACTTAATATTTTTCACAACAGACTGTAAGAGTATTTTTGTACCACAACCTTAGATCTAATTTGGTTATAAGGTTTCAGAATGAAATTTCACCTCATCTTAGCTATTTATTATTATATTGCTTTACAAAACTAATCTCACTTAGTAAATATTTATACCCAACAAGGTCTAATTGGTTGCCACTTACTGTATTTGGCTACTAACATAGCAATTAGACTATATGTATATTAGAGTATTATGACTCTTGAGATGAGATGCAGTGTTTATCATGGAGTGACTGCAGCTGGTGCAACCTCGTCACTATACCAGAGGTCCAGGACAAAGAAGATTGAGAGTTAACTATGCTGAAAGACCATTGGCACCTCTCTAGATTTAAAATATTCTATGGGCAACTGGCTACAGAGGAACAACAACAACAACAATGATTTTCTTTTTAATCCTTTTTATTTGCAGGGTGTCTATATCAAAGGCAGTGAAACTTCATAGCATTTTCAAGAAGACAATCTCTTTCTAGAAAAATTTTCACTAACAAGTAGTTACAACAGTTTTGCTACCTCACCAAACCAGTTAAGTCATAGGATTAGCAAAACAAGGCATAGCTGAAACCTGATATCATTAGTCATAGGATTAGCAAAACAAGGCATAGCTAAAACTTGATATCATTAGTCACAGAGTTAACAAAACAAGGCACATCGGAAACCTGATATGATTTTATTCTAGGGAGGTCAAGGGAGAAGATATTTCACTCGACTTTGTCAACAATCATTAACAATATTTATTTTAAATGGTGGAAACTTAGGTATATCATTTATATGAGATTTTGGCCAATAAAAACTGTTTAGTAGGTTCCCATGAATATTTTTGATGGACGTGCAGCTGCAATGGCTGCTCGCAAAGAAGCAAGCCTCCTAAGTTGCCTTCACGCTGAATGTTGTAGTCCCTCCTAGATAATGCCTAGGCACAACACATGGACATCCAATGGGATATAAAATTTGAGCAGCGAGAACCGCCAACTGAAGACGAAGTGGTTCAAGTCAATATGGGGACTGAAAAAGATCTAAAATCCATCTTTATAAGTAAGAGTCTAACTCCTCAAGAGAAAAAAAATCTCATATCCCTTATAAGAGAATACATTGATGTCTTCACATGGAGCTACGAAGACATGCCCAGCTTGGACCCACAGCTTGCCATGCAACGACTCAATATTAAGCCGGATGCTAAACCTGTAAAGCAGTAATAAAGGTATTTCATGCCCGAATTGATAGAATCCATAGTCTGAAGTAAAGAAGTTGATAGACTCAGGGTTCATTTGTGAAGAGCAACACTCTGACTGAATAGCAAACATCGTGCTGGTGCCCAAGAAAAATGACAAGATAAGAATATGTATAGACTTTCAAGATCTCAATGCTGCATTCCCAAAAGATGAATTATCGCTCCCCATCACGGATGTCACGATTGATAACATGTGCGGGTTTGAGCAAATTTCCTTCATGGATGGTTTCTCGGGATACAACCAGATCAAAATGTATCAAGAAGATGAGAAACACACGGCGTTTAGAACGCCGCTCGGAATACACTGCTACACAGTAATGCCCTTCGTTTTGAAGAATGTTGGCGCCACTTACCAACGGGCTATGAGCATCATCTTTCAAGAACACTTACATAAAACCATCGAGTGTTATGTAGATGACCTTGCCATTAAGAGTAAGAAGAAAGAAAATCACCTGTAAGACTTGAGAGTGATGTTTGATATCATGAGGAAGTATCAACTGAAAATGAATCCTACAAAGTCCTTTCTCGGAGTATCAAGCGGAAAGTTCTTGGGATTTATGACTTCAAAAGGAATCCACCTTGATCCTAATAAGGTCAAAGCAGTAAAAGAAATGTAGTCATCGCAGAATTTGAGTGAACTCCGGGTGTTGTAAGGCAAGCTGGCGTATATTCAGCGGCTCATAGCAAATCTGTCAGGAAGGTGCCAGCCATTCTCGAAGTTAATGAAGAAGAAAGTCTCATTCGTCTGGGATGAAGATTGTCAACGAGCATTTAAGGATATTAAAAATTACCTCACAAAGTCGCCTGTGTTAATGACACCTCTTTCAGGGAGTCTTTCCTGATCTTTGTGCGAGCAATGGACCACGCCCTAGGGACTCTATTGACTCAACATAATGATCAAGATTAGGAGCAGGCAATCTACTATTTGAGCCGGACAATGATTAGTGTGGTGCATCGATTCAACCCAATCGAAAAGGAATGCCTAGCGCTAGTGTTCACGGTCCAAAAGAAGTGACACTACCTAGTTGGCCAAATGAAACATGTCATTTCTCAGGTAAACCCGCTGAAACTGCTCATGACTAAGTCGTAATCATTAAATGGTCAACTCACTATTTGGGCGCTATTATTGTCTCCCTACGATATGCATTTCGTGCCTTAGAAAGCGACGAAAGGACAAATCATAACGGATTTTCTTGTCGAGCACCCTATTCCAGAAAACTCTAAACTCCAAGCTGACATTCCAGATAAAACTGTGAAAGTTAATGTGGTCTCAGAAGAATAGATGTGGTATCTATTCTTTGATGGGGCAGCAAGAAGAGATGCTGCTGGCATGGGGGTCGTCCTGGTATCTCCTCACAAGAACGTGATACCTCAAGGATACTTGCTAACCAGACTTTGTACAAATAATGTAGTAGAGTATAATGCCCTTATCACTAGCCTCCAAATAGCTTGGCAACTGGGGATGAGGTATCTCGAAACATTTGGCGATTCAAAACTAGTCATTAACCAAATGATCGGAGAATATGAGATAAAGCATGAAATTCTCATACCGTATCATCAAACAGCAATGTGACTAGCAAACAAGTTCGAATAATTTTATATTGACCATGTGCTAAGATATGAGAATACGTATGCCGATGCCCTTACATCATTGGCTGCGATCTTGGCCGTACCAAGCGGGTCAACTAAGCTTGTTATCCTTGGTAGTCGCGAACTCTTATGCCCAGAAGCAATCATGGAAGTAGATGAAGCAAACCAAGTCGGAATAAAGTTTAAGCCACGAGATTGGCGTTTTCCACTTGTGGACTATGCATTGCACGACATTCTTCATGAGAACTCTAAAGAAACTGCTTCCATAAGAAAAAAGACCACAAAATTTTATTACAATGTCATACTCTAAACTCTGTAAAAAAGATCTCATGATGGCATCCTACTTTGTTGCTTATCAAAAAGTGAAGCTTAGAAAGTGGTTAAGGAAACCCGTGATGGGAGCTGCAGAGCCCACCAACCTGGACCAAAACTCTGGGACCGCATTAGAAAATTAGAATACTTCTGGTCCAAGATGATCACAGACGCAGTGGCATAAGCAAAGCATTGGCATGCCTGTCAGGTCCATACTAATTTCATACACCAACCCCCAGAGTACTTGCATATGTCAACTTTCAGTTAGTTGTTCGAGACATGGAGAATGGATGTCGTCAGACTAATCACTCTGCCATTTTCCAAAGGACATCGATTCATATTGGCGATAACCGATTACTTCTCTAAATAGGTAGAAGTTGTCCCCATGAGGAAAGTAAACACAGCAGACGTAGTCAAATTTATCAAACACCACGTAATTTATCGCTTTGGCGTGCCCCGATGAATCATCCATGATAATAGATCTCAGTTCATTAATCAGAGCTTCGTGAAATTCTGCAGCAAGTTCAGAATTTAAGATGGGGCTCAATGCCTTATAATTCGACAGCCAACGGATTGGCCGAGGCCTTCAACAAGACTATTGTGAAGTTTCTACAAAATTTGTTTTTTCGAGTCACCGCGATCGGGATGAAAAGCTGGGTGAATATTTGTGGGCCTATCGTACCACAGTGCGAACCCCGATCAAAACTACGTCCTTTTCTTTGTTGTATGGTTACAAAGCCGTGCTGCCACTTGAAATCTAAATCCCAACCCTACGAGTAACGTTGGCTATAAAGATGATGACTGAAAAAAAATATCAAAAACGAATCCAAGAATTAGAAGTTTTGGATGAAAACACTTGAATACAAAGCAACAAATTAAGTTGCACCAAGCACACATCTCGAGGGCATTTAATAAGAAAGTTAAACGAAGAAATTTCAAGGAGGGAAACTTGGTCTTAGCTGTCAAAAGACCAATGATTATGACCCTCAAGAGCAAGAGGAAATTCGAACCCAAGTGGGAAGGATATCTTGTAGTAGAAACTGTCTACTCAAATAGAGCCTATAGCCTGATCAATCAAGACAACGACGGAATGATGATGCCTATCAATAGCTAGTTTTTGAAGAAATATTATATCTAGCCACCTTAAAAAAGAATGAAGGGGATGCTAATGAATCAACCGTCCAATACTGTCAAAAGTAACGAGAAGAGAAATAAAAAATTTCTCACCAACCCTATCATACTGGGGGTTGCAATAAATCCATAGCCACTAAGACAGAGGGAAGATAGAACGTTTGGTATTTAAGCACAAACAAAATACTCGACAACTCATCATACTGAGGGAAATAGTATGGCTAGCTTAATGCAAACAACGATTAGTAAAGATATCTCAAATCCATTGACAGCTGAGGGTTTGTTAAAAATCCCATGACAAAACTTTGTAGCAATAAACCCATAGCTACAAAGGTAAAGGGAAGAGGGAACGTTTGGCGTTTAAGTCCAAACAAAACTCTCGACAAGTTATCATGCTGAGGGGAATAACATGACTAGCCCAATGCAAACGGCAATTGATAAAGACACCTCAAATCCGTTGATAGCTGGGGGTTTGCTAAAAATTCCATGATAAATTTTGTCACAGTAAACCCATAACCACTTAAGCAAAGGGGAGAGGGAACGTTAGGCATTTAAGCCCAAACAAATCTCTCGGCAACTCATCATACTGAGGGGAATAGTATGCTTAGCCCAGCACAAATGGTGATTGGTAAAGGCACATCAAATCCGTTCATAACTGGGGGTTTGCTAAAAATCTCTTAATAAATTTGTCATAACATTCTCCTATAAGGATACTCATAACCCAATGTTTCAAAAGTAAAGGGGAGAGGAATTCAAATTCTCGACAACTCCTCATGTTAAGGTAAAAAGTATGAACCGTTCAATGCTTCAAAAGTAGAGATAAGAGAACAAGTTTCTCGCTAGAAGCATGAGCAACCCAATGCTTTAAAAGCAAAGGGGAGAGTGAGTCGCAATCCTTGCCAACCTATTATGATAAGAAATTGTATGCGAACAGCCCAGCACCCTTGAGGAAAGGTATAAGAGAAAACTAAAATTCTCGACCAGTCTTATCATACTGGGATTATAAATAATCCAATGCCACTAAGCCAAAGGGAAGAAGGAACGTTTGACATCTAAGTCCAAACAAAACCTTCAATAACTCATCATGCTGAGGAGAATAGCATGGTTAGCTGATGCAAACGGCGATTGGTAAAGGTATGTCAAATCCAATGATAGTTAGGAGTTTGCTAAAATCCGGCAAATCTGTCAAGTTAAGTGATATGAAATATCTACTGCAAGTACACAGTGTCGGTGTAGTACTGTACATGTCGTTTCATAGGGATCGAAGGTGTTTTGCTATTCTCACTAATTCTTTAGTCCTTGCGGAATAACTACGGGTTCTAAGCTGGATTTGTATTATTCTAATTAGCCTAAAATATAGAATCTACTAGTTTCCAACTATGAATTATTTCTATTATCTTCTTCTTATCATAAAAAATGATCTTGTAGTTTTTAATCTTTACTTAAAGTATTCTAAGCATGTGTTATCAAATGATGTGCAAGCATAACGCATCAAAGATACGACTTCTCATAAAAATAAACTAAATTATTAGATAACTCTATGCCAAAAATGAAAAGTAACAACCCAAAACCCTAACCAAGTATAAACTATCAAGAAATCTAATTCAAGTATAATCTATCAAAGTATTAATCTACGAGTTATTATATTTTAATCTTTTCATTGAAAAATCTTATCTTTATTATTTTATTTAGAAAGAAAACACTAGAGAGTAACTACATAGTGGATTTCTAGTTTCATCTACATCCTAGAGCTAAACTAAATTAGCTACTCATAATTCTAATTAGCATAATCCTATTTTTATTTATGAAAGCAAGAAAATCTAATCTAGAAACTAAGATAAATCTATCTAAAATCAATTAAAATAATTAAACTTACAAGAAAGAACTTCTAAACAAATGACGTACTTTTGCAGCACGGTATTGCGATCGTCACCCCTTCAGCAAACTCTAACCCTAATTTTATTAAATAATTATGAGTACAAAATTACATCATAAAAAAACTCCTCTATTTACAAGGATTCATGAGGTATTTATGATCCAAACACAATCCTACTCCTACTCAAACTCAATACAATAGATATAATTCTAATCCAAAATAAACTAATCTCAAGATATATAATTTTAATCCAATCCATAGGTATTAGAAACCAATGGTTGAGATTAGATGACTTAAAATACTAATTTTCAGATCCAAAACCCGAAATTAAGTTCAGCAAACTCGTAGCCCGCTAGATCGGTTTTTTCACTCTGCGGCACTTTAGTTAAATGGCCATAAATTTTGCATCCAAACTCAGATTAATCTGTTCTTTGACTTGTTTCGAAGATAATTCCAAGATCTATAAACTTTCTCCACATGAAATTTTCCAGTTCAAGATTTATTTTGGCCGAAAATGCTCTTGAAGTTACTACTACTACACTTGAATTTTTGTCTTCACCAAAATTGACCTTTTTGGATCGTATTCTTGATAAATTTGCATCTTCTTCTTCTCTTCCTTTTGAATCCTTTGTTACCTATAAAAACACACTAAATAGATTCAAATAACAATTATTTATATACAAAAATAGATAAAATATGAGAGGAAAATACAAAATATGATACTAATCACACCCCCACACCTATCTTTTGCTAGTTCTTGAGCAAAATCTTGATCTAAAAAGAAAAGAAAAATCCTAACCTATTTTTGCAGGAATCGTGATTGCACTTATCATGTACAACAAGCCGTTAAACCCCCTAGGTTACCCTAGTAGACGAGTTGTGTCTCGTGAGGGTTTGCAGTGAATATACCCACAAAATTCATAAAAAAAATAGATTAAGGAATAAAGAAAAGAAAAATAAGGATAATCGAAAATCAATAAAAATAAAAATTTTATACAAAAGAAAGAAAAATCCCATCTTTTTTTAAAGTTATTTTCTTCAATTAATCTCACTAATATACAAACTCAAGAACACATTTAGATTATCAATTTTCAAGTCAAGCATTATATCAAATACACTTATTATTTTAATAAAAAATTTAAATCCTATCTTTCAATACCCACTAATAGATAATTTATTGGCTCCTATACATTTACGTTCACGTGTGATAATCTATTTCGGCCTTGAATTTCAACTCTACCTCATGATTCATCTACTCTCTAATAACAATTTTTTTCTCTGTTTTTTAAAGAATATTTCACCTTTCATGCGAATATTCACACTTACTTAGGCGCAAAGTACCCGATTACTCGGATCATACTCTTTTATTTTCTCTCTGAGACTATTGCCTTAATACTAGGCTCACCTCTTTTTTTCTCTCTGAGGCTATTGTCTTAATAGCAGACTCACCCTTTTTTTTTCTATCTTTTTTTTTTTTATTTCTGAGACTATTGCTTTAATACCAGGCTCACCCCTTTCTTTTTTCTTTTTTTCTTCCTTATTTAGAGAGAGAAAACCACTCAATCATTATCATCTTTATCCTTAAGCAAATAAACTATTGTGACGTGAAAAATAGATGTATATTTACCTCAAAATTACTGTTAGAGGTATTTATTTTTCGGATTTTAATCATTTTCATAAAATTCTTAATGTATTATCCAATCTACTCTCCTATCAAATTTCAAATCTAAATTTATTTTTTATTTGTAATTAGTTTGATTTATTGAAGAAAATATATAATAAAAAAAATTTTACTTCCTTTTTTTCCCATTTTTTCAGTTATTTTACCCTAAAAACTACCCAAAGTGTAAAATAAAGAAATCTAAAAATTTAAAAATAAAATAAAAATTCTAAAAAAAACTAAAAACCCTGGAAAAACATAAAAAAATATCCTAACCCACTCCCCCACATCTAAACTCCTATATGCCCTTTTACATGAACCAAGGGTGGTAAAATAAATATGAAAACTATTGTACAAATATTATACAAATAATGAGAGTCGTAAAAAGTTATGATCTCAATACCATCACCCTATTAACATATGAAAAGCGGTTACGACCTCTCGATCGCTACCCACTTTCATAGCGTGTGCATTTTAAACGTGAAGTGGGTGTATTATTGTATCTCATCATCCTCTTACAAATCACGAAATTACCTGTCTGTATTTTATGCCACCCTCACTTTTTCTTTATCCACATGTAAACATTAATAATTGGTTTAAAGAATTTTTCATTATAGATCTGCCAATCATCGTTAGTAATAAGCACACATATAGAAATATCGTGAGGTGAGAAGAGTGCAATATGATCAAGTAAATGTGGTGGTGGCCCTTCTAACTCACGAAGTAATGCGAGCTCCTCTGCAAACAAATTCTCAAAAAGTTTGCTTATAAATTAATGGCACACTTGCACAAGTGTCATCATACATAGAATCAATATGTGTCAATTCATCTAATAATATGAGCTCATTTTCGAAAATTTGCTCAAATGAGGGTTTATCATCGTGCAAGAGGTAGAATGAGTGCAAATTATGAATCATGTTTACCTCAAATAGGGATCTTGTTGTTTTCTCATCCATATTGAATATGCTCAATGCCAGAGTCATATTTCCAAATGATAGTTTCATGAGGCCACTCCTGCAATCAATTAATACATTTGATATTGTAAAGAATGGTCTATCTAAGATAACGAAAACTTGATTTCGTAGATTGGAAATCGGCTCAGTTTCTAAGACATTGAAGTTTACAGGAAAGATGAATTCGCAGACCTTAATGAGCACATCTTCAACCATACCTAGTGGTCTCTTGATCGAACGATCAGCTAACTGTAATATGATCTTATTAGGTTGAAGTTTGCTAACCCCAGCTGTTGATAAACAGTGTGAAGGAGCAAGTTGACACTTGCCTCCTAGATCAAGCAATGCCCTATCAAATGTAGCATTCCCAATGGTGTATGAGATTGTGGGAGAATCTGGATCTTTATATTTGAAAGATAAGGGTTAGAGAGGATACGCAATATATTTGTAGTAAGAAAAACTTTCTCAGGAATTTTCTTGCTCGTTTCTTAGTACACAAATTCTTGAGAAACTTAGCATAGGTGGGAACCTGTTATATAATATCATGGAGTGGAATATTAACCTTCACCTGCTGAAATGTTTTAAAAATCTTCTCTACTTGCGGTGAAGGCTTCCTAAGCCGATTGGGATATGGTATTTTCGACTTAGGAACATGTTATTCCAAATGAGCATGTGATGGTAATGGAGATGATGGAGATAGATTTGGAGAAAGAGATAGAAAAGATAGTGTAGCTTGTAAAATAGTAGGAGTGAGATTATGGGCATGGCTATATTATTATCCACTTGCTTGCTAGATACTAGGGAACTAGAACTAGGTTCAGTTATATCCCCTTTTATTGAAGGTAAATCTTCATATTTTTGTAATACTAACAGATCGATTGAGTATCCTTATTCAATTATATAGTCTCTGTCTTCTAGACTTATACTTTTTAATAGTATGTATACATTTGTTCTTGACATAGGTTCTATAATACCATATGTTATAAAGACATTATTTTTTGCATGTTTTGAAATATTATGGATAATTCCATAATATCCAAACGGTATTTGGATAATCAAATCCAAGAGAACTTCAGTAGTTTTATATTTTTTTAGCCTTAAACTTCTTCCAGAATATAATAAATATCCCAGAGAGTTTATCCTTTCTTTTTTTTTTTAGGAAGGATGGCATATATAATTAATGGTGTAATTTTATTTTGATTATAAGTTTTATTGATAGTAAACATATTAATTTTCAGATTTTTGAATTCAAAAGAGTCAGAAGGATCAGAAGACCTTTTTGAATTAAAAAAATCTGAAAATTAATATGCTTACTATCAATAAAACTTATAATCAAATTAAAATTACACCATTAACTATATATGTCATCCTTCCTAAAAAAAGAAAGGATAAACTCTCCTGGATATTTATTATATTATGGAAGAAGTTTAAGGTTAAAAAGATATAGAACTACTGAAGTTCTCTTGGATTTGATTATCCAAATATCATTTGGATATTATGGAATTATCCATAATATTCCAAAACATGTAAAAAATAATGTCTTTATAACATATGGTATTATAGAACCTATGTCAAGAACATATATATACATACTACTAAAAAGTACAAGTCTAGAAGATAGAGACTATATAATTGAACAAGGGGATCCAATTGGTCTGTTAGTATTACAAAAATATGAAGATCTACTTTTAATAAAAGGGGACATAACTGAACCTAGTTCTAGTTCCCCAGTATCTCAAACTACCTCATCGACAAGAAATGAAACATATTATGAATACCATATATACATGATTAAAGAAGAATGAATAAATATGATTGATTTAAAAAGAAAATCTCAATTACATATATATATATATATATATATATATATATATATATATATATATATATATATATATATATATATATATATATATATATATATATATATATATATATATATATATATATATATATATATATATATATATATATATATATATATATATATATATATATATATATATATGCCCTTAACGATACGTATTCCTACGTATCCTGAATTTACACTACATGCATTATTGGATTTGGAAGCAGAATCCAGTATAATCCAAAACACATTTATACCACAACAGTTCTGGATTACTTTAGATAAAAAAAAGAATACTGAATGACTTTGTGGGTAGGTAAGTTTTTGTCACCCAAAAAATTGAAATACCCATTTCAATACCTGATATTAATGGCATTGAAAGGGAATATAAATTTGAATTTGCATTATTACCAAAAGAATTTGATAATGATTGCATAATTGGTATGAATAACTTACGTCATTATTCTCCATTCAATAAATACTATTTTGAGTTAGATGGAGCATTAGTACCTAGAGTACCTTTTTCTACTCCTTCGTTACCTCATTTTACGCCAACCCAGCGTGGTGAGAATAATAATTAGTAGATACAATATGTACTTACAACATACCAATAAAAAATGAGTTCGAAAGAACAGTCTATAATATGTTAGAAGCCCTATATAGTGACAATCCGTTGAAACAAATTGATAAAGCTCTTCGATATTGTACATTAGAATTATTAGAAATATACAAAGACACCAAGATAAGAGTAAATAGTATCATAATATCCCCAGCAGATAAAGAAGAATTTGCTGTACAAATACATGAACTCTTAAAATTAAATCTAATCCAAAAAAATTCTAGTCCTCACTCATCTCCAGCATTTTTGGTAAGAAATCATGGAGAACTGAAAAGAGAAAAGGCTAGAATGATAATCAATTATAGAAAACTCAATAGTTGTACAAAGTTTGATGGTCATTTCATTCCATCAGTTGAACAACTAATCAAACAAATACAAAGAGCAAAATATTATAGCAAGTTTGATGTTAAATCAGGATTTTGGCAAATTAAACTTGCAGATAAAAGTTCTATAGAATTAACGGCATTTAGTTATTCTCAAGGACATTACGAATGGAACGTAATGCCTTTTGATCTTAAGAATGCCCCACAAATATTTCAAAAATGGATAAATTCCATATTTGGACATATGCAATTTGTGGTAGTATACATAGATGATATTCTTGTATCCTCCAATTCAATGGAAGAACATAAACAACATCGATTATCAGTGATAAAATTGTTATTAGACAACGGGATAATTCTTAGTCCAAAGAAAATAGAATTATGTAAAAAAATAGAATTCCTTGGTAAATATATAAAAGAAGGCCAGATTGAGCTGCAAGAGCATATCTATATGAACATAAAAGAATACCCTTCTACATTTAAAACCCTTAAAGAACTGCTAATTAAGTTTTTTAGGAATTTTAAATTACGGAAGGAAATTTATTCCTAATCTTTCGGAAAAGGTTAAACATCTTCAAAAAAAGATTAACTTTAGAACAAAGTAAATACAAATAAGATATTGGTGAACAACCTAGGAAATGGAATACTGATAAAATTCCAATTAGCCTAACAAAAGAAGAAGAAAAGGAAATTATAAAAAATAAAATCATTGGTGAAGGATCAAAAGATACTATACTTTCCTTCTAAATCTGAACTGATAACTCTCCAAATTGACGCCACAGATCAGTTTTGGGCAGGAATTCTAATAGCTCAGAAAAAAGAAATAATATCATACACATCTGAAAAGTTTTCCAAAGTCCAAATAAAATACTCTACATATGATAAAGAATTGTTAGCTATTAAATTAGCCATCAAATCTTTAAAGATATATTTATTGCATAGAAATTTTGTTATAGAAACAGACAACAAATCTGTAGCACAATTTCTTAAGAAAAAAAATAGTTAATAATCCAGAAGAAAATCTTAGACGCATTCATTTTGCAGTATATCTAGAAATATTTAATTATGATATTAATTATATTCATGATTATACTAATATTGTTGCAGATCTTTTATCCAAAAATGAACGAGGACATAAACGATAAGATCAGGCGACTGACAGAGCAAATGAAGAGACAGCTTGGCATAATGTTACTTCAAAGAAGGACAAGAAGGTGGCAGCTGAAACATCAGCTGAAAAGTCCTCTACAAAGGTAAAATCCTCTACAGAGGCAAAACCCTCCACAGAGGGAAAAGTATTTCCTACAGGAAATACTACTTCTATAGAAGTATTTATCCATCCTACAGGACAACGAAGAATTGTTACACCAGTAAAACCTTTTGCTGCCACAGTGATAAAAGACTGGTACAATTCTAAACTCAAAAATATAGATGAAAATACATACAGTAAGATCAACAGGTGTTTTCGCACCCTGCAATCAAATGATCTAAAGGGAGCAAATTATTGGCTAACCCAGATTGAGCAGATCATACTACAACATAAGAGGCAAAACCAAGAGTATAAAGCTTCATGAGCAAAAACAGAGGTACTATTGAAAGGTCTCTGTCAATATTCAACAACATCAAGATCTGAAGGTTTAAATAGAAGAGAAGAAGAACTGTTTCAAGGAAACTCCGAAGATCAAAAGAGATTGAGAGAAATTTTCTCAAATCTAGATACTTCTGATTTAGTAAGTATCAGAATACCGGATTTTCTGGAAGTTATAAAACTTTATAATATCTAGAATGAGAAAATGAAACAATTAGAAGCTGAACAACAATTCAGCACATGATAACTCTAAATCAACAGAACCTCCTGGAAGATAGCTAATTAGTAGCTTTCATCAGGAATTGAGAAGCAACATACATTTCTTCCTATTTTGAATAGAAAAAATTAATTTTGAATAAGTTTAAAAGGCCAAAACTCATGGCATGCTTCAACGAAATTCCAAGCTATCAGTGACAAATAAGCCTTGGAATAGTCCACAAAGTTTATGTTAACACAAATCATCCCGATTATACGGGATTTATCCCGTATATTTGCAGCACCAGAGTGAAGAAGTATGCATGCAGATTCTAGAACACTTTTTTTTTTCCGAATCTGGAGTGTATGGGAAGAGAGGAATTATATCAACTTTTATCCTGTAGTCTAGTTATGGGAATTCCATCGAGTATTTGAGTAGCCAAACCATGAGACTGCAAAATACTCAAAAAATGACTTCAATACGAGGAATGAAGCGAAGTATGCAGCAAAGGAGTTCTTCAAAATGACATACAACACGGCCATATTAGGGACCCATTCCATACAAGAAAGTAAAACAGCTCTACTATATGACTATGAATCAGCATTTGAAGATTCGGACAATAGAATCCAAAAAATGACTAGATTTTTGGAATCACTACATTTGGGAAGGATTGGTTCAAAATCACATGAAGAGTTCCTACAGGAACAAGAAGACTTTATGCAAGAGGCACAAGGAGATAACTATGCAAAGCTGGATGATGAACAAATGGAGAATCTCATATTGACCCAAATGACATCTTTATTGCTTTTTCCTTTTTGGGCGGTACTAGATAGTTATCTAATGTTCCATTTATTTTACTGACTTCAATGGAAAGTCTTTTTAATTGATCACAGATATAATTATTTATACATGCTTAATCTCGGGTTGTAGAATGTGATGTTAAGTGTACTACATAATTGTAGTCATCTAGTTTGTAAGGGCAAACATAAGCTTCGTCCGGTAGGACTGTTTGATTTTTATCCATAATAATGGATTTGGATGCGAGTGATGACATGTTGTCATTATAATTTTTGGTTTTTCTTTCTATTTGTTTCTACTTCTATCTCCATTTTAATCTTATTCTCTCCGTCTACATAATATCTCTAACCGTGACTTTCTGGTAGAGTTATGGCTGTAAGGACCTGACCTTTCTGGTCTATCCACCACACACCTATACTATTGCTTTTGAGAGATAGAGCACAGTATTGGTTCATTTCCTACCCCATGCGTAAGGAGAAGTATAGACAAAAAAAAAATATAACCATAAAATTATAATAACAACATGCCTTTACTCTAGCAATCCATTATAAAATAGAAAGCTGTCAAAGATTTAATAAGAAAGTTTCGATATAAAACTTATAGAATATGGCTCTGACAACTCTCCAAACTGACGCCTTAGATCAGTTTTGGGCAGGAGTTCTAATAGCTCAGAGAAAAGAAATAATATCATACCCCCGCTCACTCAGCTGTGTGGCTAACTGTCCAACCTGCTTCTCTATATTCTTGATCAACTGAGAACTTGCAAGAATTTATTGGTCGGTCCGTTGTATAAAGTCAGTAGACACTTTAATTAAATTTTACATTTGTGTGTCTAAATTGGACGTCGTCTTGAAAAAATTCTCCACATTTCTTTCAATTGTCATTAACCGTCCATCATAATCATTGTTAGACCTCTGCTGTGGATATGATTGATTATGCCAGGTGGTTTATTCTGGTTGTTTCCTTAATTTGAAGCATTTGGGTGTTGATAAGCACCCACATTTGGTCTTGAAAACTGATCATTGGCTGGAAGCTGCATATAAGGGTTAGGGCCCTCCTGATATTGCCCTTGACCCTATGAGAAATTTGGATGGTTCCTCTAATCAGGATTGTATATAAGAACGTATGGATTATTCATGGGTCTTTGATATAAGACATTCGCCTGCTCAAGTGTCGGACTCATGAAATTCACTAACAGTGAATACTCCTCCATAATATGATTTGGAGTTCCACAATTAAAGCATGTGGAACTTTGTATTTGATTGACTTGACTCAATAGTGGAGCACTAGGAGTCTCCAATGCCTCAATTCTCCGTATAAGAGCTGTAATCTTAGCTTCGGCAGTTATAGTGCTGTCGACGCTATGGATCCCACCCTTATGCGGAGAAGTTGATGCATTGGGTTTCTCAGCAGGACTCTCCAACTGCATAGTTTTCCACGATAGGTCCTCAAGAAAGTCCCACGCTTCATCCTCAATTTTTCTCATAAACTCCCCTTGACATATGGACTCAAGAAGAGTTTTAGATATGTAATTGAGTCCTTCATATACGATTTGAAACAACCGCCACTTTTCTATCACATGGTGGGGGCACTGAGCTAACAAATGTTTGAACCGTTCCAAATATTTCCAGAAGGATTCTCCTGGCACTTAACGGAATTGATTAATTTGATTTTAAATTTTTGTCGTCTTGTGCGTGGGATAATACTTCTTGAGAAACACTATAATAAATTCATCCCAAGTAGTAATTGAATCAGTAAGCATATTGTGCAACTTCTTGGCGTTATCTTTGAGAGCGAATGGAATGAAGCGGAGCTTAATTGCATCCTCCGACAAGTGCTGCAGTTTAATAATTACGCACAGTTCCTGAAATTCACTGATAAAGAGATATGCATCCTCAGAATCAGAACCAGTAAATTTAGGTAGCATGTTGATGTACTGCAGCTTCAATTCATAGTGATTACCCGCTGCATGTGGAGGTTTGATGTATGATGGTAGTGATGTGTGCAATGGGTAATATCGAGCCTAAAGGATTGGGATCGGTTGGTCCATCTTGTCTCCCATGAACAAATCTGATCTCACTAGTATACCAAATTGATCACGGGTCCAATGTGGTATGAACTAGCGACTGTGAGTGGATGTGTGAATTTTCTAAAATAATGCAAGAAGTGGGATGTGGTGAAGATAAAACGGTGGAAGAGATATGATTAAAGAAAAGATGTGATTCCTACTGTTTCTACCTTTTTTTGTATTTTTTTGCAAAACTAGGGACCCAAAATACAGAACTGAAAAAAAAGATGGGGAGAAACTCACCAAATTTGTCGCTAAATGGCAGTAATTGTCGCTGTTTAGCAACAAAACCAGAGAGTTTGGCTCCCTGATTTTTGCAGTGTAATTCTAAGACTTTTCTTGTCCTTTTTTATTTCCTGTATCTGAGCTTCCAGGTCCCTGCACACTCAACATATACTGTTAACCCGTAAAACGTTAGAAAAAGTAAGAAAGCACTGTCAATTCCTGGCAACGACGCCAAAAACTTGATGTGAAATATCTACTACAAACGCACAGTGTCAGTGTAGAACTGTGCAGGTCGTTCCTATAGAAAAATAAGGTATTTTGCTATTCTCACTAATTCTTTAGTCCTAGCGGATTAATTACAGGTTCTAAGTTGGATTTGTGTTATTCTAATTAGCCTAGGATATAGAATCCACTAGTTTTTAACCATAAATTACTTCTATTATCTTCTTCCTATATAAAAATTGATCATTTAGTTTTTAATCTTTACTTAAAATGTTTTAAGTATGTGTTATTAAGTGGTGTGCAAGTATAACGCATCAAAGATACGACTTCTCATAAAAATAAACTAAATCATTAGATAATTCTATGACAAATATGAAAAGTAACAACCCCAAATCCTAATTAAGTATATGCTATTAAGAAATCTTAATTCAAAGTATTAATTTACGAGTTGTTATATTTTAATCTTTTCATTGAAAAATCTTATCTTTATTATTTTATTTAGGTAGAAAACACTAGAGAGCAACTACATGGTGGATTTCCAGTTTCATCTACATCCTAGAGCTAAATTAAATTAGCTACTCATAGTTCTAATTAGTAAAATCCTATTTTTATTTATGAAAGCAAGAAATCTAATCTAGAAACCAAGATAAATCTATCTAAAATCAATTAAAATAATTAAACTTACAAGAAATAACTTCTAAACAATGGAATATCTGTGGAGCACGGTATTGCAGCCGTCACCTCTTCAGCAAACCCTAACCCTAATTTTATTAAATAATTATGAGTGCAAAATAACATCATAAAAAAACTTCTCGATTTACAAGGATTCATGGGGGTATTTATAAGCCAAACACAATCCTACTCCTACTTAAACTCAATACAATAGATATAATTCTAATCCAACACAAAATAATATCAAGATATATAATTTTAATCCAATCCATAGGTATTAGAAACCAATGATTGAGATTATATGGCATAAAATACTAATTTTCGGGTCCAAAATCCGAAATTAAATTCTGCAGACCCGTAGCCCGCTGGATCGGATTTTCCACTTTGAAGTGTTTTAGTAAAATGACCATAACTTTTGTATCTGAACTCAGATTAATATGTTCTTAGACTTGTTTCGAAGATAATTCCGAGCTCTATAAATTTTTCCTATATAAAATTCTCCAGTTCAAAATTTATCTTGGCCAAAAATACTCTTAAATTTGCTACTGCTGCACTTGAGTTTTTGTCTTCACCAAAATTGACTTTTTTTGCCCGTATTCTTAACAAATTTGCATCTTCTTCTTCTCTTCCTTTTGAATCCTTTGTTGCCTATAAAAACACACTAAATATACCCGAATAGTAATTATTTATATATAAAAATAGATAAAACATGAGAGAAAAAAGTTCAAAATATGATACTAATCATTAAGTTTTTACCTTTGACAGCGAGACTCGAACCATCTCGTCTCAAAATAACTAAATTTGTCACGTTAAACTCTTACCTCTGACAGTGAGATTCAGATCATCTCATATAAAAACCAACCAAATTTATCATGTTAAGCTCTTATCTCAAACAGTGAGACTCAAACCATCTCGTCTTAAAACAATCAAATCTGTCACGTTAAATTCTTATCTCTGATAGTGAGATTCAAACCATTTCATCTAAAAAATAATCAAACCTGTCATGTTAAGATCTTATTTCTGACAGTAAAATTTGAACAATCACACAAAATAATACACCTTATGATCCCAATACGATCACCGGTTTTGTCTGTCAGCCAGGTGGTCACCTGCTCTATCTGTTAGCTAGGCGAGCTACTCTACAATTTAAATCTAATCACCTTAGTATATTTTCTGAACACCTCTACCAAGACCCCATGGGTATGTTTTCTGAATACCTCTGCTTATGGTTTTTCGACCCTAACACGGTCACCTCAGTATGTTTTCTAAACACCTCTGCTGAGACTCAATCAGTAAGTTTAACAGTGTACCTCTGCCGAAACCCCTTGGTACATTTTCTGAACACCTTTGCCAAGATCCCATGAGTACATTTTCTGAACACCTCTGCTCATGGTTTTCTAACCCTAACACGGTCACCTCGGTATGTGTTTTAAACACTTCTGCCGAGACCCATGGGTACATTTTCTGAACACCTCTTTCCATGGTTTTTAACCCTCATCTGGTCACAATCCAATAATCTATTAAATAGATATCTATTATGATAAGAAAGAATATGCAGATAGCTTAGCGCCCATGAGGCAAGGGACAACTAAGATCCTTGACCAGTCTTATCATACTTGGGGTAGGAACAACCTGATACCGAAAAGGCAAAGGGGAGGGGTATCCCATTAATAATGCCAAGCAATCTTAACATGTTTAACAGTACACTTTTGTCAAAGTTCTATGGGTACATTTTCTGAACACCTCTGCTCATGGTTCTTCAATCCCAATCCAATAATCATCGGCTCTGTCTATTAGCCAGGCGAGTCATCGGCTCTGTTTATTAGCCAGGAGAGTCACCTCTCAATTCGAAAATAATCATCGGCTCTGTCTGTCAGCCAAGCGAGTCACACCTCAATTCGAAAACAATTATCGGTTTTGTCTATCAGCCAGGCGAGTCATCCCTCAATTCAAAAATAATCACTAGCTCTGGTTGTCATCCGAGCGAGTTATCAGCTCTATTTGGCAACCCAAATGAGTCACATCATATTCAAAATGTTTAGCTCGCTAAGGTATCTCCACTCCCTTAGCAAGTTCCATTTTTCATCCACCAATTCCATTAAATCCATCCATTACTTTCAAAACGATCACTCCATTGGTACGTCAATCATACGTCTGTTTATAATTTTGTAATTCTAACACGATTAATAAGGCTTTATCTATTATCCATGCAAATCAACTTAATAATGATTAATAAAAGCTTAGCCTACTATGACAAAACCATATCCTTGGCAAGTTTCATTAGGCACGTTAAACAGTTACGTTTAAAGTATACAGTCCAAGTGTGAAATACCAATCAAAAGTTTCAGAAGAGACAAAAAATTTAAAAACTTTAGAGGGAGTTTTGTAGTAATAATAATAATAATAATAATAATAATAATAATAATAATAATAATAATAATAATAATAATAATAATAATTCAAAAAAAAGGAGCCTTGCGTACTCCCGCGAGGTTCCCACCCTCACGGGCGCCCGCGAGGCTCAGGAGGAGAAAATGAATAGGAAGAAAAAAAGGGAGCTTCACGAGCTCCCGCAACGCTCCCACCCTCGCTGGCGCCCACGAGGCTCAGGAGGCCAAGCCAAAAACCAAAAAAAAATAAATATAATTTGGCCAATGAGGCTGGCCAGTCAGCTTCACGAGCAAGCTCACTGCCTGCCTCGTGCAGCGACGCCCGCTCGCCCCGCACAGTGCCGCCCACTTCGCGCACAGTGCCGCCCACTTCGCGCAGTGAACTCTAGTCTCGTGCACAATTTATTTTGGCCCCGTTTTTAACTATTTTGCAATTTCTAATAATATCCAAATTTTAATCAGAATCAAATTAATTTTTGGATGAAGAATTCTAAACTAATTCTGTTTGAGTTTGATAATTCTGCAAATTCTAATTTGAGTGTAATTGATTTTTGGGTACAAAAACAGGACCGGATGCAATGAATCTGGAGCAAATCTAATAAAAAGAAAATTCAAATATCTCATTAATATTACAAAAAAATCTTAATTCTATTTTCAAGGAAACTCGCTCAACAATTTAGGGCTTATTAATACCCCTCAAGAGGGACTCAAGAAAGATGTTTGGCCAAATCTCTCTCATGCGCAAGCGCTTGAGCTTTCTTGAAGAACAGAAGAGAAGAAGAATGAGATCGCCTCCAAATCATCGATGTCAACGAGGAAAGGACCACTCCTCATTGATGTCTCGAATCCTACAATTTTCTGTTAAAAGAGAGCGACGATCTATTATAAGTCCTCCCTCTCTATTTTTATTTTTTCATTGTAATTAGAAAAAAAAAGAGAAATTTTGACAATCTATATTTTTTTTCGATCTAATGACAATTGAAAGATCCCAAATTTTTCCCGAAAACATACGCATATCAGATCTTCCCTGGTCGACGATGCTAAGAATTGTCATAGGAACCGCACTCCTCTGATTTAGAATGGTAACAGTTCAGTAAAATAATTATAATTTTTGATTCAAAAGTCTGATTATAATGATTCATGCATCTTGAAAAGATAAATCTCTATGATTCTCCCTACAAAATTTTTTCCAGTTCTCTTTGTTTAAGGGTCAAATATGAGTTTGAAATTAATGTTGTTGCACTACAGAGCATCCATTCATCCTATTGCTTTTCCCAACTTTGAGCAAGTATAACTTTCTTATCCAAACTACGTTTAGTTGATCTCAGTATCTTTAGAAGGTCATTCTTAGATTTATATTTTTGTAGTTGATACCATCACAAGATTCTTGTTGTACCTTCATCAATTCAGCTTTATCCGTTGATTAGCCTTTATCAAACTTGATTTTCAATTATACTCAATTATTTTGACTGATCCTTTATGAGTTTTGATATAATTTGTCATACATACAGGATAAAAAAAATCCTAACAATCACTCTCTTGGTAATTTCATAACAAAAATATCCTTTCAGCATGACTCAAGATATCCTACACACAACAAGCAATCAAATAAGATAAATTACGCATATCCTAGAAATAAAACAGACATAATAAGAGAATACACATATGCACGTAGACATGCACACATATGATACAAGCACATTATGAAATTAGTATTTCTCTCCCTACATATATACTCACCTTTTTAATTCAATATATCTCAATGCTACTCCTCCTTTTTGTTAGAAATTAACATACATATAAAGGCATATCCATATTAGAAACTACAAGCAATTCATATATAATATTGACAAATAGTAATCAAACTATAAGTATTCATCAATAAATGTCTACGATGATATACAAGTATTAAGAAACTCTAAATTATGCTCAAGTGTTCTAGAAATTTTTAAAACAAAGTGACGAAAAAATTATAGAGACATGTCATATTTTATAAATTTTCATGCAATATATATCGAGTTTTAGAATATGATCATGACTTTTAAGTGTCACTCCCTCTCAATATGATATTCGAGAATTTTTCATTTTTTCAGCCCTTATTAATTTCAATAAGCTTATATAACTTTTCTTTTCAGTTTCTCACATTATCATTGATGAACTTATATCCCCTAATTTTGTTATGGTGATCTTTAACCTTATAAGAAGTAAATATAATTATGAATTTCAGTACATGTTATATTCAATATTGGTAATCTTTCCCACTACTAGGAATATACATTCTACTTGAATATTTTTATTAATTTTTTTTATCACATAGGAGAAAAAAGTATGATCATATTATGCTCCAAATATCTCATTTAACTTTGATTTACCTGAAACCATTTTTTTAAGAGATGCATTAGATTTAAATAAATTAGATTTCGAAGTACTAACATCACTTTTCTATTTAATGTTGGAAGCTAGATGTTGTTTCAGACTCAAGAGTAGAGTTCATATCAATCAACAATTGTTACTTTCCAGTTTTAATTTTTTATTCTTATTAACGGTGCACTCAGTTGTGAAGGACTCTTCTTCTTTTCTTTTCTTTTTCCATTGACCTATATTTCAAGGACAACGTAATATTTTGCTTCTTGAGTTTCAATTTTTCCTAATAAAAATTGTCATAAGCATCTTGAATGTCAATCTCTTTATCAAAATTATAAGTACTCTTTTAGTACTTGAGACACCTGAACACTCTCAGGTAAAATTAGAATATACGATAGCAGATAAAAAACAAAATAATTGTGTCAATCCAATAAGGAAAAGCCTATTAGTTGATTGTCCTTCTCTAGGAATATCTATCCAAATAAATATAAATATCAAATTCTAATAGAATTGACTTGCTCCCATACCATTTGAAAAAGCAAGCTACTGTGAAAGTGCGAATTATTTGATAGATATCAAGCACCAAATAGTAAAAGCAATTAATCAATCATGCAAGTACAGAATAAATTTCAAATCATCAAACAAATTAGACAATGATATTTTTAACGTAGAAAATTCAAACATGATATTACACTATGATATAGAGTTTATTACAAAAATTCAAAATGCAGTTACTAGATACACTATGACTGATCAAAAGGACTAATATCTAACTCTTTTGCTATACATATGCAGAAAGTTTCTACCCTCATATTACTCAAATCCGTAAATATTTACAATTCAAGATGTAGGTCTACAAAAAATAGAATTTGTAAAAGATTATAAATGAATAGAGAGTACCATAACCATAGCACAAGAACTTGTATGTAGATAAGAGATGTTAATGGACGTTGATATCCACAAATCATAAATAAAAACTCCTTCTTCAATAAAAAATTTCTATTTAATTTCCATGAGAAGCTCTCTTTTTCAATCTATAGATCTTTTTCAATTCCGTCGAGAGACTCTTAAAAATCTTCAATTTATAGAGTGTATGTGTGTGTATAATTTTCATTCCAAATAAATTCCAACTTCCCTTTTTAATATGTCTATTCATCTTTAATAAAGTGGACCATTAGAATTAGGTTTTCAAATAAAATACTCTAAATTCATAATCAAAACAACTTAACAAGACTCTCTATACACTTATCAGCTCGTCCTCAAGTTGATGGTAGTAGGAACCATGCTCCTCTGGTTCAATTTGATAGTAGTTCAATAAAACAGTTATAACTTTTGATCCAAAAATTTGATTGAGATGATCCAAGTGTCGCTCGAAAGATAACTCAAATCTTTATAATTTCTTCCTACATAAATATTTTCAGTTTTATCTTGGTCAAATAAGAATTTAAAGTTGATTTTGCTATTTAAGACAATGTCCATTCTTCCTGTTGTTTTTTTCTAATTTTGACCGATCTTAACTTTTCTCCTCTGAATTTTATTTTAGCTGATCTTCATATTTTTATAAAGACTGTTTATACTCTTTTAGTTGATACTATCATAAAGTTTTCACTGTATATTCATTAAATTAGCCATATTAGTCATATCGGCCTTTATCAAATTTGATTTTTGTTTACATCCAATTATTTGGACTGGTTTATTAAAAGCTTTGACAAGATTTACTATATTTGTATGATAAAAAATTCTAATAGAAAATATATTCGATATTGGGGGCTGTTGTTAGGTCGACGAGACTCTTGAAACTAGATAAAACGGACAGCCATCACTGAGTAATGCTTGTTCTTCGATTAGGTAATGTCACTATTCATAGTGAAATATTGTAGATGTAATATTGAACTGCGAGACAAAGTTACTCTATTAATATTATAATATATTTATGAACAAATTAACGTTTCCAATCTTATAATATATTTCTGTTTTAGTACATTTTCCACTCTGTATTATTTTTCTGTTTTAGTACCTTTTGTACATGTGATTGGTAATTATTTGGTTAGATTATTCAATATCTTGCAATATTAAATCTAGTTGTTAATTATATCTAATTTTTAGTTTTCTTGTAATATTAAATATTAGTTTTGATTGCTTTTTATTGGAATATGAGTTGGAAGCCACTAGAAAAACATTGAATTTAATTTAATTTTAAATTTTTTAGAGACTAGATACACAGTTGAGAGCCACTGTAAATAACCATAAAAACAAATTACCATAAGATTTTACTATTCGAGAGTGCACACACCAAACTATCTGTTCATGTAACATTCATGATTAGCCAACTCATTGAGTCAATATACTCTATATTGATCTTATCAACTTAGGGATTCAGGTATTAATAATAGTCTAATACATAATGCATTGGATCTATCTCATATATATTTATATTTGTTTCTCCATATCGGTCATACCAAATTAGGGTTATCATACGCCAATCAAAAATTGAGTTGACTTCTGGCAGACCTATCTTGAATTTTAAAACTCCAAATGAGATTTTGATTTCTAGATCATCTTTTTCCTATTGTGATTTTATGTTTTTTTAGAAAGTTAGATTTCTGACGAGAAATACCAGTTATTAATCAATAATGATCAAACCCTTGATAATTTTTATCTTGCAATCTACACATCTAAAATTTATTTTACGAATTGTGCTATGATCATCTCATTCTACTACCTCCGCTATTTGTTTGAAAATTTTCTAGGAATGTAGAATTTTTGCAGTTCCAAAATGTGAATAAAATAATTCATTTCTTTTCTCCCACAACTTTCCACTCAACTAAATTTGTTTTGTTCATTTGGATAACTTGATAAAGTGAGGGAGAAACATAGAAAATGATGGAGAACTTGGAACTTGGATAACTGCTGTAATAATTATGTTTTTGACTAAAACTAAAATCACCAAAACAGATTTATCCATCATTCATTTTCTTTTCCTACATTCATTCTTCTTCTTGCTAGCAAACTTATTTTTTCTTCCAAACTAGTCTAAAGCAGTGAAGGGTGAGCCTAGTTTACAAGATTTGAAAAGAGAACATAAGGTAAGAGTTTAGGTTACATAACATAAATATTTCTATTTTATTTCTTGACTCCAAACGCTTTCTCACCTTAACCCTCTCTTCTTCTCACACCATGTAGCCAAGGAGTTAAGGAAGCAACAGCAAGACTAGTAAGGGAGAAGGAGCAATGTAGGAGTGTAGGACTAAGGCAAGTTGACATCTCACTTCTAAATCGGTTTTTCTTAATCTTCCTTACTTTTCCCGAACTAAGTTCATATACGTGAAGCATTATGATAATCTGTTTAGGTTTATATGTGTGACACTTGCTATCTAGTATACATTTCAAGAGCATCAGCCTTAGTTTGCTGGTTAGCAATAAAATCGGCCAGCCAATAGTCTAATCAAGCCAAATCAATCTAAGCTTATGTCTATGAGTTTTTATTGCCAATAAGATTATTTTGATTTAGTTAGAATATCTATTACTGTAGGTAGATTATTCCTATTGGGTCTAAATTTCAAATAACACTATTGCATTCCTAGAGTTTGCTTACTTTTTTAGTGTATGTTATATTATGTTGTATTCAGAATAATCTAAGTATTTAGATATAAGCTCAATGTTGTGATTGTTTCGTGAAAGTAGATCAAGCAAGATCTAACTTAACTAGACCATTAGGAAGCGATTAGAACTACCAGCTAGCCGTCTAACAAAATCAAGCCAATTTGAATTTCCCATCATTTATTTACCTAGTTAACTCACGAGCTAATTGATTTTGCAGAATCATGTTGTTTATAGTTGGAACCAAGAATGGGACAATGGTATCAATATTTCGAAAAGAATGTATCTAATCCTTCAAACCAAGATAAAGTATCTTGTTCTGATGGTAAGATTTGAATCTTGGTTAATGTGTTAGGACTCGATTCTAGTTACGACAACATGAGAAATTTTTAGTAAGACTCGAATCAGGATAGCCACCAACTAGTGATAAGGACCGCAAACTAACAATTGTACTGTCATTGATGACGCAGATTTTTTTCTCAAGGACTTAGTTGGTTACCTACCTTTGACCTTTATTTCTAGTAATACTTACTATAATCAAATATAATTAGAACTGGTGCTTAGGGTTTCAATTTTTCAAATTATCAATTTTGGAATAAAACTAGAATTGTGTCTTAGAAATTGTTATATAATTTTAGAATCAATATCCGGTGAGCATCTGATATATTGGACATGTGACAAGTTTACTATAGAAATTTGGTGCCCCCATGAACTAGATCTTCACTAGCTAGCGGTAGCAACCGCCAGCTAATATCAAGTCTGACTCTAGTGAGATAAAAGATATGAGGATTAAGTTAATGATAATGTTAGATATCTCTAGAGAGATAGAAATATGATGAAATACCAGTAGGGTAATGGGATGGCATAACCTAAATTGAATTATGACAATTTATATATTTATGTGATATATAATGTTCGTGTTGATATAATTTATTGTTGGAATCATAAATATCTATATGATATAAGATGCTTGATTATGATTATGCAAGACACTTGACTCGGTGTATGGCATGAGACACACAACCAAAGTATGACACATGACATTAGTACTGATGAATAATAATATATGATTATATAATACATGAAATGAACATGCTTAATGATACTTAACATGATATTAACATGATACCTGACATGCTACTACATAGAAAATATATGAGTTACCTAAATAAATGATACGATGGACATAATTTTATATTGGGCATGTTGACATGAAAATTAGTGTGGAATATCCTGCTTATATGATTGAGAGTATCTTAGTGATATGCATGTATATATTCCGATATTACTTGTTACTTGATTCTAGTATTTTTTTTTTATAAATGAACATGTACATATCCTATACTTGAGAATGTCATGATGTTCCTGACTTGCTCATGTATATCATGTATCAATAATACAAGATTGTTGAAACTACATGATGCATAACAATAGTGTCATATAAGGTTCTCATTGGCCATTTTTACAAGTACTAGATCTATACTATAGTGGTACTATATTGTATTGAATCATAGTTCATTTATTGAGTACCCTCATGCGATACGTTCGATATTTATGAGATTTTTATAGCAACACCTAGTGAATTATCATGATTCAGTACCATGGTCTTTTGACCGAGTCTTGAATATGTATGGGTACTTATACAATATTGAAAACTTAGAGCATATGTCATCCATTATCTTAGTTCCAATTACTTAACTTGGATGTTGATCTAGACTTGATAAATCTATGATTACTTGTACATAATTCACAATTACAATACTTATATAATATTAAAAATTTAGAGCCTATGTTATTCATCATCTTAGTTTCAATTGCTTAACTTGGATGTTGGCCTAGACTTGATAAATCTATATTTATTTCTACATAATTCACAATTACATATTTATACATTATCTATTTGTGTATTGATAATGTTCATGACTTAGGATTATCACAACTAGACATTTATGTATACATGATTCATGAGTGCTTGATAATTGTGCTAGATATTGCCAGATTATCCAAGCTTGATGCATACAATTTATTTGGCGCCTATTATACAATTCCGATACCAAACTTTTATGACTATGGACTTAAATAGAACATGTGACACGAAATTGCAGTAATTCTCTTATATTATGATAATATACCTTTCGCTGTCCTTTATTCTACTTGTCAGGTACAACCTCCTGTATTCCAAATTCTAAATTATAGGCAGGATAGTATTCCTGAAATTTTAATGTAGGATCTTACAATGCAGTTAGTTGAGTGTGATGCATAGTATGTGCACATACTGAAAATTCAAAGGATTAATGTGAAATCTTTGGAGTTGGCCAGCCTGGAAGGGAGAGTGCCGAGCAGGATCAGACCAACCAAGACATCCAGGAGTAGATTTAAGCCACTCAATTTCTTCCACCATTATGATGGATTTTTGATCTTGGTGGATGTAGACACTATATTATTTTAGGGCCAGGGCCAGGATTGTTCTAGAAGAAATGGAGGAGTAGAGTCGGAGGTCAAGTTTCTTGGGCGAGGCATTTGGAATCTACTACCAGCTTTAAGTTTTTGGTATTTTTATTTGCTTGTTATGTTATATTGTTTCATTATTCTCTATCTTTCTCCTCTATTAGACCACATTTTGTTTACTGTTAATGGACTTGTGTTTGTATATATATTCTTCTACATATATCTTACAGCTATTTATCTATCTGATTATGTGTTTAGTAGATGTTTTTGGTACTTCTTGTTACCAACTCAACACTTAGTCTAAATTATGAAAACAAGTTAAAACCTCATGCATGTCAGTTGGTTTGAGAGCCATTTTGCGGTACCACACTCTATTTAGAAAGCATGCTAAAATAGCATATTATAGTTCGGCTATTTGGACATTAAAACCTGAACAAGTAAGCTATACTTTTTTTTGGGCAAAGTTACCTGTTCGGGTCCTATTACCAAAAAAGTCAACTTTTAGTTCGGAGGTTAAGATCTGAACAGTTTTTTTTTTTTACTCTATTCGGGTTAAATGACTGGAACAGTGAGGTTGATGAATTTTTGATTTTTGGAGTAAAGTCCCTATTCAGGCCCTTTTATCTGGAGGGTGAACTTTCCATTCAAGGGCAAGACCCAGAAGGGATCATATATCGTTCAATGTACATGATCAGTGAGTTTTTGCCAAATTTTAATTTCTCAGCCAAACTATTTTTTTTTCCAAATATGAACAAGTTATTCTCAAGGAAAAAGACCTCTGATTCTCAATTTCACACATGTCAAATCCTATATTGATATAACTTTCATATTTGTATCTATCATTACCCTTAAACTTTTTGAATTTCAATATTGAAATTTAAAATTCTAATAAGGATTAAGGAAAAAAAAAAAAACAATGGAATGGATGAGAAAATAGGGGAGGAGATTTGAACTTGAGAATTTTCTCCATATAAAAAAGTAATAAATGAAAAAAGATTTTAGATTAGTATTAAGCATTGGGTCTTTAGGATGTGCCTAAGAGAAAATATATGGGCAAATTTATATGGACAAATTTATCATAAATTTATAATAGCAAAATCGTAATAAACAACTTTTCGGGGTACTTAGGAATTGGAATGGTGAATTTATAACCTCCTTTATTCTAAATTAATAAAAGATCCAAACTACTTCACGTACCAGCAGGTCTACCTTCATATTAGGCTGAATATCGATCGATTCGGTTCGGTTTTTGCCAAAAAATCGGCCCATCGAAAATTGAACCAAATTTTAGCAAATCAAATTGAAACTGACAAAACTTTATTCAAAACTGAAACTAAATAGGAAATTCAGTTTGGTTTGGTTTTTAGTTGGTTTCGATTTTTGAGCTTTTGGACTTGAATCCCAAAGTAAGAAAGTCTCAATATGTAAATATTTTAGTCCCAAATACTATGTGGCCCACTAAGATAAATAAAAGCCTAAAAATTAAATATTTCTAAAAAAATGCTTTAACAAGTTACTAGGCTAAAATTTATTACAGTAAAAAAAATTACTATCTCAAATATCAAAATATATGGAATATTAAAATTTAAATATTTTGTTTTTTCCGGTCTACCTAGGTTTAGAGGAAAGGATATTAAAATCCAAACCAACCTCATTTAAAATTTGGTTTTCTTACCGACCGACTTGTTTGGATACTTTAACTTCCGTTTTTTCGGAATTTTACTCGGCCCTACTTGACTGGATTATTTGTTAAATTAAAAACAATCCCCTCGCGCACTGGTCTTTTACCATCATTCTGTCTCGGCCGCAGCCGCAGCAGCAGCCTCCTCGTTCTTCAAGATCTTGGCGTCGAGGTCAGGGCTTTGAGCATCAGAGGATCCAAAATCCGATCCTTACCGGATTTCTCACCCCGAGAGAGCTGCGCGCAGGGCCAATGGGATCGCAGGGCCGCCGAGGAGAGGTGGCGGGTTCGGTTATTTCTTTTACTGCGCCTAAGACCTGACCTAGCTAGCAGCCTATGCAATTCGAAAACTGAGTTCACCGCTACGACTTCTATCTCGTAGGGAGCGACTCAGAGTTCTCTGGAGCTGATTCGAGGAGATGGCGCTCGAGATCGGCGAGGCTGTTTGGCGCGAATATCGGCCAGCTATGCCAGCTTCCAATCCAACTTCCTGCAAAGCATCGGTATTGTCGGGCTGATTGTCGGAGGGTGAGGGCTTTGCATTACAGCTGTCCGCTGCATGCGTTGCTTCATCACGAGATGAGATCGATGACGTGGATTCGGTGGCATCATGCGGCGAAGGCCTCGAGGATAGCTTGATTTGAGGTAGGGGCAGCTCTCACAGAATTAAGTGCATCCTGCATGCTGTGGAGGAAGGAGAAAGCTGAATCCAAATCCTTGATGAATAATTCCAGTTCGAGAGAGAGGGGAGAGCACTTGATTCACTTCCTGAAGCAGCTCGAGAGAAAGAGAACAGAGAGAGTTTTGGAGAGGGGGGATGACTTTTATCTCAATAGAGTCCTACTGACCGCTGATGAGTCTCTCTCGGTGCTCTGGTTTTGTTTTATTTGATGGATTTTGATGATTAGATCGCGGGCAACATACTGATTCGATTTGGGGATAGGAAAAAGGTTGTCATTTTGTTGTTCTTTAGCTGAATTTTTTAATGGTAAATTCAAAATAAGCCCACCCTTTGCTAAGTTAGCCCCACTAAAGAATTTCTACGTGCTTTGTAGCGGGCTCACTTTAGGTTCATTATGAATTTCCCTTCCCAGTGGTTGTCAGGTGTCAGCTCTCCGTTAAAAAAAAAAAAAAAAAAAACAAATCCGGAATTAATTGGGAAACGGAGACGGCAAAAGTCCACTGAACCCGACCCGGTTCGACCGGAGGGAACAAAAAAGGGGGAAGGGGGAGGAAAAAAAAAAGAAAGAACGAGGGGAATTCTAAATGCGCACCGCCAATGACCAAGTGAGCACCATTGTCCCCTATGCTGTAAATCACTTTGCCACTGGATGTGGTGCTCACTACTTAAAATGTGGTGCGCATTTAGAATTTCCCTACAATGAGCCGTTTATATTTCGAGAGACAGAGAGATGAGGAGAAAGAAAGTGAAACTAAAATAAAGTAAGGCTCATTTTAATCTGTTGGAGCGAAATTCTCTCTATTTTCTATTTTTCTCTCTCCAAGCCCCAAAATTTGTCATCTTGCAATTTGGCTCGAGCTCGTCCACAATGCTCCGAAGTAAATTTCTCCTCTTTCTTGTTCTTCTCATCGTTGTATTGCTTGCTGATCTTTTGATTTCCCTTGAACTTTTTTTCGAAATTTGATGAACCTTTTCTAGGTTATTCTTCGATTTTGATGTTTTTGTTAGTTTCCTTTGAATTTTTGGTTTTTATACGTTTTGGGCGTGTTTGAATTTGATTAATTGTTCCTTGTTGTTGCTTTTTAATGGATTAGTTTCAATTTGAGGATTTGATTGATTGTCAATTGTAGATTTTGACGTGACCCGATAGAAATTCGTGTGTTTGATGAATTAATTTTAAAGGGGGCCATCTCGATCAATGATGGTTGCAAAGTTAGGAATTTGGTGGTACTGCAATTTGTTTGATTAGAAAATTTGTATTCTGCCTGCATGTTTACAGTTGATCTTTTGGTCGAAATTCTGAAAGGTTTAATTAGGGTTCTGTTAGAAGCGATACAAGGAAACTGAGTGAGGGTTATGATTCATATGAAATGGGGTCCATTATGGAGGCTTGTAGAGGATTTACCGACCCTGCATGGATAATTATGGGCTGACTTTGGATTTTGATGTGACCTGATTCTTGGTTTGCTGAATGAATAGAGATTGAAATTTCAATTTTGGTTTCATCATGAACTTGGCGAAGGGGCAAATTCTAACAATGATGGTTTGAAAGTTGGGAATTTGGTGGTACTGCACTCCCTTTTATTAAAAAGTTTATGCTATGCCAGTGTGCTCATTGCTGATTGTTTGAATTTCTTGAGTGTGTTGAATGACAATGGGCTGATATCTTAAGGAATATGGATTGCCTTTTTTTTTTTGGGTTGCACTGGTGAATTTCTCTGTTGCATGATTCTGACATAGCGACCCGATAACATTAAAACATGAATTTCATTATATCCAATGTGAAAGGTTTCAAAGTAAATTTCATGATATCCAAACATGAAAGGTTTCATTTGGGTTCTGTTGGAAGGGATACAAGGAAATGGCGTGATGTTTCTGTTGCCTATAGGAATGAGGTCCTTGATGGAGGCTTTTAGAGGATTTATTGACCCAGCAAGGAGATTTTGAAGTATGCTGTAAGAGAGCTCTTGATGCAACTTATATTGGTTGTTGGGAAACTCCCCACGTCAGTCGATAAATTTAAGTTCGTGCGATTGAGGACAAAGACCTCCAATTATCTGTCGCATTAAATATTGAAGGTGGTTAAGTGAAGAATTAGGAATAGGATGGATATGATTAAGTGCATCATTTTTGAGGTAATTCAAAAGCTATTGGGCATATATAGCAACCTTAGTCAAACCAACAAGGGTTAGTTCCCGTGCTGAAGAGAACTTTATTATAATTCTTATCAATGTTCGTTTTACTTCATGGTTAACTATCGTAGTTGGATATAACTCTGGGATCACTCACCTGATCAAACTGCACTTGCTCTCATGATGAAAGCTATTAACCATATTCATTGCTTGATTATATCTTATTGCAGTGCATCAATTGCACTAATGTACTAATATTCCAGCTACTTTGGGAGTATTGGATATAGTTGTTATTTGCAGATAAGTTGTTGATGCAGATCATTGTTATTGAAAATTGTTTTGAAATCTCTAACTATTGTTTCACTTTTTCTTCTAAATGGCAACTGTATATTCTAAACTTCTTTAACAGTCTAAGAGATCTTTATTACACTTTCCTGAACTAGAAATCTCCATCAAATCCTCTTGTTCTCTGTACATATCAAATTCTTTTATGTCCTAGACTGCCACTCGATGTACTCATGTTTTTTCATATCCTTGACACAAGCACATGCTCTATTCCAATGTTTAAAATAGTGATAACGGTAACGTAACATTTTACTTCTGTTAGGTATATCTCATGTAATGTAACACATAACATAGGTTATGCAAGTTTCTATTTATTTAGTAAAAAAATATAAAACTATACAATTTTTTTTTATAAATTTAAAAATAAATTTGAAATTTCTAAAAAAAGAATATAAAATCATTTTGTAATACATAATCTATTCTAATTTTACATTAAGTTTTACAATAATTTTCACATTTATTTTTATAAGTTATATTAAGTGTGCAATCGTAATTATATATATCATCTAAAGAAGAAAACAAGATTCCAATTTTTTATTTCGATTCCAGTTATTATCATTGTTGTAATTTATATTTTGTGATGTTCAATTTATATTATTTATAGTTGTTGATTTTAGTTTAGTTAAAAATTCAATAGAATTAACAAATAAGATATATTAACAATTAGAGAGGAATTACAACAAGCGAATAAGGAAATAATCGCAAATTAGAAAGTTAGCAATTTCACAAGCAATCAAACAAGTCAACAACAAGCCAACAAATAATCAAAATAATAATCAACAACAATATAGAAATTACTAAAAAAATAATTGTAAATAACGTAATATAACCTAACTTTACGTAATATAACGTAAAATAATATAAAAATCATATTGTTATGGTGCACTAAGTTATTTTCAGTTGTTATGTAGAGCTGGGGTTCCGTTAGGTTTCATAACGCAATATAACGGGTTTCATAACACGTTATTTTCAACATTGCTCTATTCTATCCCATAGAAATAAATAATCTGGTAATTTTTAACCAAAGGTGATTCAACTCTTCATTTTTTTGACTACTTTTATGCTTCCTAAGACTTTCATCACTTAGGGGATGAAGGAATTAGAGGAATTAGAAGTAATAGAATCAATAAGCATGGTAAGGGTTAGTATGGAGATGGTTTGGAACAAGGTAATACTTATAATGATTTCTATTGTATTACTCTATTCTTATGGGGAAATGGCTGTTTATTAGGAAAACAACAACAACAATTGGTTAGAGACATTCCAGGGACAAAAACTAAATCTGCTTGCTAAGCTTCCATTTTGTAACTGAGGAATTGAAATAGATTTTGCTAGAAAAAATGGTTATTATTTGTACTCTTATAGGTTTCCTTGTGTTAAAGGCTATCATAACCTTTACTTTGTTGTGGCTGTGTATAATTCGTACTCTCTGGATTCAACTTAAACTTTAGCAAACCATTTTTTCTTATTGATAGTTATTGATAATTGCCTCTGAGTGTTACCATTTTTATTGTGCACCAAATTCTCGTGCAGTATTATTACTGAATTGCATTGTTGGATTTTGTGTGACTGACTGTAAATAAGATTAGCATCGTGAAGCAGATAAAATCGTTCGTTTGGAATTTATGCCTTTTGTGACCATCTTTAATGATATCATATAGAGATGCAAGACTTGGGGGAGAGTTATTGATATAAAGAGGGAAAAAAACATCCAAGAATGGTTTGAGGCATGTGTAACATTGACACTTACGAATCCATACAATGATCAATAGTTAATAGTTATTATTGCTGTCTTCAGGAGAGGATTTGAGCGTAGGTAACAGAAATGAAATGGAATTTGAGTGTTAAAACTTCTAGCTATAATCTAAGAAATTAGAAATGCCTACAAACAAAACAGAGTTAGTGTTTAGGTGTAGATACAACCATACAGGTATATCAACTGATCCCAAAATACTAAATTTTAATTAGATAATTGTAATTTCGAAATCTGTGATTTGCATGTTATTATGTGTTGGGGATGGGCAAGTGAAATATTTCCCCTTGATTCTTGATTTATATGTATTTTTTTAATAGAATACATTAATTAGTGTATACAAATATCCAGTATAATTTTGACCGATCATGACTGAATAAGGAAGGTTTGATCTGGATGGAATAATATTTACCTAAGAGAATATGGGTACTTAAACTATAAACTAAATGATATCCCCTCCCAACTAACGAATAGGTGAAATATTGGTGTTGATCTTAGAACTGAAGACACGTAGATCTTATTTTTGTCATGGAGCTGAACTTGACGAAGCACAGTTTCACGCCAACTCGTGAAGAAATAAACATCACTAAAAGTATTTAACATTTTCGTAACATTTTCGCCATGTAATTTGTTTGTCAGTTCTAATGTGTAAAATTCTACTTGGAAGTTAATTGCTAAAAGAGAGCTTCTAAATTATTACTATAGTATTTTATTTTTCTAAAAACAAGGTAATTCGAGGTTTAACGATCAAGTCGCTTAATTTTTTTCTAAAGTTTAATAAAAACCTCTGTTTAATCATATCATAAGTGTACATAAACAAAATTATGTCGTATCTGTCTAGAGGGGCTACATGTGAAAGGTACATTGGTTTGTGCCTTGGTGGATGGACATTTGAAGTTTAGATTATGAATAGTTTGTTATATATTGTTGGATTGTGCTTGACTGAAGAAATTCGCAATATGATCAGTACACTAGGTTGTGGCAGCTAATCCATCAACTTGGGAATCATATGCATTACCTTACTTTAGCTGCTAATGATTATTTGTGTTCTATTCTGGAGAATATTACTTCTCATGCCCAAGGAGTTTCATAGATATGTAAGTAACATTTTCTCACATAAACATTTGTAGGATGACCTAATGACCGCTAACTTTCATTAGTGTGAAACTTTACGTAAAAGAAACCACATAATAATCAATATGACTAAGTTTTCCTAAAACTTCTATTATCTCCGAAATTTTCTCTAGCATGTCTTTTGTTCCTTCATTCTTGCTGTTGGTACCTAGTAGTTAATTAGGTATTGTTGGAAGATTTCATCAACTTTAATAATAAATAGTTCTTCATTACTGTCCATTATGTTCATTGGCTTGTATATAGAATTAACTCAGAATTAACTCTAGAATTAACTGAAGTTATAGGATCAAATGTGGTGGAATCAACTTCTTATATCATTGTTTATAAAAATCTGTACTTTTACCATTTTGATAGTTTTCTGATTCTTTTTTCCCCTCTATTTGTTATCTTGAGCATTAGAGAAAAGCTAAGGTCTTGCGATGCAGAATCTTTGTCAAATTTGTTGATTTGATGATGACCATTTACAATCTTGATGTGCAAATATGGCATGTATACGGAAATGGCAATGTATATCTATAACAAAGACCAACACAATTGCAAATATTAATATATAACATAATTCCACAGATAAAAACTATTGATGTGGTCCACAAACAAGAGCAGGCTACACCTTTAATTAGAGAAGTACAGGCGAGAAGAGAGTATAATCAGATGAGATTACAAATCTCACATGCACTCTCACATATTATAAGTTTCTTAAAGGCACTGGTTTAAACCAAATTATCAACTGTTTTTTGGCAACAGGCAAATACACCAATGGCTTATCGTTATGATCATTTTGGATGCAGATGATCTCTTTCTTTTCAGATATTCTATAGATAATTCAAATCCTTTATGGTGGCTGAATATATATAATTCTAGAACACTTGTTGTGATAGTTAGTTTAGGATTACCAAATCACTCCCAATCTGATTATAAGTCTGCTGCAACTGAAACTTTAGTTTCAGCCATTAGTTATTCCTATGAGTTTCAGATAGCCATTAGTTATTCCTATGAGTTTCAGATTCTTTCTAGATACTTTTAATTTCCACCTTAAATTGAATACTTATCAGTCTCAAATTTTCACGGAATTGATGCAAAACACTTTCATGCAGTCTCTAACTGAATAGGTAATGGAAATAATAGATTTCAATATGCTTCGAAGACGAAATAGACTCGTATAGGATGCAACATATGCTCTCAAAGAGGTATCTAACCCGTACAAGGTTGAAACACATGTGCACTCACCTTGAGCCTTTGCCCAAGTCAATGGGTGTTTATTAGCAACATATGCATCGTTAATCTTCATGAATTGATACTCCACAACTTATTCATGCCATCAGTGAATATCAACCTCTAATCAAAGCTGAATGGTGCTAAACATGCTCCAAACATCAGATTTTGCTAAAGTCTCCTCCCGCTACAACATCTGGATTGCTGAAAATCTTATGATTTGAAGCTTGTATCACCGAAAACGGACACAGAGTTGTTGATGCTCGTTTCATTTAACCTCATCCATCAATCTGAACTCAAACCCTCCTTAGACTTGTGGTGTTTGCTATTCTAAGTGTACAACAAATTATTTTCACCTTTTCACATGTGAACAGGTAACAAATTCTTGGTGTTTTGTGTTTTGGCTATGCACAGAATCCCAAACACCACAGAGTATTTCCCTTCATGCATTTAAAAATGCAACTCTGAATCGAACTTGAGCCTTTCCCCATTGTTTGTCCTATCACTAACCACACTAGCCCGCTTGCTCACGGGTTATCGATTGGAGCTTTCTCATTCTTCGGCAGCAAGAACAGTTGGCATGTGCACGCTTGCCCTCAACAGTCTTGCCGGTGTAAATTCATGTATCAACTTGGATTATGTTATTTCTTTATAATTTTATTTTCTTTTATATTCTTTCTTTTCTCTATATTCTCTTTCTCAGTCTTTCAAGCTCATTTTTTTCCCACTCCCATTTTTTTCATGCGGCTGTAAATAAGAGTTCAGCCAAAGCCCTACACCTCAACGTATATTATTCATTTCTTATTAACACAAAAGTCTTTATTTGTAATTTTACATATAACCCCCTATTTTTTATAATCCCTAATTAATAGTTATGACTTGGATATTTGAATATAAAGCTCCCTAAAAGATAGGTATATGTATTATAAAGTTATTTAAATAATTTAATGTTGGATAATATAAGTCTGGGTTATTATAAACCTAGGGCTGTGTGGATTTAGACAATCATCCGATACAAATAGAATGACACGAGAACTACCAAAGTGAATCTCTATACCAAAGAAAAAGATAGTTTAGAATATTTATATTCTGAAGTATTGTAGATTGTGCCAAGAAGAGAGTTATTGGAGTAAAAATGAATGTTAGAGATGAATGCAGAAGAAGAAGAAGCAGAAGCCCGTGAGGATTTTGAAATTTTAGAATCTAGGATATTTTAGAATAAATGTGAGAAACAATCTATCTTCTTATACAACAAGAACAAACAATAACAACAACAACTAAGCATTTTATCCCAAGTACTTGGAGTAGGCTATATGAACCAAAACAGAATTATGCTGGATCGATCACATTGATAATCCTTCTCCATTCATTCCTATCAAGTAATATGTCTTCATTTAAACTTCTATAATTCATATCTTTTAATATCACCTCCATGCATATTTTCTTCTATTTTCCTTCGCTCTTTTAACTTGTCCTATGTTGATAAACTCCTCTCGTCGAACTGGTGTATTTGTAGGTCTATATTGCATATGACCAAACCATCATAAGTGATTTTCTCGCATCTTTTCTTCGATGGGCTTACATCTACCTTAGCACGAATATTTTCATTTCTCAATTTATCTCTTCTAGTATTGCTGCATATTCAACAAAGCATGTGCATTTCTGCTACGCTTATTTTCTGTGAATGAGGTTTCCTTATACCCCAGCATTCCATACTATACAATAATGCTGGTCTAATAGCAGTCCTATAAAACTTTTCCTTCAACCTTAATGGAATGTTACGGTTGCATAAAACTCTTGTTATACTCCTCCATTTCAACCAGCCTGCATGTATCCTATGCTTGACATCACTATCGATCTTTCCATCATTCTGAATAATAGAATCCAAATATCTAAATTGATTGCTCACTTGTATCTCTTGCCCGTGCAGTATCACAGCACTATAGTTTAGGATTCGTCGTTTACTAAATTTACATTCCATATACTCTGTTTTGAACATACTCAATCTAAAAGTTTTAGATTCTAATGTATGCCTCAATAATTCTAACTTGGCACTCACTTCTGCTTTTGTCTCATCAATTAAGATAATATCATCAGCAAATAACATACATCAAAGTATGTCATTCTGAATAGTTTTAGTAAGCTCATCCATTATTATAGCAAATAAGAATGGCTTCAATGCATATGCTTGATGCAATCCAATTGTGATTGAAAACTCACTTATTAGACCACCATATGTTATGATATTGACCACTATTCTATTATACATGTCTTTAATTATGTCAATATACTTGATGATGACTATTTTTTTCATTAGTGTCCACCAAAGCACCTCATGGTATCTTATCATAGGTTTTTCTCTAGGTCAATAAAAACCATATGCAAATCTCTATTTCTCTCTCGGAATCGCTCTATAAGTTAACAAAGTAAATGAATAATTTTTGTGCGGCATGAATCCTAACTGGTACTCTGATAATTTAATAGTCTGCCTTAATCTATCTTCTTATATGTGATATAAATGTATATTTGAAAAAGTAAAACTCAGCCAGTTCAGTTTGGATGTAGAACACCCAAATTCAATTAGAACCAAATCAAATTAAAAACCATATTAAATGAATTGAAATTGGTTAGTTATGTTGTTTTACTATAAGGAGTCTGTATAGCAGATACATCTGTTATAGAAGGCTTGAGGGTGCCTCATTCATCTATTTGTTCCTATATATAGCTCACATTCACATTGCATCTCAAGACAATTGAAACTTAGGAGTCGAAGATCCTCGTAAGTAGTCGGTTTATAAGAAGAAAACCTAGAGCAACTTAGAGCCGCAGAAGATTTTGGAAGTGGTGATCCTTGGAAATTGCAAGCGGTAGAAGCTTTTCATAGCGCCTAATGGTTACATTAAGAGGATTATAGAGAGGTTAAATATGCCCAAAAGAAGAGCCATTGATTACTCAATTAGCTGGTCATTTTCATTTTAGCTGATTTTGCATTTCAGACAGAGGTAGTATTAGAGTACATGTCATGCATTCTTCATGCTAGAGCCATCAAAGGTTCGATGTATGCTGGACTAGGCCAGATATTGCACATGCAGTTTGCAGTTACATGGTCAAGCACAAAAAAGGGCACTGGGAATTGGTGATTTGGATACTTCAATAACTTAGAGGAATGGGTGATGGAATTATTCATGAAGATGTGATACCATTTAATATTTGGAAGGTTATTGGATTAGGAATTTGTCATAGATTTGGACGGGAGGAGATCGTTGCCTAGCTATGTTTACACCTAAGACGTTTGTCGTAAGTGGGAAGGCTGCTTTATAGCCCACAGTTGTATTATCTTTCATGGAGGTAGACGTAAACATAGCCAGTGTAAATTACACTGACAACACAATGAAAGAAGGAATTTATAGGGGGGGTTACTAATCTTAGCCTACACCAGGACCAACCTATTGCATTTTGTGATCTGTTAGCATGTGGAAGGTTATCGAATTTGGAATTTGTTGTAGATTTGGATGCCTGGAGATCATTGACTAGCTGTGTTTACACTTTAGAAGGTTGTCATAAGTTGGAAGGTTGCTTTATAGCCTACAGTTGCATTATCTACCATGAAGGCACATGTAAACATAGCCAACATACATGACACTGACAAAAGCAATGAAAGAAGGCATTTGTACGGGTGGGTTAGTGATCTTAGTCTACAAAGGACCAAAATATAATACTTTGTGATAGTAAGATTGTTATATATTTGGAAAAGGGTAAAGCATATATTTGGAAAAGGGTAAAGCTTATTATGAAAAGTCAAAGCACATTAATGTGAACTTTTATTTGTACTGAGAAGATGGATTTAGGCTGAGATTGTTTGTAAAATCCAACAAGTATTTTGACCGAGGCAGTTCCTAAGTATCAGCAGATTGATACAACTGAACATCGTTCTAAATATTGATTGAGATGAATGATATATTGCCTGATATATCGTTTTGATGGGTCTACAGATACGATACAAAAGCCTGATATTGGCTACTATATTCGATGTATCTATTCAATATGAAAACTGCCTATCCGTTACATGATATTTGATATTTAGGTACTTACAACTGACATTCCGACATATATGCTAACCAAAACGAATTCAACTTTTGAGCTCACGTATTCCATCTACTTTGATTTCCCTCTTTTAAAAACTTTAGGTATTTTCTTATATTTATGGATGATTTCTCTCGCATGACATAAATGTATTTGTTAAGAGAAAGATCTGCTATTCCTAGTATAATTGAACTATTTTATAAGGAAATAAAAAAAATCAATTTTCTATATCTATTCGTGTTTTGTGCATTGATAATACTATGGAGTATATGAACATTGATATTTCCTTATTTTGTGCTAATAATTGAATTATTCATCAAACATTTTGTTCTCACACATCCTCGCAAAACGGTATTACTATAAAAAAGCATAGATATATTCTGGATGTTGCTCGAACATTAATGATTCATATACATGTTCCAAGATATCTATGGTCGGATGTTGTTCTGTGTGTATGTCATTTAATAAATAGGATGTCATCTTCTGTCTTGCATGGTAAAATTTTATTTTTCTGTTTTTATCTTGATATACCCATGTTTCCTCTTATACCTCGAGTATTTGGTTGTATATGTTTTGTTCAAGATTTGTTTTCCGGTTTAGACAAGTTATCTTCTCGTGTAATAAAGTGTGTGTTTGTTAGATAATCTAGGACGCAAAAAGGGTATAGGTGTTATGATCCGGTGTCTAGAATGTATTTTGTCTCTACTGATGGTACCTTTTTTGAGTCTGTTTCCTATTTCACTTCCACATCCACATACCAGTTGGATACTTCTCTTCTTTTACTGCTACCTGTCTCCACTACTGAGACTTGGCAAGTATCGGTGTCTCATAAAGGGGATAAATAGATGTCTTCCACGAAATCACCGTTGGTATTTTCTTACCATCAAAAAGTGCCTCCTCCCAACTTACTACCTATTACTCTACCATCTCCAGCTGTAGGTCTTCAACAACCACAATATTTTTCTGTTTCTGCCTCTGATATTTCCATTACTCTTTGGAAGGGTAAGCGCTCTACTATTACTCATCCTATTTCTCAGTTTGTTTCATATAATCACCTTCACCCAATATTCTGTTAGTTTGTCCTTTCTCTTTCTTTCATCTCTATACTCTGGTTTTTTAGGAAGCAATATTAGTTTCTGCCTGACAATCAGCCATGGATGAGGAAATGCAAATTCTTATCTCTCGTAGAACCTGAGATTTGGTTCTTTCTCCGCTTGATGTGTGTATTGTTGGTTGTCGCTGGGTTTACTCTGTCAAATATAACTCGAATGATTCCATTAACCGTTATAAAGCTCGTCTTGTTGCAAAAGGTTTTTCACAAACCTATGGTGTTGATTACTTTGAAACTTTCTCTCCTGTAGCACATCTCAAATCTATTTGTATTCTCTTTTTTCTTGCCATGAATCTCGATTAGCAATTATTCCAATTGGATGTTAAAAATGCTTTCTTATATGGTGATCTATAATAAGAGGTATATATGGAACAACCTCCATGGTATGTTATTCAGGGAGAGAATGTTGTCTGCAAACTCAAGAAAGTAATTTATGGACTTAAACAGAGTTTTCGAGCTTGGTTTGAGAAGTTTGCTACGGTAATTGCTGGTATTGGATTTTAGCGTTGTCACTATGATCATTCTGTTTTTGTCCGGTATACTCCTTCTGCTATTGTCCTTCTTACTGTATATGTAGATGATATTTTACTAACTGAGAGTAATACAACAGTCTTGACTGAGATAAAGAATTATCTCAAGTAACATTTTATAACCAAAAATATGGGAGGACCGAGATATTTTTTGGTATTGAGATAGCTTATCATAAACATGGGTTACTTCTCTCTCAGAGAAAGTACGCACTAGATCTCTTAGAAGAGACCAGTCGCTTTGGGTGTAAATCTGCTAATACTCCAATAGAGTCAGATTTAGACATATAGAGTGAAAATAATGTTTTGTATGAGGATGTCAAGCAGTATAGAAGAATGGTTGGCAAGCTTATATATCTCACGGCCACTAGACCTGACATTTCTTTTGCTATTGGGTTGCTAAGTCAGTTCATGCATAAACCAAGAGATATACATTGGAAAGCTGCTATGAGAGTTTTGGTATATATTAAGAGCTCTCCTGGAAAGGAGTTATTTTATAAAAAATATAGAGATTTTATCAGATGCAGAATATGCAAGAGATAAAGGAGACAGAAAGTCGACCATTAGATATCTTACATTTGTTGGAGGTAATCTAGTTACAAAAAGGAGTAAGAAATATGATGTAGTGTCTAGATTTTCAGCTGAGGCAGATTATAGGGCAATGACATACTACATGCAAATTGTTATGGTTAAAATTTTTTTTGGCTGAATTTAGGTTCAACTCGAAAAATCCTATGCCTATGTATTGTGATAATCAGTCAGCCATCTATATTGCTCAAAATTCAGTGTTTCATGATTGTACTAAGTATATAGAGATAGAATATCGTCTGGTTCGAGATAATTTGACAAAAAAGATAATATGTATTTCGTTTACTCCTTCGTCAGAACAATTGGCCGATATTCTAACTCAAACTGCATCATCAACTATGTTTTCTAATGGATGATTGATATTTATGTCCCAATTTGAGGGGGAGTGTTAGATTAAAATATTATTTGATATTTGGGTTTAGTTTGAGTTTAGTACTACATCGCCTATTGAGAGGTTTATATCGATTTGAGAGGTCTATAAATATATATACGCTCTGACTTATAATTGATATGAATATAGAGATTGAGTTTTGATTCTCAATACTTTCTGACAAGGAAGATAAACTCAAATTGGAAAATAGGTGGGAATGAGGTTCTGGTAGTTCATTCCATATTTGATAGGATTCAACTCAGAGTCGACATTTGTCGTAATGTCTTAAATCTAAACTAATTTACTATTATTCCAAGTTTGTTTCAGTTTCTAATTGTTAAGGGACCCTTACAAAGAGGAAAGGACCAAGGGAATTGTTCGACTTAGGATATCACGTAGCACATGCTCAATGAATATAAGTCCAGGTATTATGTAGCAGAGCTAACGCCTAATTTTGTTTGAATCGAATCTGTACCCGAGCATGTTTAAGGAGTATTTTGGAGGTTTTGCCCTAGGAAATATCTCTTGGTTTATAGATTTATTGTTGAGCTCTCATTTGCATGATTACTACCATATTTGACGTGAGAGTTAGAATATTTGAAATTTAATTGTAATTTGTCTGCCATCTGATTACTAAAGGAGATAATTTACTGCTGCCATGGATGTAATTCGATTTTCTTGATCTGCTGAACCATGTTAAGGGAGCATAGGCACTCTTAAGAAAATCATACTATAGTTTTCAATGCATTGAAAGTTTCATGTGCCTTGGGTTAAGTTATAATTTTTAAAAGAAAATAAATTTGATATAGCTTATGGCAAAAATACATTTATTATTTACCATCATACTATTATTTGATTTATGTGTAGGACTGGAGCTGGGATGGGCACATCATAAACTTCAGACTGGGCATCAATGTTCATTAAGTTAAAGCATTGAGAGCCAAATAAATCTCATTTCGGGCGTGTGCTCGAGTAACCCATGACTCTGCACATGGACATGCTATATCAAGTGTTTTCATTCGACACTGCTATTTGACTTATCTTGGTAGCTTGGTTTTCTTAGCATGCAATAACATAATTGAGAAAGCTAAGTCTTTCTTGGTAATTCACCAGTAAATGAGACAACCAATATATGTAGATTGGTGATTCCTGCCTACATCAGTTGTTTACACCGGACATGTAGTGGAGTTATTGGCTTTTTATTGTTACCTACTTTGCGTGGTGCGGGTTATTTGATGGGGAAACTTGTAGTCTAAAATTCTGTCTATTTGTTTCTATGGCAGCCACATTATGGAACATTGGAAAATGGAAAATATGACTCAGAGAAAATTTAGAACTGCCGCCACTTGCTGATGCTTATGTAAAACCTGCATTATCGAGAAGCCGACAGTAGTATGTTAATGCGATGCATGAATTTGTCTTTAGTTCTACAATTTTGGCAGGAGGGCCAAACATGAGTCATTTAGAACTAAGGAAGGACCCTGATGTCACTAAGGCTTCCTGAGGCAGCGTGATAAGGGGGTGAGGAGACACCAGAATTGACTAGATTATTTTGGAGCTGTCTGACAGTCGCAAGGTGTATTGGTGGTTACTATAGTGTATTGGAGGCAGCATGACAAGGGGCGAGGAGATAACAGAATTGGCTAGAAATCAAATGCCTGCAGTTTGGAGGTTGGTAAAGGTTACAAGGTGTATTTGAGGTTACTAGTGTATTGTAGGTAGTATGATAAAGGGGTGAAGAGATAACAGAATTGACTAGAAACCCAGTAGTTGCATTTTAGAGGTTGTCTGAGGGTCGCAAGGTGTATTGGAGGTTACTAGAGTAGTATTAGGAATAGTAAGATTATGACTAGAGTTGCATTGGAGGTAGTTCTATGATTAGAGTTTCAGTTGTATTAGGATTCTATTATCATCTATAAATCAAAGAGGAGAAACTTTAAGTGGGTTTGCAGCTTTCCTAAATTCTCAAGGCATGGTAGGTTAAAATAAACAATGAAAAGAATCTAACTCTCATGCTAGCCTGCCAGCCCACCACCTCTGCCATCCTGTAGCTAGTAGCCACCTTGCCAGACATCAACAAATGCCTCCTCCATACCTCTCACAGATCTGCTCAGGTCTGATTTTTCATCATCTATCTGATCTAGATCTGAACTGAAAATAATTAAACTTGCTGAACTAATTAGATTTTTTTCTTATGAAAAATCATGGTACCTATTGCCATCTTGTACCTTCAGCTGCTTCGAGGTTCGTTAGTAGACTTGGATCCTAATACTATGATCTGATTTCTCTCGTTTCATCTTCTACTATTCTTATAAGTATTTCCATCTGTAATCATGTCTGACTTGAAGAATTTTCGTAATTCTATTAGTCTTCAGATTACTATGTCGAAACTGAATGGGATGAATTTTGCACTTTGGGAGAAATCAGTCTGAGTGTATATTAGTGCAAAGGAAAAGTTGAAGGTGATTACCGACTCACAACTGCTAATTGCGATAAACCTTCTATTATTGATACCAAGGATGCTGAAGATTGGAAACATGCCAATTATTTTGTCATGATTTGATTGTGGAACATCATGGAGCCATTTATTTTTGCTAATTTTATATTTTTGGATAGAGCCAGGATGTTTGGAATGAGGTTCATGCTACATACTCTATGAAGATTGCTTCTCGAATTTTCAATGTCTATGAGGATATGTTCCATCACTGGCATGGAGACAAGAGTTTAGAGGAGTATCATCATCGACTAAAGGGTATGATTGATGAGGTGAATCAATACCATCCATTTACTACAATATTAACTTTTAGGTGCTAGTATAATACCCCTAACTCGAATAGTGCTGCATCGAATATGAGACAAGAGACAGTGTAGTTAATAGTAATTCTCATAAGTTCAAAAAGTAATCCTAGTTTGCCTTTTCGAGAGAGAAATCCATTGTATAAACTATTTTAATATTTATATTGTACCAGAGGTTTAGTATATTCGTATGAATATATTGACGGTGTTCTGTTATCCTATATTTTTTTGATAGGAGGCGTTACAAGTGGTATTAGAGTCAGAACTAACTGAAAGTGTGCAGAACTAAGCACAAAAGCTAAGCGCTACATGGTGCTAAGTGGTATAGAAAAAGTGCCAAACAAAATATAACGGGGGCCACCTTTTGATTTTGTGGGAGCCACTTCTAGAGTCTATGAGGGCTAGCTCTAGGATCTTACGGCATTGTTAGAGGACGTGACCATCTTACTCGTGGTAGTCTAGATTGTGGCCTCGCTTGTGGAGAATCACTATAATGTACTCACTACCTATGGACGAATTATACTGTAGAAAATGCAGGAAGCTTCATAGCAAGCCAATGTGGGCAACTTCTAACCAGTAAGGGTGGCACCCCACCCCTTCAAAATGCGTAATATGGACTTTGTGAGGTTGTGGATGCTCCATCATCTGTTACACCTGTCGACAATAACTATGAAGTTTGCATTTCTCTCTTCAAATGGTAGGGGCATTATTAGAGGACGTGACCATTTTGTTTGTGGTTGCGGTGGTCTAGATTATGGCCTTGATCGTGGAGAATCACCATAATGCATTTATTGTCAATGGACGAACTATACTATAAAAATGCTGGGAACTTAATAGCAAGCCAATGTGGGCTACACCTTCTCAATCTGCCTATGTACTGGATGGAGCCAATTTATCTAAGGTTCACTATGTCATCTACTAAATATAAAATCTCAGTTTTATCTAATGATTAGTATATTAGTATCAGTCAGGCTGTATACGACTCCCTGCTGAAGATGCAGTTTGCCTCTACCTCTAACATGGCTATACTTGCTTCTCTGTTATATCCTGTTTAGCTAGTTCATTACTCACTTCTTGGATAATTTGGTACGGTGCTTCAAGTCATCTCATCAGTAAATCCTTTTATTCTCTTCACTCCATCTACTAGTATGTCGTGTATTACCTCTGCTACTAGTAGTTCTAGATATATCATTGACAGTGATACTATTTACCCTACACCCTCTTTATCTTTATCTAATGTTTATTACATTATGGAGTTCCTTTTCATATATTATTTGTGAGTTGCTTGACTAAATCCATGAACTGTTATTAACATTCACTCCTTCCTCATTTGTGTTTCAAGACCTTCAGATGAAGGTGATTGGTTGGGGTACAAACGTGATGGACTATAGTATTTGCAATGTGAGGATACTTATGTAGGTATTGCAACACATGCATCCGAGGTTTTCTTATCTAGTGGCATTTCTGGCTAGGTCATGCATTTATTCGGTAAATATTTTTTTTTTTTTTTTTTTACTTTAAGTGGCTTTCTATCTAAGTTGGAGTGTGCATCGTGTCAGTTAGGAAATCATCGTGGGTCTACCTTTTTTATTCATACTGATATTTGGGACCTGCTCGTTTCAAGCGAACTTTGTTTTAGATATTTCGTAATTTTCATTGAGTTTTTCTTCAATAGTATGGATATTCTTATGAAAGATTGATGAAAAATTCTGTGTTTAAATTATTTCATAAAGAAATAAAGAATTAGTTTGGTTGTTTATCGAAGTTGTAAAATCTAATATTGTACATGAATGCCGTAAAATACTTTTCAAGAGTTTTTTTTTCTTGATTTAGTATCATTCATCAAAATTCTTGTGCTCATTCATCCAAACAAAATTGTGTTGGGAGCTTAAGCATTGTCATGTGTTTGATGTAACACAATCTTCACGATTCCTATACAAGTTCCAAAATAGTTCTTGGGTGATGCTTTTTGAACTGCATGTTGTCTGATTAATCTTGTTCCTTTCTCTGTATTAGGTGGACAAAGTCCCTTTTCTGTTCTTTACGACGATAAAAAATTATGTGATTTACCACCAAGAGTTTTTGGTCACTTATATTTTATTCATGTGTTAGAGAAAGGATATGATAAGTTGGATCCTATGGCTGTCAAATTTGTTTTTCTCGACTACTCACATGTCCAAAAGGGTTATCATTGCTGGAATACTATTATTACTACAAAAAAGATAGTGTATGCTTGACATATTTCTCATCTTTTGCAACGTTCCTAGATCCTGTAAGTCCCCCTGTCCATACCTATTATTGATACTCATTAGCTCTGATAGGCCCATTGTTTCAGGAAATTTTCCAGACAAATCAAAAGACAAACCACGAATTGTGAAAGTCTTCCAGTACGACCAAAGTCAACTGCATAAGTCTCAACCACATCACCTAGTCAATCTAAGGATCAATCATCCAATTGCTTTTAGAAGAGGTAATGCATTTGTACTACAAAATATCATTTTCTATTTCTTTTCTTTTTTTTTTTTATCTATCTCCTACATTTTCTGAATTTGGTTCTACTTTATCTATTGTGCCAGTGCCTACTTCATATCATGAAGCTTTACTAGATCCTCATCCACTTCAATGCGTGTACTCCCAAGTATAGGAGATCGTGAAGTAATACTTGAATGAGAAATCCAAGATTATTCTTCTTAGGGACATAGTGCTAAAGTATGGGCGCTTCAAGCACATTACGGTCGAAAATAGAGTAAAAATAGTTAAAAGTGAGAAAAGAGTTTGAGAGAGAATTTACTGAGAGAGTTCTCAAAAGATCTAATATGGCTAGGATCCGAGTATAACACTAGGTTCTTTTTTGATTGACTAAACACTATCCTATTTTTTGTAACTCAATTTATCAAGGTACCTGGCTGGCTTAACCTAGTCAGATAATTTAACAAATATCGATCTTCTTAATTAAACTTGTATTTGTCTCTTATAAATTTTTCATTAATTGATACCTTAATTAGAATAATAAAAACCCTAAGTATAATCTCCCAAATTTAGTAATTAATTATCAAGTGTAGCATGAATTGTGATATGGAAATACCTATAACTCATCAAACACAAGAAGAATTAATAGAAACTAGTGAAAACTTCTATTAATAAAAAAAATTAAATACGTCACAGATCATGATATTAGAATATTTCACTAATTTAGGATATCTTCCTAAATTAGTATATTTGACAAATTCTCTAATTTATTAGTATATCTCAGTATATCTTTCTAAATTAGTATATTTGTTAAATATATTTAATTAAGCTGATTATACTGACTTAGAATTATATGCAATTAGGATCAAATTATATATTTTTTTGTTTTTACCTTTTACATTTGTCTCTTTCATCTATAAAAAAATGACCATTATAACGTTTTATATACACTTCAGAATACAAAACTATTCTTCTCTCTCAGTTCTTAGTTTTATCATAGTATCAAAACCAGGTTGAGATGTGATAGCACTTGTATTGGTCGCTAGCACTGGTGTTGCTCGCTGGCACTGGCGTTGCTCGTTGGCACTGGCGTTGCCTCTGCCGCGGGTACAACCCTTAGTCTACCTTCTGCATGCCAACTCCACCGCCTCGTCATTACTGGCTGCAACTTCTAGGTCTATTGTGAGTCCTGTTCTATCGTCACCGCCATTTTCAAGCGTCACCTTTGCCATCTCCGTCTCGTGCTTCAATGACTCCATCTGCTGCTCCATCGCCAAAATCTAGTGTGTCGTTTTTGGCTACTGCTCTGTTGCCACCGCCATATTCAAAGGTACAGTCTTTGTCATCTCTGTCTCCTCTTCTAGTGACTATTTGTTGATTCGTCATTGCTTTCTTTGATAGAGATCCTATGTGCTGCTCTGTCGCCAAAATCTAGTGTGGGCTCCTGTTCCGTCGTCATCGCCATGTTCAAAGGTACAGCCTTTGTCATCTCTGTCTTCTCTTCCGATGATTTTGTCTGTTACTTCGTTGCCGCCTCCTATGCCAAAGATCCTATTTGCTACTGTCGCCGAAATCTAGTGTGTCATCTTCGGCTTCTGCTCCGTCACCCCTGTCATCTTCAATGATGCAGTTTCTGACATCTCTGTTTCCTCTTTTGGTGACTCCATTTGTAACGCCCTATTTCTTGGAGGGGTACAGATACAGAGTGTTATCGACGGGCATGTATTAGTCAACGTGTACGAGGCCTATAACTATGTAGAAGTATAAACGGATAGAATTAAATAGTACTTATCTATCATGATCTTGAATGTTAGTATATTACCATATAAGAGAAGATATACATTATATTTAAAACAGAAAGTAATAAGTACAGTACTGATGCAAAATTGAAAACTAAGCCTAAAAAAGTAATACATACCATACCCAAAAAATACAACAGCAAAGGCTTAGGAATCTACTGCTGCTCGGCTTGTTCAAGAAAGTATGGGTCATACAATGGTGGATTTTTGCTTACGTTTTCAGTATCTGAGCGTGTGGGAGAGTTCAGGGTCAAACCTGGCAAGTGAAATAATAAAAGATAGGGAGGAGAAAAAGTATGCGTATATATAGAAAATATTAAATGATCAAGTAACAATATTAAGCATGAATATACATACATATCAAGTCTAAATTAATATCTTATTTTAGTTTATATTTGAACTAAAAGGTGAAAAAATAGACTCGTATCGTAGAAGTACCCGTGCGTACTCGGGAGCTGGCCAAGATGCTGGTGCTGAACCAGCCGTGTCGCTAATCGGTCGTCCCATCAATTTGGACTAAATAAGAGATGATAACTCAGTACCATCCGGGCGTCCCTGCGGATGGATCCCTATTTCGGTTGCACAATCTATCATAAACTTTTCACGATACAAATATTTTTTCACCCTTCTCCCATAATCCAAAATTTCAAGTTATATTACATGCAAATCAATCTGGAATATGATGAACCAATCTTGTCAAGATTAATACAAATACATGTTTATCACTAATTAATATCTGGGTAACAAGTAAGATATGGCCCATGTCAAAATCAAGTTAACAAGTAAGTCATGATTCATGACATTATCAAAACATGTCTATGTACTAATTAGGAAAATCTGACATATTTTTATACATCTTGTACAAATAAATAGTATGTATATTTTAAGGGAAAGTATGGAGTTTAGAATTTTAGAATGAGTGTTATAAAAATTATGATTATGTATAGAAATCACACATATACAATTATACATATAAACACATTAAATAGATGAGTACTAAGGTGTAAGGAGAGAAATCAAATAAGCTCAACACTGTTATAACCAATACATTATTAGAATAGAGTTAGGATGCAAAGAGTGAAGCCATATTTTTGTCTTATCTTTCAGTGAGGAGAAAAAGCTTAAGCCAAAGTTGTTTGATAGTGATGTTATGAAGATTGATAGTTGCATATACTTTCTTGAACTCACGATGATGTAAATACGGGCTCTTGCTTTCCATGCCATGAAGCTGAGGTATAAGATATACTATTCTAATTTAGTCTTGAAGACCTTTATATTCAATGGAAAAATGATGCATGATGGATGGCTTGACCTGTCAGGCTATAAGTAATCTCTTAGCGTTCTGCTGTTACCACTATGGGTGCCGATATTGTCCATATTCCTATTAGTAACTGTGGTGCCACTGACACCATTTTTGCTGTTCCTGGTTCCATTACTGTTGTGGGATGTAATTCCTCATTGGATTGGTTGTGAAGGAGTTGGATCTGAATGTGTGCGACTAAGTCTTCTTGTAGAACTTTTCACCAACTGGTCATACAAAGGTCTTTAATTTTTTTGACAGTTTGGCACGAAACATTTTATGATGCTAAGGTGTCAAAAACACAATAGCACAAGTCCCCATCAACAGCGCCAAAAACTTGATATGCTTCGATGCATATATTTCCAAGCGCAAGAGATCGTTAAGTAATACTTGTATGAGAAACACAAGATCGTTTTTCTCAGGAATGCAACACTGAAGTTATAGACGCTGCAAGCACAATATTATGGTAAAAAATAGAGTAAAATAGTTAAAAGTGATAAAAGAGTATGAGAGAATTTAATCAGAGAGGTTTCAAGAGGCCAAACCTGGATAAGATCTGATTGTAATACTATGTTCTTTCTTGATTGACTATACACTCGTATTTTTTCTAACTCAATTAGATCAAGGCACTTGGCTTAACCTAATTAGATAATCTAACAAATATCGATCTTCTGAATTAAACTTGTAATTGTCTCTTGTGAATATCTCACTAATTGAAACCCTAATTAGAATAATAAAATCCTAAGTATAATCTCCCACAGTTAGCAGTTAACTATCAAGTGCAACATGAATCATTATATGGATCTATCTATAACTCATCAAACACAAGTAGAATTAAAGGAACCTAAGTGAAAACTAATGTTGAAAATAACGCGTTATAAAACTTGTTAAAATATGTTACGAAACCTAAACGGAATCCCACGCTACGTAACAATTGAAAATAACTCAGTGCACCATAACAATATGTTTTTTTTTATGTTATTTGTAACATTACACTAAATTACATTATGTTACGTTATTTATTATTATTCTTTAACTAATTTCTATATTGTTGATTATTATTTTGACTATTAACTAATTGCTGTAATTTGCTTGATGATGTGTTAGCCTTGTTTAATTACTTGTGGAATTGCTAACTTGCTAATTTGTGATTGTTTTCTTATTCGCTTGTTGTAATTTCTCTTTGGTTGCTGAAATTCTTACTTGTTAATTCTATTAAATTTTTAACTGAATTAAAATCAACAATTACAAATAAAATAAATTAAATATTACAAAATATAAATTATAATAATGATAATAACTGGAGTTGAAATAAAAAAATTAGAATCTTATTTTTATGTTTAGATGATAACTGGAATTACAGTTGCGGATTTAATATAATATATGAAGATAAATGTTAAAATTAACGTAAAATTTAATATAAAATTAGAATAAATTCTGTATTACAAAATATTTTTATAATCTTTTTCATAAATTTTAATTTATAAAAATTATTTTATATAGTTTTATGTTTATTTTTATTAAATAAATAAGAAATTACATAACCTATATTACACGTTACGCTATATGGAGTATAACCTAACAGAGGCAAAACGTTATGTTATTGTTATTGTTATCGTTATTTTAAAGATTGGTGAAAACTATCAAAGTTCTATTCTAATTATTTTTCGGTTCATAGATCATGATATTATTAAGGATGCAATTTCTATTGTTCAAACACAAAAAAAAAAGTAAATAAGTCAATCAATAATCAAATACTAGGTTACCTCTTCACCTATGCTTGAAAAAGATTCATAGCCCTTGAAATGGTCATAGAAAAGAAAAAGAAATCTTCTATTAATCAAAATCCTAATGTTTACTAGCAAATCTCAAGTTTTTCTCTCAAGAAATAACTAAGAAGAAGAAGAAAATAGATCTCAAAAGAGTTCTAATTTAGATAGTCTCGAAAAATAATATGGGGTATTTATAGCCTCCTCGACTGGGATTGCATCTACAAGTGTTTTATTATAAAGAAACTATATTGAGAGATCTGAAACTGAAATCATCAGATCTGCATCCATATTCGCGTATTAGCTCACTGGGCTATGACAACAGCTTCAACAACTCTTTCGACAACCGCTTGCAAGGAGGCTGAGGAAATTAGTGTTGTTGATGGCCGCTTTGACCGTGCAGGCTATTATAGTTTTTGAAGATTAGTTGGGCCCACAGCTGCCAGATAACTGTCAACAACCATTTGCCTTACGCATGTGTACAAGGGTTTTCATGCTCTGTTTCTTTTTGATTTGGCTCCATACTCTTAAAAAAATATGTTAAAGCACTTTTAAAGCTTAGATTTATGATCAACCTAAGGATTTAATGCAAATATAACAACTAAGCCTTTTATCCAGGTACTTGGGGTAGGCTACATGAACTAAAAAAGAATCACGCCGGATTTGTCAAGGGTTTAATGCAAATACATAATATATATAATTAACAACATGGAGTTATGATGCATAAATGTATTACGAGTGCACAAATAACATAAGCATCTTGCATTTTTTACTCGTATTAAGATCCCAGATGGAAGATGGCTATGGATGAGGAAATGACTACTTTAAATTAAAATTAGACTTAGGAGTTAACTAATTTGCCTCCTGGAAAATAGGTTGTTCGCTGTTAATGGGTTTATACAATGAAGTTTCTTCTTGATGGCAAGGTGGCATGCTTGAAAGCTCGATTGCAAGGAGTATAAGCAGATATTTGTTATTAATTGAGTAACCTAAGCCGAAAAAGTGGACGGAGATGGAGTTTGTTTCTCAGTGTGGGCTTTTAGAAATGGATTTTTCACCGGGGATGAGGAGCTATGGAGTCATCCCATATAAACTAGTCGGCAGGGTGGGCATCGGATTGGCAGGTATATAAACAAATGGAAATAGTTGCTAATACCTCGTAGGCTAAGGAGTGTTAGAATCACACCACTAGCTAGATAGGGAGTTGGTAGAATGAAAGCTCATCGTTAGCCTTACAACTATGAATCTCATGGAGAGTTATCGACTGTCAATCGATACACACCTGCATAATCAATTGTCTTGACCGACGGGATCTTGAGGCACTATTTGGCGCTGGCTCATTTAGGTCCATCTCTACCACCATTTCTCTTGGATATTAGGGCTCCCCCGAAAGCCTAGTTTTGAAAGAGTGGTACCAAATCGTGACAAACTCTGAATACTAGATATGACCTATGAATTTGCCAATTATGAGGTGGGCGGCGTCAACTTGAATTGAGCAGGAGATATATGTTAACTAGTGATGCGTATTTTTGATTTTCCAATAGATTTCCATGGTTTTGTGGAGGTTTGCTCAGGAACACTATTTAATTCTCCGGAAAGGATCAGAAATTCTTTATCCTTTCCTCAAGGACCATGAGATTCGAATGCAAAATGCATTTGTTGGAGATCTCGATGAGAACGTCACATCTTGGTCTCTCTTCTTTCTTTTCCGTCCGTTGGCTTAGGTTGGCCCGCACGGTGCAAACCACACTTTGATGAGCACAGTGCCGCCCAGTTTCTATAGAAATTATCACAAAAATACCTCTCTTGCCAACCTTGGGTTGCAACCTCATCCTTGTGGTGGTAGCAATCATCTTGGATAGTAGCCGAGACGACTTGGTGGTTAAATTCTACTACCACGACGACGACGATACTGTAATGTTGGAAGTCGACTTTTCCGTTTTCCGTCATCTTCATTAATCGGAAATCACCATATCCAGAGCCACCTTCGAAAAACTTTGAGGCATTCTCTTATGGGGCTCGATTACGTTCTGTCAGGAATCTTTTATCAATGACAGTGATTAGGTATTGGCTATTGTGTCAACTTGTATAAAGAATGTGTGTCTATATGATGTCCTTCAGGAGGACGTATACATGGTTCAACCCCCTAGTCATGAGTTTTAGGGGGAGCCTACGAGTATGTGTCGGCTCAATACTGCTATCTATGGTTGGAAATAGTCTCCTAGAGTATAGCTGGATAAATTCCGTAGTGTGTACCTCAATTTGATCCACAGAGAAGTGTTTATGAACTTTGTTTTGCAGTACTTTCTTGGATACAAGTTGTTCGTTCACTAAGGGGCTCTCCTTGTCTCAAAGTTTGGTAAGAATATGGTGTGTTGGGATCTAAACTTGTTGATGCTCTAATGGGTTTGACTGACAGATTTGTTACAAATGTGGTAGATGCTCTTGATGATCTGAGTTGGCATCGATAGCTGATTGGAAAACTTATCTACTTGACTATACAAAACCAAAAATCACCTTCATTTTTGGTGCACCAAGTTGGTATATGTAGTCTCCCCATCAGCTTCATTTGTAGGCTGCTTGCCGTATTTTGAGATACCTCAAGGTGCTCCAAGTCAAGGCTTGTCCTATGCATCTTCTTCTCTTCTAAATGTGATCAGTTGTTCTGGTGCTGATTGGGCAGGGATCTTCTTGATTCTATTGTGCATATTTGTTGGAGGTAATTTTGTCACTTGGCATAGTATGAAGCAAGCAGTGGTTGCATGATCAGTGTTGAAACTGAATACAAAGCTATAACTTTTATTACGTGTGAAATAACATAGGTACAGTCTCTCCTACGTGAGATGAGGTTTGTTTCCTCTCTGTTGACGGTGATGTATTGTGAAAATCAGATGGTAATATATATTGCCCAAAAAATCTTGTATCACGAGATGACCAAGAACATTGAAGTCGACTGTCATTTTATCGGAGACATGGTCCTGGCTAAAAGAATAGGTCATTAATGTTGCTTCTGAAGCATAGATTGGTGATACCTTCACTAGAACTTTGTATAGGAGTAACACTCTATTCTTTATAATAAGCTGGCATGATTGATATTTATACTCCAGCTTGAGGAGTGTTAGACTAATATATGAATAGTGGTATTATTAAACTTGTATTAGGATTAGAGTTGCAGTTGTATTAGGATTCTATTATCATCCAATAATAAAAGAGGACAAGCCCTAAAGAGGGTATGCTGCCTTTTCCTATTTTCCTAAACTCTAACATAGGTTAAAATTGAGGTTTTGCAATGGAAATAACACTGACATTGGTTAAGAAGAGGATCTTTACGAAGTCAATCATGGAGGATGAGGTGTACCCTGAGTTGGGAGGCAAGGTACTGTAGCAGAAGCCTCACAAGGTCAGAGGCAAACTCAGGAGCTTATCCATGGCAGTTATGAGATTGGTTAGACTGGGGACACAGACTGTATGGGATGGGCGTTGATGGTGGGCAAGGTGGGGATGAAGAAATATTAGCAGTGATAGAGGAGAAGGTATTGGCCCTGCCAGCTGGTTGGAAACAGTAGTCTTTGATGTTTAGAGTGACAGATGCACCATGTTCAAGTATGCAGTGGTTTAAGGTTACACTTTCTAGCTTAGCAAAGTGATATTGTAGGTAGTATGTGCCCTGCATTCTGCTGCAGGCTGACCAATTTTCCTTTCTAGTGTTGGCAGGTATGATTTATTCAGATCCTTGCTTGTCCATACGATTCCCTTTAGATTCACAAAATCGGATGATTGGAAGTAGAACATATCTGAATGAGCAGTTTCCTTGTTAACTTGGACACATGATTATTCATACCCTTGCTTTACTTGTGGAGTCGTCAAGATCTTTAATATTAAGAAGAGTCCAGTTGACTGCTGTAGGTGGTTGCTGCATTTTCATAGAACTCAAGGTTCCCTCTACTCAATTCATTGTGTTATAAACAAAATAAAAGAAAAACACAATGTATACAATGTATTATTTTTTCCCAACCGATATTACCCTGTTCTTGCATTCTTAGTTCCTTATTAGGTATTATCTTTTTTAAAAAGTTTTATTTACTGCTGTAATCGTTTATCCTAATTGTATTTCTTTTTAATTTTTATTCACTTTGTCAGTTGCAGGGATATCTGTTTTCGGAATCTTTTAAATTTTTATGAGTTTTATTATTATTTGACAGTTTCTTCACTTTGTTCCTGATGTAGCTGTAACCCTCCAATGGTTCAGCTAGTCTTAGATACGTTTAATGAGCACAAGTTGATTCACCATGGAAGTGCTATGACGGCTGGGGACAAGCTGCATCCATTCTCATTAAAGAATGTAGCTTTGAGGGAGTTGTCAAATACTTCTGATGACATCATGTCAAAACCAGCTGAGAACTCAGCATCTTCCAAGGAAATGGGATCCGCGACAGATTCTGAAAAGAGACTTGGTACCAAGAGGCGGCTACCGGATTGCCCATCAAGCCCGTCAAACCATCAGCCCCACCTCAACAATGGAGTAAACGTGCATCTTGTTTATGTAAGGAGAAAATTCAAGACAGACCGAGGCAGGAAGAATACTTCCAACAGTGTGAGTTCTCTTAGTTCTTCTATATTGTCAAGAAATCCTGATAATGAAGAAAAGAATGAAGCCAAAGTACATCAGGACAAGACTAAGAAGTGTAACGAGATTTTCCACTCTCATCAGAAGACCATCTGTGGGTTTGAACCAACTGCCTCTGGATTTTCTACTCCAGCCCACACTCCAGTTGATCTAAAGAGATCAAGTAACCATGACTGTTATGCTGCTACTGATCCGCAGATTCCTAGCTGTCAAGACTCAAATGCTTCAGTTGATCCTGAGAAAAATTGCAGCCAAGACTGCCAAACACCAGCTGATATTCCTCGTAGACGAAACAATCAAAACTCGAGTGCTCCAGTTTATTCTCACAGATTAGGCAATCGAGATTTAAATGCCCAAATTGATCATCAGAGACCACAAAATCAAGGTTTAAACGCCCCAGTTGGTCCTGTGAGACCGGCCAGTCAAGACAGCGAAGCTCCTTTTGATCCTCGGAAAACGAGGAAACAAGAGTTGGATGCTCCTGTTGATCCTCAGATACCAAGCTTTCAAGACTTGAATGTTCCTGTTATTCTTCAGGGACTGAGCAATCAAGACTGCAGAGCTCCATCTGTTCCTCAGAAACCAAGGTGCGAAGATTCAAATGCTTCAGCTGGTCCTCAGAGACCGAGCACTCCAGATTGCAAAGGTCCAGTTGATCCTCAGGGATCATTCAATCGAGGCAGCAAATCTCCCTTTGATCCTCACAGACTGAGCAATCAAGATTCCAGAGCTCCAGCCAGTCCTCTGAGGCTGACTAACCAAGACTCGAATGTTCCAATTGGTCCTCAGAGACTGAGCAACCAAGGCCCAAAAGCTCCAGTTGATCCTCAGAGATGGAGCAATCAAGATTGCAAAGCTACGGCTAATCCTCAGAGACCAAGCGATTGGGACTGGGAAGAACGGTATCTTCAGCTGCAAGCATTTCTGAAGAACTGCGACCAGTCAAGTCAAGAGGATTACAAAAGGAGTAAGTATGTTCACGGTCTCATATTGCATGATGAATGTATGGAATAGTATTTCACTAACATCTTTATGTTTCTTCTTACGATGGTAACAGTGCTTCGGTCTTTAACGGCAGCTGGTCGAAGTAGACTTGCTCTTGAGCTGGAGAAAAGAGCATTGAATCTGTTAGTAGAGGAAGGTAATCCCACTTTTTAACTTGATCCTATAATCAGAAATTACATGCTGCATTTCTTATACTTATGGCAGTATCTCCTGAAGCTAAGATTGATTTGTCCGCATATATAATTCATTTGACTTCAACTTGCTAGATTTGTTAGGTCTTTATGGTCTTGTTCCTTGAGACTTAACAAATTGTACTGATTGCAATGTTCCCCCTTTGCAGGCAAGGAGCTGCACCGCATGCACGTCCTGAACTGCATAGGTGAAGCATCGCTGCAGGAGCATGCATCACCCTCTAATCGAACACCTGCTTCCCAGACTCATTTTCAAAAAGTGGATACAATGCATAAGTCACCATTTTAACTAAATGGTTACTGAGCAAATCACGTATTCTAGGCATCTAACTTAATGTTTAGACTCGTAAATTTGATGGGGTTGCTGTGTAACATTAGGGCATTAAAACTCATTAGGATCTTGAGATTTTATCATTTTTTATACATGGCAAAACTTGTCAAAAACAAGAAGAAACATGAGGTTTCTAATTGGTATTTGACTCGAATTTTGGTTATGTGAGCTGGATACAAATTGTTACTTGACTCTTTGGATCAAAGATAAATTTGGTGGTTTACTTGGATATTGATTTTGGGGTTTATTTGAAGAGTGAAATTCCTATATATGCTATCATCTCTAGGATTTAAAATGACACGAGCAAAAACAATTGAAGAGAGATCTTAAGAGATTCTTGACGTTCAAGGCTTGAGAAGTTCGTGGTGTTATTTATTGAAGTTGCAGATCAACATTTATCTATATTTTCAACTTTCAGGCGGTAGATTATTTTACATATTCTGTAATCTGTACGCATATGTATTTCTTTCATTTACTTATAAATGTATAATTGTGAGAGAGTTATCGTTACAAGATTTGTGGTAGTTCGAGAGTTGGAGCTCTTATTGTGGTCATGTAGCAATAGAGTTAGATATTGAGTTATTAATAGTCGTGGTTGTCTAGCGATTGTGAAATAAAATTTTGTAATTGACATTGATCATAGTACAGTTTTTCCATAGTTTTCACCCTTTTAGATGTTCTAGGTAATGTGTTTGTCTTACTGGGTATTTGAGATTTTTATATTGCACGTTGATATTGTGTTATGGTTGATTATATCTATTTCTTGTCGAATTCAAACCTTCTGTATGTTAATTGCACTTTGATTGTTCAATTGGTATTAGAGCGAGTTTACTTTCACATGTAGATCTAATATGATTTTCGATGGACTTGCCTAGTAGAGGGTCGGTTTACTAATAGGCTACTCTTGCTTGATGGACAAAATACTCATATCGAAAAGCCAGGGTAAGAGCTTTTATTGTCTTGATGAGCATCAAAAAGTAGATAACTGAGAGTACTGGTTAGAAATCCTCAATAGGTAATGATCAGAATATGAAACCTACAGAAAAATGGAATGCCACTAAGCAAGTTGCTCAATGGAATTTCAAGGCAATGTAGGCTATTTCTATTGGGGTTAATGCGAGTGAGTTTCATAGGATTTGCACTTGTGAGACTGCAAAAAAAATCATTGTATATTTTATAAACTACTCATGAGGGTACCATTGCTATAAAAGTCTCAAAACTGTAGAAACTCACTAGTGATTTTGAAAATTTGCATATAGAAGATGATGAAATCTTTGATGATGTTATTGCCAATTTGATAATATTGTACATTCGTATTTAAACCATGGTGAAAAGATGACATATTCGGGTAGTTCACAAGATTTTCAGATCTCTTCTAGAAAAATTCTAAAACCAAAAGTCACTACATACAATCGAAAAAGTAAGGATATTGATATGCTGAAATTAAATAAGTTAGTTTGTAACTTGTAGACTTGTGAAAGTAGCAATCATCATGGTAAGAAAGATAATGGTATGACTCTCGCTTCAAGATAGGGTTTGCAAATTTTGTGATATATATATATATATATATATATATATATATATATATATATATATATATATATATATATATATAAACAACAGTTCTAGAAAAGAATGTTAATAATAAATAGACTAATGATAAAAGAAAAACTTGTAAACTCCTTAGGCTAACAAAGTTGAGTTGGAAAATATATCTTATGAACAATCTAGTTGATCATAGCACTATGGATATTTTTGAAATGGTCACTTCACTCTCGTATGTGCAACTAGGCAAATGAAAAAGAAAGCTATGCAAACCGTTTGGGATTACTAATGATTCTTTTTATATGAGATCACATGATGAGTTGAAAAACTTTTTCATCTTTACTGTTTCAAATAGTCTTTTATGAGCTTTGTGTGAGTGATACAGAAAATACATGATTAAAAATTCAAACGATGACAAGATTGATCTTTAGGAAGCATAAATCAACTGTATAATAAACCTTTGAAGCTAACCAAGTAAAATGTATTCGAGATAAGATAAAGTTTTTATATAATTAGCTAGCCATGTCGTCCTCTCAACTCGATGCTGAAATGAAGAAAAACGAGAAACTCCAGTCACAAGAGCTACATTAATTATCTGATATCAGGAGATATTTGGAAAAAATTGGCAAAACTTGACAGATATAAGATAATGGTAACTGGATTGAAAGATGAGTAGGTAAAACAGTCAAATGAACTTGAGTCCATATTCAAAAAGTTAAATCAAGTGCAATATCATAACATCAAATTGGAAAACAAGGTAAGTATCGTCTAAGGCAAATTACAACTTTCTAAATAGTCTCTTCATAAATTGATTGCAGAAAAATAAAAACTAGATGAAATACTTGGAGCACAATTGTTTGGAAAGAAATATCATGGACTTAGATTTGTTATTCATGTGCCAACACTAATGTCGGCTCCTTGTACATCGAAGACAAACATTGTTAAAAAGGTGTTTGTGATAGACTTATATGAAGAAAAGGGTAAGGCTTTTCTGACTATTGTAGCTGTCAAGGGTAAGGCAAATGCTCCATCAAAGGTAAAATGCACACCTAGTACTACAAAGGCAAAAAATAAGGTATCACTCAACTACCAAGGAAGGGAAAATTCAAGGAGGTAATATCATTCAATTCAAAATATGAGATAAATTCCTCCTCTATGCCCATGTGTCATCACTGGGGGATAGAAATGAACGCACTAGATCTAAATGTTTTGATTTTTGTAAATCCTCATTCCCCGAAAGTTGTAAAACGAGAAAGGTTTAAAATTGAATGATTATCCTCAATTTTCATATTATATAAAAGTTAAAAAGATTTGGATAGAAAATTTTAAATAATAACCTCTTGACACTTAAAGATTTACTCATGCTAAGGGTTTGATCTTACAGTTTATGACACGTATTTATTGCATATTCTTTTCTATGACTGTGTATATAACACCTTTGTGTATCACTACATACTTGTGTTTGAGGGTATATATATATATATATATATATATATATATATATATATATATATATATATATATATATATATATATATAAATTTTACTATAGGTGAGCCTCCAGCTCAGGAAAAGTTCCGTGAGCTAGCGGCAAAACTATAATGATCAATGATTTTTCTTCAGTTTTTTTTAACAATTACTATCTCTACTTTCTTAACTTCTTTCAGATTAAATTTTATAAATTTTGGAGTTCATTTACCCTTTCATCAAGTGCATACAAAATATTTTATTCATTGAAAACCGTTAATTTTTTGTTAACTTGATGGAGGACCAAATTAAAACTAAAACCCAAGAAATTGGGTATGAGTGAACCCTAGGGGGTCGAGATCATAATCCAAAAGATTTTTTTAAAAAAAATTATTAGAGATAGTAGAAATAAACTGCAGCTCAGCTAACTTGCGTGAGCTGTCAGACGCTCATTTCCATATCTCTCTCTCTCTCTCTCTCTCTCTCTCTCTATATATATATATATATATATATATATATATATATATATATATATATTAGATTTATTCATATTCAGATATTGACAATTGTCATGTTTTTACATATAAATTAAATTAGCTATTGTATTTATTTAATTCAAGTATGATTGTATGTATTTTTTACTTGCATTTGATAGACAATAAAAAAATATTCAAGGAAGTTGTATGTTGCTAGTAATGGGAAAGGACTACAAAAAATTGAGAGTAAATTGTTCTGGAATTGAAAATTAGTTTTATGTTTACTTCTTATGAGCAATTATAAATAAGAGAAATAAGTTCATCGAAGATGAGATGGGAAACAATAATAATAAAAAAAAGAGACATAAGCCCATCAAAAAAGAGAAATGCTAAAAAGAAAATATCTTAAAGATCACATTGAGGGGGAGTTTGGTTAAAAAATCTTTATCCAGTTTTAAATTCTATTTCTTTGTTATGCTTTGATATTGTGCCGGTTCTATCTGTTTTCTATTGAGTTTGATGCTTCCACACCCTATTTGTGTACTTTAGCTTTTCAGAGCCGAAGACAATATTTATATCAACAATTAGTTTTCAGAAGAAGAGGATTGCAAGTACAGTAGCTATACTGACAGTTGAATTGAGGTAGTGTCCATTTAATGTGAAAAGAAATAGAAATAATAATTGTAACTGCTGATAAGCAACTGGATGTTGTAAATCTCAAAGTAGTATATACCTGCTATTCAAACTCGGAATATGAAAGTTAGCATCCTGTCATACAGTAGATTTGCAATTTAATAGGTATTTGCCCTTGAATTCGATTCCATTTATCCTTTTTTTAAGCATGATGCCTTGTTAATCTCTTGGCTACATTTGGGAGAATTGCTGCAAAGTTCATATTATCTTGTGGATGCTTGTTTTTTCAGAAGCTAATATCTTAAAAATGTAGCTTCTACTCAAAAAATTGTTCATTCCATTTCGAAGAATGACTTCCCGAGGTAGAATGCCAATGTATGCAAGAGAATCTCTATCTTCTAGGGCATGCATAATCTGAGTAAGCCAAGATCTAGGAACTGGTGGTGCTTTCACATTAATTTGGTGGTGCTTTCACATTAATTTTGTAGAAACGAAACAAACTGACTGCCAACTTGTAAGCAGTTTTAGATGTGTACTGATTAAAGTACTTCATACTCGGTTGATTGCAAGTCTTTTCTTACTGTAAGAATGATTCCTTACTTTTTATCTTTGAAATTTAACAAAGACGTTTCAATTGATAGTTACGCTTGGACAGTGAAATTCTAAATGGCATTTTACGCAGTGAGCACCTCATCCTATAGTAAAGTACTAATGTGATTTACAACATAGGGGGAAATGGTGCTCACTTAGTCAAGTGTGGTGCGGATTTAGAATTTCCCCTTGGACCTAAAGCTCCACTTCTCAAGTCCATAGTTGCCATAGCAGGATCTAGGCCTAGCTACTGTTAACACCCCATATCCATAAAAACCTACAATTTATTATTTTGTATATTTATCTCTATTTAAATTACTCTACCCAATTCAAAGTACATCAATAATTGTTTATGTACTTTTCCTTGATTAAAATTTTACTTTTATATATGATATGAATGATATTTATTAGATAGTTATCAATGTTAAATTTTTTTTACCATGTGAACCTGAAAAATCAACAATATCTATGACTAATTAAAATTTAATTTGGTAAGATTTAATTTTTGTTTTGAATTTTTGAAATCTTCCCTAACAAATCTGATCATCTCCAATAAATTCTGCATAATTATTTAGTCCTACTAAAAAAGATTCAATTCATTAGATTATTTAACTCATCTCCAATAAATTCTGCATAATTATTTAGTCCTACTAAAAAAGATTCAATTCATTAGATTATTTAACTCTTTTTATTTATTATTGGTATGTTGAAGATTTAATTACATATATTATTAATTCATAATTGACCTCATAAAAGTCAAATAAAAAAATATTAATCATAATTGATTTCTATGATTTGATAAATTAAAAATAAAAATAAAATTGATCTTATTAATTAATAATCTAACTGACAGAATCTATATATAATTAGTCAATCCTCTCTAAATCATCACATAACCGAGAGAGAGATTTAGAACAGAAAAAGAGGAGAGAGAGAGAGAGAGAGATTTAGATCAGAAAAAGAAAAGAAAGAAGGAAGAAGAGAAAAAAGGAAGGAAAACCGGAAGTTATTCATCTCAAACTTGGGAACAATTAAGCAAAGGCAAGTTATAATCCAACTGCTTTTGTAACGCTCCCGTTTTTCAGCTGCTTTTCAAAACGGAGGACGTTACTTATTACTTGCACTAGACAACCCAACAGTCACAAGATTTTGGAATAATCGTAACTACTGCCACAATCACATGAATAAATAACATGTCTAAAACTGAAAAGATTTCATTTATATAAAAAGTTCATTATATAAAATGACACACTGATTTAAATATGAACACAAAAGAGTCAAAAAGAAAAGCAGTGCCCAGACAAAAGTTAATATAAACAAAATATACAAAGGTTTTCCAGATAGTACTTCGCTTACCTATTGTCTCTCGATCTGTCCAACGAAGTTTGGTCTTCAACTGGGGTTGAATCCCCTTTTTCACGTTCTAAATTTGGGTTCAAAACCCAGGGGATTAAACCCAGCAAGTAACACATTTAAAAAAAAGTGTACTATCATAGTACAGGAATATCAGTGTGCATGAGCATGTTTATGTCAGTGTTGTTTGTGTGCATATAAATTAACATGAAGGCAACATATAAATTAACATAAGGCAAGCATAAATAAATGCATAAATAAATAAACATGACAATAACTACTCTATCTATTTAATCATATATTCTATTGGTCTCAGTTATCGTCCAATTTAATTATAGAAACTGTATTAATAGATAAAATAGCGCTATTCTCAATTGTCGTATAAGTGCCCGTGCATATCCGGGACCCGACCACAATATTCATGGCGCTGAACCATGACATGCCTCTAGGCACTACAATCAAGTTCTGTACTGTATTACAGTAATGGACATACCACTCTGGGTAAATATCAATTAGTGATCCAGTAATCACCTAGGCCGCTACAGTAAAAGAATTCCGGCTCTAACAATATAATCATTTCTTATACGGCAAAACTCTTATCCATCATATAGTTTCTCCCGTCCCCGTGTTCATAATGAATTATACGCATGAAAATTTTATTTTACATTTATTTGTTTACTTTTTCTTTTCCTTCTTTAATTGTTTTTCAATTCATGAAAACATGTTTGCATTTCCATGACTGTACATGATATATAGTATCATAACACATGATCTGTAATATTAAAACACATGACTTGTAATATCAAAGCACATGACATGTAAAATACATGACTTGTAATATCAAAACACATGACATGTAGCATAATAGATATTAGTGCACAATTATACCACAATGCATATCATCGAACTTATTTTAATAATCTGGTTTCTTTTTCAATGTCAATCAATGACCCAATTTGGAAACCAAGTGCATCATGTAATAATACTGCATTATTTATAAATTCAAACTTATGAACTTATTCCATTCTAGGCTCAAATCATATATTTTTGTATATTTTTCTTTGATTAATGTCTAATTAAATTCCAAACCCAATCCTATCAATTATTTATTTATTTTATTACTATTATTGTTATTATTTTTATTTTATTTTCAATCCATCAATTATTTCCAATTAAATCCAACCTAAGCCCAAGCCCAATCCCACTAAATTCCCACTTATTTTTATTATTATTAATTTTTTTCCTGTCAGGCCCAGACCTAAGCCCAGACCCACTGTCAGTTCATTTTTCTTTTTCTTTTACTGGGCTGGGCTGGCCGGCCCAGTCTATTATTATTTTTTTTGGCCCAAGTTAAATCCAGCCCACTTCTTTTATTTTATTTTTCTTTTATTTTTACTAGGCTGGGTCATGCCCAGTTCCCTATTTTTAATTTTTTTTTTCTTTTTCTCTTCTTTTTTTTCTTTTTCTTCTGGACTGGGCCAGGCCCAGTCTATTATTATTATTTTTTTCATTTTAGCCCAAACAGTTTGTCCCATAATTTTTTTTTCTTTTATTCTTTTTATTCTTTTTCTTTTTCTTGTATACAGTGAAGGCCCATTTATTTTGCATGCAAGGAAACACATGCATGCAAAATGAATCATTTGCATGCAAAATACATGCAAAAATATCTTTTTTTTTTCAAACAACGAATTTTGCATGGGCACAAATAATTTTTTTAGTGTACGTAAATTTTTCTTTTTTTTAAATTAAAAAAAAGTAAATTTCACATTATCTATATATGTTAAATTTAACCCACTAACATAGTTCAGTTCTCAATATCAGTTAATGGTGCAAAATACGAACCGAGCATTTTCAAAAATAAGTTACGTATACAAATATAAATTAAATAACGAAACGAACGGAAATAGATATAAATAAAATAACTAAATGAACGAAAATAGCAGTATTACTTGCCTCGGCTCGATCTCGAATATTTGGTTCAAATTCTCGGTTAGATTTGATTTTTTTTTTCTCTTTTTCTTTTTTTTTCCTCTGCCACTGGTTTTGGCCGAGAGGAGATGAGAGGGAAAGCTAGGAAGAAAAGAAATGGAGGGTGTGGTTCAGAACACAAGAGAGAGAGAGTTTCATTTTATTTTCTCTCTCTCCACTTAACACCTCACCACCAGTTATCCTAGCATGTGACACCTCCTGAAATTTTATGCCACCCCATTTTCAATCACGACAACACAGCACCCTCATTCACCGCCTCATTTATTTTATTTTAATTAATTAATTAATTTATTTAATAATTTAAAATTTTTGATTTCGTGTAACATTCTTCAAATACTACCAAATTTATGTAGGACGTAGTGCTCGACGAGGAAAAAAAAACAAAATTATCCGTTTGTTGTTTCAATGTCCAGAATAAATGAACCGAAATTCCGAAATAATTAGAAGGATAATTTTAATATTATTAATTTAGCAATTTTGGGAGTATTTTTCGACCTCGTAAGAAAAATCTCCAAAAATCCTAAATATTACAAAACTAATAATCACGAAAACCGAATGTCATTTGGGTTTGTGGATTTAAAGTTATATTAACTGAAAATTATTTCGGTGTCAAAAATTGACTTCAGTGGACTTATTCGGCACCATTGGTATCAAGAAAGCAATATAGGTAGCTCGAATTTTGGGATATTACAGCTTTTCTTGAATAATTTTTATGTATATTAAACTTCGATTGTAAATAGAGACAATGCAATTATGTTCTCTTTTGTTATCCTCTTTATATCATATGATCTCTTCTTTTTTATTTGCACTATAATACCTTGAAGAAAATTTGTCTTTTTTCCAATGGAATAATTTTTTTAATTATAAGATAATTAATATTTTCATTAATGATCTAAAATTTGAGTCAACAATAGCTAATAAATCTCGGCATTATATATGTGTTTGTAGAAATGGAAGATATTTTTTTCCAAATTTTTATGTTAATTTTCAGTGTCAGGAATATAAATTGCTTGACAGCTTTTTTTTTTTTATTTATCTACAATGCCTAAACCATTATTTTATTTATTTCATTTATTTTTTCCCTTTTCAGGTTTTAGATCATGATTTGGGGATCTCCTAGTGGGAAAAAGATTTCTATATTTGTTACATTACAATCATACTTTCAATCAATATTGATGGAAATTTTTTGTTAAAAATAAGAATCACAACGTGAGAGTCATGGCAAAAGAGGTATTATAGCATAAGAATTCAATATTATAATTAATTGCTTTATGATCATGTGATATAAATTGAGAGTTTTTTTTATCTCAATAAACTGTTATTTTAAATAAATAAAATGTTTAAAACACTCGACATTAATTTGGTGAACAATAATAATGATATTGTTATCAATTTTAGTTCGTACAAAGATTAAAAAATTCTTCTTCAAATTTTTTGAACCTGAATGATTTCATAATAAGGAAACTATCATTGTATATTAAATTTAATCATCTAAACCAGTAAATACAGATAAGTATTAATAATTGACAATCCTTAATGATTCTATTATTTCGATTGCCCTTAATGATTATGAAAGTAAATACAATTTTAATTCTTATTCTTATTTTATTTTCATGTGAATTGTTATACAATTTCAAGGAATATTATTTCCTAATTCCTGCAATAGTAATATATATAATTCGAATATTATAACTCAAAATTCTAACATTTTTATGTATATTAAAATTCTAAATTATATTATTACATAATTTCAGGCAATATTAGTGGGTTTTATTATTATTTTTTTATGTATGATTACAAATAAGTATTATTATTTTAATAGGTAGACTTAAGGAGGTGCGGACAATGACTTTTCTCCCAATCCAAAATTTTGAGCTTTTCTTTTTAAAAAGAACTTTTATCCCATCCAAAATTTTGAGCTTTTTCTTTTTACTTATTATTGACATTTTATTAAATGTGAGAATTTTTATAAAATTTATCTCATATTTATTTCTTCTTTTAACTAGTAAATAAAATAGTTTTCCACATGCATGTAATATTATATAGTTGCTTATTTTTATTGATTTTTGGTTCCTTTATCTCGATTGCTAATTTATGCTTTTCATGTTAATCATAGGCACTGTTTTTTTTTACTTTTAATTTTTTTATTGATAATTTTCTTTATATGATATAGAAAAGTTAAAATATGTAGTTTCTCTATTTCTCTAGCATCAAGACATATAATCATTCGTACATATCATCTATGAGCCATTGCAAGTGAATGTAAGTGCATGCAATATATCTTGGTTATTTTTTTGTACCATTTACAGTAACCATTGTAGCAATATATTATTCAAGTTAAAATTTTGTATAGTAATAAAAAAATATATTACATGTAAAATAAAATAAAATTTGTGGGGCTAAGGAATAACTAAACGAAGAAACAATATGCATGCTTTATGAGTTGTACTATCATGTGGTTCCAACCGATAGTGATCTAACCTAAGAGTCTTGGGTGAATACTAGAATATCATTAGTTAAGGTCAATGTGTGTAGAGCATTATGCTCATTTGTATTCCTTCTAAGTATCTCAGAATATGTCTTGAGACAGTACCAGGAATGATGGCGTGATCCCAAGTATGTAGGAGATACTTCTAAAGCATTGGACACATTTTTTTCTCTGTAAGTTCTATTTAATACATAGAGACAATAATATAATATAATTTGACTTATGTGTGTGTATATAACTCTATACTATCATATTACAGACTCAATACTATCATGCTACATTCCAATATTATTTAAGACATGTTTCTTTTACTACTACTGTTTGAGTTATTATTCTCTTCAAGACAAGTATAATTTAACTCATGTTTTTTTTAAATCATTCTTCAATATTTATATTTTATGATACACTCATGATTTTACTGTTTCACATGACTTTATATCATCATGTTGAATACCAATACTATTCAAGATATGTTTTTTTATAACTACTGATTGATTTATTATTTTATTCAAGATAAGTATAATTTAATCCATATTTCACATTCTTTTCATGATTTAGTTTTTTGTGATATTATCATGATTATTACTATTTCACTTAGTTTCATACTTTATCTATATATACAAATAGCATGCCTGCATACTATTATTTCGTCTCATATAGTACTTGCAAGGTCGTTCTAATGACCCTGGCTTGGCATACTCAGACGATTTTAAATTGCAATTAATCAAAGAGGGAGGACCTTCAAATTTGAAAGTGTATACTGTGGAAAGTGAATGAACTCTATAGGTTTCTAGTTTTAGGATGTAATGAATCTTTTTCTCATTTTCATTCGAAGTACCTCAATAATAAAGATATTGTTTACTTTTATGCATATCTTATGTTTAGATTTTTGTTCTAAATCGTAATAAAACTTTAAGTTGTTTTCTGTATCCGAGATTTTTTTCATATGAATTTAATAAATCTTTTATAGGCTCATGTTATTTTTTTCCAAAATATGTGTATATGTCGTGATGTGGTAGTAACTCATACCCAACGTTTATACTTTTAAGACTTGACATATTCGTCTATGATATGTCGACGAATGCTACCCATATTTTGGGATGCGGGACGTTACAGCTATTGTATCGAACCCCCAACTATGTGAGGTACGTGTGTTGGCAGTGAAAATTTCTAAGTAAAAAGGGGTTTTCCACAACAGGACGCGGAGCTATGGACGCGGAGCTAATCCATAGCTCCGCGTCTGGCTACTTTTAGCCTCGCGTTGAGTAAAATGCGGAGATGTTCGATAGCTCCGAATTAGCTCCGCGCACTGGTTATTTAGCGCCTCGTTTTGATGCGATTAAAGCTCCGCGTGAGCAGATAACCAGAATCTCAAATTGATTGAGATTATGATTTGGGCTTATCCAAATACCAAATCAAATCCAATCAGAACTCTAAATCAAGAGATTTAAATCAATATTAAATATTTGATTGGAATCCTTGATGAGAGCAAATTCTATTCAGATAGAAATTCTCTCAAATCTTCCTGGGGCTATAAATACCTTCTTGGTGAAACTCTAGGGGAGGTTCGGATCTTTCGGATCCTTTTGGAGGTTTTGGTAAAGTTCCAGTTACGCGTGAGAGCCTTGAACGAATCAAAATCAGAGATCAGAGGTCTTCTTCTTCCTTCTTTCGATCCTTTGGCAATTCAAGTACGCGAGAGAGCCTTGAAGCCTTTTTCTGATCGTCTTCCTCTTAGAGAATTCAAGTTACGCATAGAGCCTTAGATTCGTGAAGAGCAAAAACCAAGAAGATCGTTTACAGTCGGTCGATATCTTCAAAAGAGAAGATTTCAACGTACCGATCGTCCAAAGGAACTACTATAGATCCCATCGCTACTGATCCCACACAAACATTGTAAAAGAGAGAGATTGAAGTATAAAATCCTCTCGTTTGTTCTCTTTATATATATATATCTTGTTCACTTCTATTGTAATTTAAGTTAATTCGATGGAAGGAAGCAAAGGAACTTTTGCGGCGAACAAACTGGCGACCACAGTGGGAGCCATCTCTTTCACTGACGAAGAGATTGTGGCGCAATCGGACGTTGACTTGATCGGATCCGAAGTAGACACGCTAGTCGTTGAAATCGACCAGCAGAAGTACGAGGAGTTCCTCTCCTCTGGATCAGGTGACTTGGATGAGATACGGCACTATCGTCGCATGTACTCCAATGCCTGAGTGACGGGTAAAAAGATATCCACCGAGAGACGGGAATCCTTGGAGACTGCGGCCATAGGGCCGGAGTTCACACAAGAAATCCTACCCGAGGATGTGCTTCCGACTGCCGAAGAAGACCCGGGGACTGGATTGACCAGAACCCAACTCCGAAACAAGAACCGGAGAGCGAGGCGTAGAACCCTCAAAGCCCGCCTTGGACGCAGAGCTAATACCAGAGGACGCGAGACTATGGTCCCTCGCAAACTGGCTCGCGCTACCAGTGAGACCAGTCTCTACCGCGTTAAACGCGAAGTTACAACTTGCCTTAAAAGCAAGGAAAAGCCAGCGTGTGATATTCCGCGCGAGGCTATTGCTGAGCCTAGCGAGAGACGCGAAGCCAGCAAGATTTGCGCTAGTCGGAAAATATCTGACACTCGCGAGAGACGCGAGTATAAATATTTTGTAAAGCCAGTGTGTGATACTCTGCACGAGCCTATTGCTAAGCCTAGCGAGAGACGCGAAGCCAGCAAGATTTGCGCTAGTCGCAAAATATCTGACACTCGTGAGAGACGCGAGTATAAAAATTCCTTAAGGCCAGCGTGTGATTTTCCACGCGAGGCTGGTATTAAGCCAAACGAGAAACGCGAGGCTACTTGCGAGAAACGCAAGACGTCTGACACTCGCGAGAGACGCGAGTATAAAAATTCTGTAAAGCCAGCGTGTGATTCTCCACGCGAGGCTGATACTAAGCTAAGCGAGAAACGCGAGGCTACTTGCGAGAAATGCAAGATATCTAATACTCGCGAGGAACGCGAAGAAGATTGGAAAATTGTTGTCAGTCGTAGAAATTGCGCAAGACGTGAAGTTATGAATTGTGATAACTACAAGGGTAAGCCAGCGTATAGGAATCTTATTCCACGTGAGGCTAAGACTACAGAAGAGAAACTTTTAAAAACACGCTAAGCCAGCGTAAAACGCGGGGCTGGCGTGGATAAACGCGGAGCTATTCTTCAGGCTCGCGATATAAAACGCGAGGCTACTTCTAAGCCCCACGAGAATCAATTCGACTGCACAACCAGGGCTGATCATTCAAAGAAGCTTCAGTGGGTCCCTAGACCCACCCAAAAGTCAGATAGATTTCGTGATTCCATGGTTAAAGACGCTGATCTCAGAGATTATCTCTCTAAGAAGAGAAGCATAGATCAACTTCAAAATGAACCTGTTTGTCACTGTCAGCAGCTCATGACGGCAGTATCCGCTGTAATGGACAACTGTGGCTGCATCAAGAGCAGGGTATCTGTGTTTGATCGATTGATCGAGTCGGACAAGAGCCCTACAAAGAAACCAAAGACTGTTTCCCTAAAACACTGGAGAGCTGTAACCTCCAACATGGTGGGGAAAGGAAAGAAAATTATAGAGACGGATGATGATTCAGAATCGAGCGATGAAGAACCTCATCGTGTTACTCGACTAAAATCAGGAGCCGTCCCGCCTCGAAATTATAAGAGGCTCGCAGGGGGTTTTTACGATGAGGACAGTGATAATTCAGCTATAGCCTCACCTCGTTCCTCTGCATCGTCTCGACTACAGAAGTCAGCATCTCATATGGCAGATAAATCTGATGATATCAATCAGAGATTTGAAGCTCAAGAAAGAATGATTCGAGAGCAGCAAAAGATGATTGAAGGTCTTAAAGTCATGCTATCGAGATTTGTTGAAGATAATGCCAAAAAGGGCAAGGAAAATCCAAATGAAGAAGAACAGGAGGAGAAAGCCCACTCGATGCATGAGGACGAGGATAGATTTTCTTTTCATAATCCACATGAAGAAAAGCTTGAAAAATTACAGAATCAACTCGAAGCTTTGATGCGTAAAAAGGAGTTGAAAGAAGCAGGGGTCTCGAGACCTTATCCTCCTGAATGGGATACGATACCATACCCACAGAAGTATAAGCTGCTCAAGTTAGAGCCATACGACGGAAAGGGATTGCCCAGTCAGCATATATATTACTTCTTGTCCCAAGCAGGACATTTGATGGGTAATAACCCCATCATGACCAAAGTATTCGCAAGTACTTTGCGAGGGCCTGCCTTTACTTGGTTCATGCAGTTGCCCCCAGGTACTATTAATACCTGGTTAGATGTAGAGAAATTATTTCTCTCACGTTTCTTTGAGGATGATACCGAGATTACGGTTCATTCCCTTCTTGCAACTAGACAAGGGGAACAAGAAACGGTAAAAGAATTTATAGAAAGGTTCCGGGAGAAGTCCGTGCATTGTAAACACGGAATGGTCCAGGAAACTCTTGTCGAGACTTGTCGACACAATCTTAAGACCAACGTGCTCCTAAAAATGGGGGCCGTAGACTCTAAGACATGGAGGGATCTACTCAAACAGGGAGAGCAAGCTGAAGACCTGATTCGTCGAGTTGAAGAATCTCGTGGATCAAGAAGTGCTGGGGGTAGTAAGTCATATACCCAGAATAGCAGCAATAAGAATAAAGGAAAAGCGGATGGCATCAGAAGCTGCTCCTCAAAGATCCAGCCCTCCACCGAAGCGGAAGCCCCAAAACCAGCAGGGCCCAAGGCAAAATAGACCGCAGCAGGAAAGAAATTATACTTTCAAGGCGGAACAGACACCTATCCTCTTTCACTTGCTCCAGAAGAAGGGGATGCTAAAACTTTCGGAAAATAAGAAGCCAGAAGACGCTGGTAAGACTAAAGATCCTAACTACTGTCTCTATCACCGGAATGTTGGGCACCCTACCAGGGATTGTTTTCCCCTTAAGAACAGAATCCAAGCACTAATAGAAGCTGGAGTTCTGAGGCTTAAGGAAGAGCATAAGAAGGTCACTGCCAATATGGCAACCATAGTGGTTGGAACCCACGAGTTCCCCACAGGAGTGACCCCAATCCCAAAGGGTAAGATGGTCACAAAGAACCTTGATCCTCACAACAAAGCCCAAGAAGGACTTGTCCCTGTGACGACCCAAAAGGGGAAAGTCATGTGGGTTCATCCCGATTTGCTAGAGGATGAGCAATGGACTACTACAAGAAGTCAAGGGAAGAAGCGGACTGTTAATGCCATTTCTGCAGATATAAAGGAAGAATACATAGCTTCGGGAACCTTCACAGATTCTAAAGAAGAACCCGAAACTATGGCCACTCATCAAGATGGGGCAGGCCCTTCCGGTACTCGATCCGGGAAGACATATCTTAAGGACTACACTAGGGTAGATCCGAAAGACATCTATGCGGAACTCGCAAAGCCCGCAAAACATAAAGGACTTCGCTTCCAGAAGAATCCTATTAGAGAGGAAGGAGCCAGCGAGACTACCTTCAAGTTTGATATAATTGCTCAATTGGCAAATATCCCAGCACGAGTAACACTTTACGAATTATTGAGATTATCAAAATCAACACGTGAAGCTCTAAGAGAGGCCTTGGCAGACTCTGAGTCATTCCTAGCTCAGATTATCGAGCCGGCCAATGAAGAAGAAAAGGACTCTTGCCCCCGCTGTCACCAAGTGAGGAGGCAAGTCCCACAAATTATCTTCTCTCCAGAAGACATGCAGGTGAGGAATATAAAGCACAACAGGCGTTTATATTTCACCGGATATGTCGGATCCACGAAAGTGGACCGAATTCAGATTGATCCAGGTTCTGCACTAAGTATCGTATCCAGAAGGTTGATGCAGCTGTTAGGGATCTCCCTCCATCGTCTGACGCCAACCAATACAATGATATACGGGTTTAATGCCAATAATAGCCGTCCCCTCGGAAAAATCCGACTCCGATGTCGGATCGGGGATTTAAGGACGGAGGCTACATGCTATATTATTGATGCAGATACCTCATACAACATTTTGTTGGGGCGACCTTGGATCCACGCTCATATGATAGTCCCGTCGACTCTTCACCAATGCATGAAATATTGCGATGAGGAAGGAGAGGTCCTGACACTAATCGCCGATAAGCAACCATTCAAAGGAGTGGAGAATTACTTCACGGATGCTGCACTGTATAAACCAGCCGATGAGGTCTCCAATGACGAGCCTAGTAAACCTCAAAAGCCCGATGACAGTGGCAATGAAGCCGACACTGAGTACAAGCTTCCTGGAGAAGAAGATGGGGGTGATTATGAAATCAACCCTCACCTAGATTTTAATTTAAATCTTGATAATATAGTGGATGTAATAGAGAGTGAATGGGTTATTAATGAAGACATAAAGTTAGCCTACGAGCATGCTGTAGCTACTGAGTCTGAACCCTCTTGTACTTCCACTAAAGTGGATGGCCTATCTGAACTTGAAGTTCTGGCGGCATATCATTTGCCACTTAGGTCATCCCTCCTCTCTCGATCAAGAATAGCTGAGGAGAAAGGTCACTACTTTGAAGTGCCTCCTTAGAGAGGATCCCAAAGGCCGATTATGTTCGACAGGGTAATTACGTCACCTCGGCGAAAACAAAGCAGTGAAAGTGATGAGCAAACATCACCCCAATTTCATATGTATGAACAAAAATCCCGCCAGATGATGGAGAAGATGGGTTATAATTTTACCCAGAAGCCGGGATTGAACTTTGGAAAAGGGTGACGAAATCTTATACCCTCGTTCAGACCAAGAGGAAAGAGCCCTGATTATTATCAGAAGACTCGCAGGGGTTTGGGCTATGTATCTACTCCCCCCTCATCACCACTAAAAGATAAAGAGAGTTCTTCGGCCAAAGAAGATACATCTTCACCCGACCATGATTCGAATATAAGTACCGGTGCTTGGTTTCAGTCTTTGACGGGCTTCAGCCGCATTAGAAAGCGACGGGGAACCAATCGATGTCCAAGATGATTCCTGGGCTAAGCATATGGACACTCTCTGGGACGTGCCCACTGAAGACAAATTGATACAGGTCAACATGGGAACGGAAGAAAACCCGAAACCCATCTTCATAAGCGACATGCTAACTCCATTAGAAAAGGAGGAACTTATATCTCTTATTAAAGAGTATATAGACGTGTTCGCATGGAATTATGAAGACATGCCTGGGCTTGACCCTCAGATTGCCATACACTGGTTAAATATAAAAGAAGATGCCAAACCTGTTAAACAACAACAGAGGCGTTTTCGACCGGAGTTGATGGAGGCAATAGTTGTTGAGGTCAACAAACTTATAAAATCCGGATTCATCCGTGAAGAACAGCATCCGGATTGGGTTGCCAACATAGTGCCAGTTCGTAAAAAGAACGGCAAAATCCGGATATGCATCAACTTTCGGGATCTCAATGCTGCATGTCCCAAAGATGAGTTTCCACTTCCCATCACCGACGTGATGATAGACAATACTTGTGGCTACGAGAAGATGTCCTTTATGGATGGCTTCTCAGGATATAACCAGATCAAAATGTACCCAGATGATGAAAAGCATACAGCTTTCAGAACGCCGCTGGGGGTATACTGTTATACGGTGATGCCATTTGGGCTAAAGAATGCCGGTGCCACTTATCAACGTGCAATGAGCACTATATTCAAAGAACATCTGCGCAAGACAGTAGAGTGGTACGTGGATGACTTGGCGGTCAAAAGTAAAAATAAAGAGGATCACCTTCAGGACTTAAGAATGGTCTTCGATCTCATGAGGAGACATCATTTAAAGATGAATCACACTAAGTCATTTATGGGGGTGTCGAGTGGGAAATTCCTTGGGTTCATAATAACTTCAAAAGGAATTTTCCTCGACCCTGAAAGATAAAAGCAATTAGCGAGATGCCGTCTCCCCGCAATCTTAAAGAATTAAGGGGGTTGCAAGGAAAGCTCGCTTATATTTGGCGCTTCATTTCCAACCTATCCGGACGTTGCCAGCCGTTCTCTCGACTTATGAAGAAGGGGGTTTCCTTTGTATGGGATGAGGCATGTCAACGGGCCTTTGATGACCTTAAAGAATATCTCACCAAACCTCCCGTTCTTATGGCGCCGGTCCCTGGGCAGCCCTTTCTTATATATGTAAGGGCCATGGATAATACCTTAGGAGCATTACTTGCTCAATATAATGAGCACAGCCATGAGCATGCCCTCTATTATCTAAGCAGGATAATGATCGGAGCCGAACAGCGGTACACCCCAATTGAAAAAGAATGTTTGGCCCTAGTGTTCACTATTCAGAAAATGCGACACTATCTTTCTGAGCAAACAATTCATGTCATTGTTCGTCGCAAAAGTTTCTTCGCTTCCTTTCATTGAACACATCTTAGATTACAATAGAAGTGAACAAGAGATAAAAAGAACAAACGAGAGGATTTTATATTTCAATCTCTCTCTTTTACAAAATAATCGTGGGATCTGTGGCGATGGGATCTATAGTAGTTCCTTTGGACGATCGGTACGTTGAAATCTTCTCTTTTAAAGATATCGGCCGATTATAGACGATCTTCTCTGGTTCTGATTTGTTCAAGGCTCTCTCGCGTAACTCGAACTTTTCAAGAACTCCAGGAAGAAGATGGTGATTTTCTCTGATCTTCACGAACTCAAGGCTCTGTGCGTAACTCGAATTCTCCAAGATTTCAGAAAAATATCTCAATTGCCGAAAAGAAGATCCTTAGGGTTTCCACCAGGAAGGTATTTATAGCCCCAGGTTAATGCAAGAGTTTCTATCTAAATAGAACTCATCATTATCAAGGATTCCAATCAAATATCTTAGTTTTGATGGAATTCTGATTAGATTCAATTCGGGTATTTGGATAAGCCCAAAGTTATAATCTCAGTCAATTTGAGATTCTGGTTATCTGCTCACGCGGAGTTAACGCGGAGCTAAGAAACTAATGCGCGGAGCTAACGCGGAGCTATTGATCATCTCCGCGTTTTACTCAAACGCGAGGCTAATACAAGCCAGACTGTGGAATCAATGCGGAGCTATTAAACATCTCCGCATTTTATTCAAACACAGGGTTAATATAACCAAACGCGGGGCTATTGAATTGGCTCCGCGTTCTGTTGTGGAAAATCTTTTTAACTTAAAAATTTTCACTGCCAACAGAACCCCCTCCAAAGTTTTCAAAATGGCTTAGATTTCAGCAGATTTTGAAATACTTTGGATATCTAAAGTGAAACGCGGAGTTAGAATACCAAGTCTATCTCGCGTTATGCTCACTTACGCGGAGCTAATCAGCTTCACTTCGTCTTCAGTGATTTGAGTAATTATGTCATTAATTACCTTGAGTTTCCACGCCGAATACCAAGCGACGGAAATTATGTTTAAATAGAGCTCCCGGCTCATCTTCTTCTTCATCTCATCCGAAGAATTTTTGAGAACTCGAGTGACTCACGAATGATCTTCAACTGATCTTCGTTCAATTCTCCATAGTTTTTCATCATTAGGATGTCTCTCCAGAGGAGTTTGGCTTTTCGCAAGTTGGCCGGCGTTAATGTCAGCGGCCATGGAAGTAAACGCGATGGCGAACCAGTCTATGCAGCGTCTTCCGAAGGTAAAAACCTCATCTCTTGGTTTTCTAAGAACCATTCTAAGATATTTTGGCTTGGTTTAATCTGGACGATTGCTTATCTTGTCGGCGAGATCGTCGTTTTATTGTGTCGTCCCTGCGCTTGAAACGCGGGGCTTTACTAATAGTCTCAATGAATCCGCGAGGCTATTTTTGATTAGCAGTCGCGATGAATTGTAGGGCTATCTTTGATTAGCAGTCGCGATGAATTGCGAGGCTATCTTTGATTAGCAGTCGCTATGTATTTGAAAGAGAAGGAAAGAGCAGAAAGAAATTCTATCCTTCCTTCACGCGAAGTTATCGCATCATCCTCTCGTGCTTCATTTTGGATGATAGATCCTAGTTGACATTTGCAGAGGAGATCTTTTGCATGTGAACCAGGGAACTGAGCTTCAACACCCCGTAGAGAAATCTGGAGTTCTTTTACATGTGAACCAGGGAACTGAGCTTCAACACCCCGTAGAGAAGTCTTACTGTTCAGTTGTTGACAAGTTGATCATGTAAAAGCTTTCGGGAGAGCTATAACTCCCTCTTTGTAATCTCTTCTTTTATGAATAAAGAGCAAATTATTTTCCTCTCTATCTGTTAGCTTCAATAATTTTGCTTGCTCAACAAACAGATGGTCAATAATTTTGGTAAAATAGTCTAAGGCACTTCTGCGTAACTTAGATTACTAATACCCAAATGATCGGATAAAGATCATCTTAACTTAGATGGAAGCGCCTAATTGCACTCGTCAAAAATCTAAGTTTTTTCCATGAAAACGCGAAGCTAAGGCACAGGCTATCCTCGCGTTTTGTAAAGTCGCGCGGAGTAAAACAACTTCGCGTTTTCCATCATCGCGCGAGGCTAATAGCTTCGCGTTTTGGAGAGTAACTGACTAGTCACTTTCTCCGAAACTCGCGCCGAATTCCAAGAGGCGGTTTCTTACATTTTAAATGAAATCCCTATTCCTTATCCTTCTCACTTTATTTGAGAATTTTTTAGAAACTTAGAGATTCAGGCAATCAGAGTTCAGGCGACCCAATCGTTCTCCGACCGAGTTTCTCCAGATTTTCAGTCGATTTTTCTCAACAATGGCACCCAAAACTCGTGCTACTTCTCGAGCGGCTCCATCATCGGCGACTGGCGCAAGCAGTGGTGGCAGCGGCCAAGGCAGCGACGCGCCAGCCCACATTTCGCCCATCGGGGGTAAGAATCTTTCCATCGAGACTCTTTTAGAACATTTCTAGAGTGATTTGGCTTAATTTTAACTGATCAATCAACTCTTTAACCGGCGAGATCGCCGTACTCCTGCTGTAAGGCTTGGAGAAGGAGAAAAGTCTCTGATTTTCTTCTTACGTGAAGTTATCGCATCATCCTCGCGTTTAAAGCGCGGGGCTATTTCAAGTAGCAGTCGCGCTGAAACGCGAGGCTATTTTAAGTAGCAGTCGCGCTGAAACGCGAGGCTATTTTGAGTAGCAGTCGCGCTGAAACGCAAGGCTATTTTGAGTAGCAGTCGCGCTGAAACGCGAGGCTATTTTGAGTAGCAGTCGCGCTGAAATGCGAGGCTATTTTAAGTAGCAATCGCGTAGAGACGCGAGGCTAGCGCTATTTTTAGCTTCGCGCGTTCTAATTTTTAGTTTCGCGCGTCCATACTTAGAGAAATTTTCTGCCTTAGAGAAACTTCTCTAACTCTGGTGTTTCTTTGTGCAGTAGGGTATTCGATGGAATCTCTTCCCCACAAGAATTACTTCGGTTTTGCTGGAGGCTCTGATCCTTCAGGCCGATTCCGTTTCACTACCATCCTGCCCTCGTACAAGCCAGACTCGAAGGATCGCAAGGAGAAGTTGATCAAGTATCATCCCACCACTGCGCGAGAAATGATAACTGATGCTGCTTTTGAAAACGTGAATAGAGAGGCGATGGAGAAACCCGCCTTCCTCTTTGGAGACCAGATAGATCAATCAGATGAGATCCTTTCTGAAGAGGAGCGCGTTTGGTTATATAACTCAGGCGAAATGCTGATGTTTCTGCCTAGAATGGATCGTAGCTATCCTCTGGTCTATCTTCAGAGACTGGCGATACCTCGGGAATTAAAGTGGGGACCAACTCAAGAGCAAGATGGCGTCCCAACAGGCAAATTTGGTGCAAAAGGGGTTTATCAACATGGTTCCCCCAGATGCATTACTGGCTTGCTTCCAGGCCGATTTGGCAAGGAGTTTCCAATAGGAGAAGTTCCATCTCGTGCCCGAACTTTCTTAAGTGAATTCCTAGCGAAGGATGGTCAGTATCCGACCAGCGACTTCAGGATACCTGGCTGGGTTCATTCTTCTAACAATATGAGGTGGGCACGCCTTGTTCAGTACATGCTGGATTCCCACGAACCCATTTTAAAGGATATTGGCTTGTATAAAGCCATCAGGAATGTCCAATTCGGTTTTCCCCAGAGTGCTTATAATTTTTACTGCCTCTTGGAGATGTATAACCCTGAGACTTGTACTTTCTTTACACCAGTGGGTGAGCTAGGATTCGCTCTTCACGAGATGTTTGAGGTTTCCGGGCTTTCCATGGGTGAAATCCCCTATGAAGAGTATATTCCCACCACCAATGAGCTGAACATGCTACTGGCGAGGGATGAGCGCATCTATGCCATATACTGGGAGATGATGTGCCAGTATCATATTTGCGCTGACTTGACGGGTGCGCGTAACCACGGTATCGGTCATAAGAAATGGGCCGAATATCTTTTTGGCAACTTGAATTCTAAGGATAGTTCAACGACTATCCATGGCCATCCACCCATCTATGGCTCAGAGATTGATCACCGCATTGCTAAGGGCTGCCACCTATTATATTATACCACTGAATCCAATGAGAATGGATACGGTCCTGGCACTTCATTCAAGAGCTATCACTATCAAGCCCAATTTTCGGTCTCCAACAGAGGTCTCATTGCCGGGTTTTTGATGCTGTGGCTTAAGAGATGCGTCGTGCCGTCGTTGCCCAAGGAAGCAATCGCAATGACCGTGGTATATCCAGCGGTTCTTCTTGCATATGGCCGACCCCTTGGACTCCTTCCCGCCATGGTATGCAATTTACAGTATGGACTGAGGGTGCTCTGTCGTGATTTCCTCCCCACTATTTAGGTCAAGGGGAAAGGAAAGGGTAATTCGAAAGAGACTGCCCAGCCGAAAACTCCAAACCCTAGGGTGGAAATGCCCTACACCTATTTGATGGCGTGGCTCGTCTTGCACTGTCCCTCTTTAATGAGTGCACCAGAGCGTCGTCCAGGCGAAAAGTGCTTCTTTGTAGAACTATATGAACGCTCCTCATGAAACAGAATTATATGTCTCAAATTCGGAAGACTCTTCGTGGCTTTCAGAACTATGAGATCTTCAGATGTTTCCCCGACTTCCCTGGCGGAGGATATGGGATAAGGCTGAAGGATGCCGTGGGAACATATAAGTTCACTACTTTATCTGCAGGAGTGTTCTGGTGGCTTCTCAACATCCATCCCGGACACTTGGTGTATCGTCAAGATCTCAGGTGTCAGATCGAGCCATATACTCCGAGTCGCTTTGCTCGCCAGTTTGGATACTCTCAACTCTATGTGGGTAATCCAAATAATGATCTTGCTCACGAGGGAGACTTGTATGAAGGTGCCCGTGGCTGGTTCCATTTTGCAGCGGGCGGAACCGAGGCTGAATTCTCCTTGCCCCAGAAGTCGCCAGAACTGGCAATGACCCTCAGCTTCTGCACATGGTTCAGCATTGCAAACGCTGATGTGTCCGGCTTCTCTCTCAATTGCAGTTGTTGCAAAGAGATTGAAGCCCTCTACATTAGCCGCCAGGGTGCTTCTAGAGTAAGAATAAAAGGAATGGAAGAATTCCTTGGCGCTGCGGCTGAGCTTTCGGGCACCAGCGAATCAGATGATGATGCCGGTGATGATGACGACAATACTGGTGCTGGTGGAGCTCCTCAGCCTTTTGTCAGTCGTCCCTTGAGTCAAACTCTCAAACGCCGTGGCACTTTAAAGAAAAGGCCGGGTAAGAAGCAAAAACTGGCATAGGAAACTTTGATAGCCTCCCAAGAAGTGGCTATCAAACTTGCTTCCGACTTATTGGCTTCAGCTGTACCCCCAGCATCGGCAAGGGATGATGAGCCTGCTAAAGCTCCAAGTGTTGCTGAGGTTTCGGCTCCTTCGGCCGTAGAGCCTGTGGCAGAACCTGTGGCATAACTAACGGGTAGCGAGACGGGTACATTGCTGGAAACGACAGTGGCTCCCCCTTCAAGTCCGACAACTGGACTTGTATCGCCTGGTATGGCCCTTAGCATTTTATCTTTCGCCCGTTATTATTTAACGTAACACTGCTTTTCTGGTCTTCTGACATGCAGGTGGTCAACTTCTCTCGCCAATGCATTCGACTACCCAAGTAGAGTCTGACGATAGAATGGACCATTCCGGCTCCGTTGGTGGTGTGGGTAGCTCTGCTGGCGAGTTTGCGGCTGATTATTCCACACCGGCTCCTGCCTCTGTTTCCTCTTCAATTCCCCCAATTGACGAATTGGGAAGTGACGAGAGAACTGAGATTATTATCGCAGCTGCTGCTAATGAGGCTACACCTTCTCCTAGCATGCCATCTCCAATGCCAGTTTGTTCTACTGAGATATTTCCCACGGTCGTTGTCGTACCTTCTGTTTCTCAGTCAGCGATTTTAACACCTTCTACTATAATGGCTGTTGAGACACCTGTACTTCCTCCAGCTTCTAGTCTTCCAGTCGGGGATGAGGAGAACTTAAAGTTCTCATTTGAAACTTCTTCTGCCATCGGAGGAGCTTCTGGTGGAGATACCCCCTCATCTTCTCCTGTTGGTGGCGCTCCCCGGGTGACTTGTATTTGCAGCCCTCCTTCTCATGTTCCTGATTCCACCAGATCTGCATTGGCTTTATTGGCCCCGCATGTCATGAACCTGGTACAAGGACGGGCTTTTTCTTCGACACCGGTAGCCACTGCTCCCCTGCCCGTGACATCTTCCTTATCATTACCTGTTTGGTCTGTTGACACTTCAAATCCTCTTGAAGAACTTTTCAACTTGAGTGTCATTGACTTTATGCGTTTACTAAGGAGATGCATCGAGACGGTCCTTGCTGGCCATGATTTCTTCAACTTTGCACGTCCAATATTATTCCGCTATTTGAAAAACATCGAAGAAGTTGGGGGACGAGACCGAGCAGCTCCTTACCGGGCCCGTTTTGGAATCTTGGAGGAGCAAATGAACATACTCAACACAGTTCGCCAAGCGGATGTTGAGTCGATTACTGGGATCGAATGGGCTCGTCTTCGGGCGGAGTTGGTTGCTCGTCGAGAAGAATTGAGGCGCCAAGAAGAAGAGTGGTCTCGAGCGTTAGCAGGGTTCCAGACTAGTCGGGAGTCCATTCTTAGAGGACTGGAGTTGGTGAACTCTGAAATTGAGGGGGAGCCAGGCTGCCATTCTCAGCGCCCAGGAGGCCATCGCCAATGCTCGGGCGATCTTAGTAGAGAGCGAGCTCCATTTAGGGGAAGCTGTTAAGAAGCGGGAAGCGCTGATCCTTCAACGGGAGCAAGTTGATCAGGAGAAAACAATAAGAAGCCGTACTATGGAAGAATCTCGCCAGCATCTCATCCAGCAAGTTGCAATGAATGACGATGACCTACTCCGGCAGGCTCGACGCTCTATAGAGGCAACTCGTCGTCGAGTGGTTGACGAAGCGATGAGTAAGTTAAAGCATCTCGGAGATCCATAGTTTTCTTTTATTCTTCATTCTTTTTGTAATGAGAACTTGTAATAAAAGAAAGGTTTTTATTGGTTCTCAGACTTCTTTTGTAACTCCATTCTTTAAATGATGAATAAATGATAACTACCTTTTGATTCTTTTATTAGTTGGCTAAGAAATCTTCTTGCTCAACAAATAACCTGTCATCATCAAAAAGTAGTTTTACATGTTTTTATGATAAGTTTTATGGGATTTTTAGCAAATCCCCAGCTATCAACGGGTTTGATTGGCCTTTACCAACTACCGTTTGAGTTGGGCTAGCCATGCTATTCCTCTCAGCATGGTGAGTTGTCGAGAAATTTATTTCCTCTCCCTTTTGCCTTTAATCAGCATTGGGTAGTTAATCTCATACTCTTACCCCTAGTATGGTAGGGTTGGCGAGGAATTTAATCTCCTCTTCCCGTTACCTAGTCGGCGTTGGGCAATTCATACTTTTACCCCAGCATCATGGGTTGGCGAGAAACTTGTTCTCTTCCCATTGCCTAGTCGGCGTTGGGCAATTCATACTTTTACCCCAGCATGATGGGTTGGCGAGAAATTTGTTCTCTTCCCATTGCCTAGTCGGCGTTGGGCAATTCATACTTTTACCCCAGCATGATGGGTTGGCGAGAAACTAATTCTCTTCCCATTGCCTAGTCGGCGTTGGGCGATTCATACTTTTACCCCAGAATGATGGATTGGCGAGAAACTTGTTCTCTTCCCATTGCCTAGTCGGCGTTGGGCGATTCATACTTTTACCCCAGCATGATAGGTTGGCGAGAAACTTGTTCTCTTCCCATTGCCTAGTCGGCGTTGGGCGATTCATACTTTTATCCCAGCATGATGGGCTGGCGAGAAACTTGTTCTCTTCCCATTGCCTAGTCGGCGTTGGGCAATTTATACCTTTTAAGTCAGAGGTGCTTAATTACACATACCTAAAAGAAAGATTGGGGGCTTGTTCAAACTTAAGAACTAAGCACACCAGGTTTGGGTCAGAGGCGCCAAACTGCACATGCCCAAGAAAAGACTGATGGTGGTTCAAACTTGAGAACCAAACTGGAGGCGGTTCAAGGCTCTCTCGCGTAACTTGAACTGGGTACTCCAAACACACCAGGTTTAGGTCAGAGGCGCCAAACTGCGCATGCCTAAGAAAAGACTGGAGGTGGTTCAAACTTGAGAACCAAACGCACCAGGTTTAGGTCAGAGGCGCCAAACTGCGCATGCCTAAGAAAAGACTGGAGGTGGTTCAAACTTGAGAACCAAACGCACCAGGTTTAGGTCAGAGGTTCCAAACTGCGCATGCCTAAGAAAAGACTGGAGGTGCTTCAAACTTGAGAACCAAACGCACCAGGTTTAGGTCAGACGAGCCAAACTGCGCATGCCTAAGAAAAAGAAGACGCGTATCTCCAAGGGTACTAAGAATAGTATTTTTTCAGAAATTTGCCATTGATCGGCATCATCATCCTGTGGCCATCTTGATTCATTAAGCGATAGGCTCCACTGGAGTATACTGTCTCCACAATAAACGGTCCTTCCCACTTGGGTTCAAACTTACCCTTAGTCTTATGGGTTAGCGCCATCGGCCTTTTAACAGCCAAAACCAAGTCTCCTTACTTAAAGGTCCTTAGTTTAATGCTCTTATTGAACGTTTGAGATATTCGGGCTTGATACAACTCAATTTGCTGTTGAGCCCTGAGACGTTTTTCATCTAACGCCTCTAGTTCTTGCAATCTTTGCTGATGGCGCTCTTCTGTCGTCATCTTTGTGGCTAAAGCCACTCTCAAGGATGGTATCTGGATTTCAAGAGGCAAGACAGTCTCACTTCCGTAAACCAAAGAGAATGGGGTAGTTTTGGTCGGGGTGCGAACGGTGGTGCGATAAGCCCACAGGCATTCTCCTAGCTTTTCATCCCAATCTCGTTTATTAGAAGAGACGAACTTCCGAAGGAGTTTAATAATCGTCTTGTTGAAGGCTTCAGCTAACCCATTAGCCGCGGGGTTATACGGCGTTGAAGCAATATCTTTGATTCTGAATTTATTGCAGAATCTGGAGAATCCCTGACTGATGAATTGCGGACCATTATCATGAATAATCCGTCGGGGGACGCTGAAGCGGTAAATGACATGATGCTTGATAAACTTGATCACATCTGTCGTTTTCACCTCTTTCATGGGCACGGCTTCGGCCCATTTTGAAAAATAATCGGTTATTGCAAGAATAAACCGATGTCCTCTGGATGACGGGGGAGTTATTGGCCCCACAATGTCCATTCCCCAGGCCTCAAACGGCCAACTAGCGACGGTATTGTACAAGTTTTCTTGGGGTTGATGAATAAAATTGGCATGTATTTGGCATGCATGACATCGTTTAGCGTATGCCATTGCTTCCGTAACCATGCTCGGCCAGTATTACCCTAGCCTTCTTATACGGTCTTCAAGTTTGGGACCGGGCTGATGAGCTCCACATACTCCATCGTGTGTTTCTTTCAGCACTTGTTCTGCTTCTGCTTTCGATATGCAGCGTAGCAATAGACCACCTCTTGACTTTCTATACAAAATTTGAAGTTTATGGTCATAATAAAATCTCTGGGCCTTCCTCTTTATTGAGGTGGCTTCCTTTGGATCTTCTGGTAATATCCCATGCAAGGCATAATCCACAAACGGAAATCGCCAATCACGAGGTTCTAACTTTAAGCCAATCTGGCATACCTCTTCGGCTTGAGATACCACGTCTGGGTGGAGGAGTTCTCTATTACCAATGGTGATGCTTTTAGCTTCACCTGGCGGGATTGCCAGTGTTGCGGCTAATGCGGCAAGGGCATCTGCATAAACGTTCTCGTTTCGAGATACGTGATATATGTAGAATTGTTCAAAATATCCTGCTAGCTCAATAGCTAGCTGATGATAGGGGATAAGGACTTCATGTCTGACTTCATACTCACCTGTCATCTGATTGACGATGAGCTTAGAGTCTCCATATGCCTCTAGATAGTTTACCCCCAGTTGCAGAGCTATTTTTAAGCCGATAATGAGCGCGTTGTACTCCGCTACATTATTCGTGCACTGTTCTATTAATGAGTAACCATTAGGCAATATATGTTTATGTGGGGATATTAGCACAACCCCCACTCCAGCAGCAGATCGTCTGGCAGCACCATCAAAGAACATTTGCTAAGGCTATTCTCCGGTTATTGTGTTGACTTCTGATGTCTGCTTCAATTTGGATCAAATCGGATGGTCTGCAAGGAAGTCAGCGATTGCTTGTCCTTTCATGGCCTTTTGAGGGACAAAATGTATGTCATAGGGCGATAGTAAGAGCGCCCATTTTGCCAATCGGCCATTTAAGGATCCCGGTTTGGTCATCAGAATCTTCAAGGGATTAACCCGTGATATGACGTGGATTGTTTGCCCTGAAAGGTAGTGTCGCATTTTCTGAACAACAAACACTAGGGCTAAACATTCCTTTTCAATCGGGGTATACCGCTAAATAGTAGAGGGCATGTTCATGGCCGTGCTCATTATATTGAGCAAGTAATGCTCCTAAAGCATTATCATGGCCCTTACATATATAAGGAAGGGCTGCCCACGGGCTGGTGCCATAAGTACAGGAGGCTTAGTAAGGTACTCCTTGAGGTCATCAAATGCCTGCTGACATGCCTCATCCCATATGAAAGACACTCCCTTCTTCATAAGTTTGGAGAATGGTTGGCATCATCCAGATAAGTTGGATATGAAGCGCCGAATATAAACGAGCTTTCCTTGTAATCCCCTTAATTCCTTAAGATTGCGGGGAGGCGGCATTTCGCTAATCGCTTTTACCTTTTCAGGGTCGAGGAAAATTCCTTTTGAAGTTATTATGAACCCCAGAAACTTCCCGCTGGATACCCCCATGAATGACTTGGTAGGATTCATCTTCAGGTGATGTTTCCGCATAAGATCGAAGACCACTCTTAAATCATGAAGATGATCTTCTTTGTCTTTGCTTTTAACTGCTAAGTCATCCACATAGCACTCCACTGTTTTGCACAGGTGTTCTTTGAATATGACACTCATTGCGCATTGGTAAGTGGCACCTGCATTCTTTAATCCGAATGACATCACCGTATAACAGTATACCCCCAGTGGCGTTCTGAAATCTGTATACTTTTCATCATCCGGGTGCATCTTGATTTGGTTATAACCTGAGAAGCCATCCATAAAGGACATCCTCTCATAACCGCAAGTATTATCAATCATCACATCGGTGATGGGGAGTGGAAATTCATCCTTGGGACATGCAGTGTTCAGATCTCGAAAATCAATGCATATCCGGATTTTGCCATTCTTTTTGCGAACTGGCACTATGTTAGCCACCCAGTCAGGATGCTGCTCTTCTCGGATAAACCTGGATTTTACAAGCTTATTGACCTCAGCAACTATTGCCTCCATCAATTCCGGTCGAAAACGCCTCTGCTGCTGTTTAACAGGTTTGACATCTTCTTTTATATTTAACCGGTGTGTGGCAATTTGAGGGTCAAGCCCAGGCATATCTTCATAACTCCATGCGAACACATCTATATATTCTTTGATAAGGGATATAAGTTCCTCTTTTTCTAAAGGAGTTAGTGTGTCGCTTATGAAAATGGGTTTCGGATTTTCTTCCGTTCCCATGTTAACCTGTATTAATTTGTCTTCTGTGGGCGGGTCACGCTGTTCAAAGCGGACATCCCAGAGAGTATCCATATGCCTAGCCCAAGCATCATCTTGAACGTCAATTGGTTCCTCGTCGCTTTCTGGCGCGGCTGAAACCATATTGATTGTCAAAGATTGAAACCAAGCACCGGTGCTTATATCCGAATCATGATCTGGTGAAGATGTTTCTTCTTTGGCCGAAGAACTCTCTTCATCTTTTAATGGTGACGAAGGTGGAGTAGATACATAACCCAACCCCCTGCGGGTCTTCTGATAATAATCAAGGCTCTTTCTTCTCGGTCTAAATGAGGGTATGAGATTCCGCCGCCCTTTTCCAAAATTTAATCCCGGCTTCTGGGTAAGATTATATCCCATTTTCTTCATCATCTGTCGAGACTTCTGTCCATATAGGTGAAATTGGGGTGATGTCTGCTCATCACTTTCACTGCTTTGTTTTCGGCGAGGTGAAGTAATTACCTTACCGAACATAATCAGCCTTTGGGATCCTCTTTGAGGAGGCACTTCAAAGTAGTGACCTTTCTCCTCAGCTATTTTAGACTGAGAGAGGAGGGATGACCTAAGTGACAAATGACATGCTGCCAGAACTTCAAGTTCGGATAGGCCATCCACTTCGGTAGAAGTATAAGAGGGTTCTGATTCAGTAGCTACAGCATGGTCATAGACTAACCTTATACTTTCATTAATAACCCATTCACTTTCGATTACATCATTTAGATCATCATCAATACCAAGACTAAAATCTAGGTGGGGGTTGATTTCATAATCACCCCCGTCGTCTTCTCAGGAAGCTCGTACTCAGTGTCGGCTTCATTGCCACTGTCATCGGGCTTTGGAGACTTGCTAAGACTGTCATTGGAGGCTTCATGTGCTGGCTTGTAAAGTGCAGCATCTGTGAAGTAATTCTCCAACCCTTTGAATGGCTACTTGTCCGCAATTAGTGTCCGGACCTCTCCTTCCTCATCGCAATATTTCATGCACTGGTGAAGAGTCGACGGAACTATCATATGAGTGTGGATCCAAGTTCGCCCCAATAAAATATTGTAGGAGGTATCAGCGTCAATTACGTAGCATGTAACCTCCGTTTTCAAGTTTCCAATTTGACACCGCAATCGGATCTTACCAAGAGGATGACTATTATTAGCGTTGAATCCATAGATGGTAGAGTGCGTAGGTGTCAAGCGATGAAGAAAAATCCCCAACAGCTGCATCAATCTTCTGGGCACGACACTGAGTGCAGAACCCGGATCAATCTGAATTCGGTCCAGTTTTGTGGATCCGACATATCCGGTGAAATATAAAGGCCTATTATGCTTTATATTCCCCACCTGCATGTCTTCTGGAGAGAAGATGATTTGTGGGACTTGCCTCCTCACTTGATGACAGTGGGGGCAAGAGTCCCGTTCTTCAATGGCCGGTTCGACAATCTGAGCTAGGAACGACTCAGAGTCTGCCAAGGCCTCTCTTAGAGCTTCACGTGTTGATTCTGATAATCTCAAAAATTCGTAAAGCGTCACTAACGCTAGGATGTTAGCCAACTGCGCAATTATGTCAAATTCGAAGGGAGTTTCTTTGGCTCCTTCATCTCTGGTAGGATTCTTCTGGAAACGAAGTCCTTTCTACTTCGCAGGCTTTGCGAGTTCTGCATAGATATCTTTTGGATCTACTCTAGTGTAGTCCTTAAGGTATGTCTTTCCAGATCGAGTACCGGAAGGGCCTGCCCCATCTTGATGAGTAGCTATAGTTTCGGGTTCTTTTTCAGAATCTGTGAAGGCTCCCGAAGCTATATATTCTTTCTTTATATCCGCAGAAATGGTATTAACAGTCCGTTTCTTCTCTTGAACTCTTGAAGTAGTCCATTGTTCATCTTCCAGCAGGTCAGGATGAACCCACATAACTTTCCCCTTCTGGGTTGTTACGGGGACAAGTCCCTCTTGGGCTTTGTTGTGCGGATCAAGATTCTTTGTAACCATCTTACCTTTCGGGATTGGGGTCACTCCTGCGGGGAACTCGTGGGTCCCAACCACTATGGTTGCCATATTGACAGTGACCTTCTTCTGTTCTTCCTTAAGCGTCAGAACTCCAGCCTCTATTAGTGCTTGGATTCTGTTCTTAAGGGGAAAACAATCCCTAGTAGGGTGCCCAACATTCCGGTGATAAAGATAATAGTTGGGGTCTTTAGTTTTACCAGCATCTTCTGGCTTCTTATTCTCCGGAAGTTTTAGCATTCCCTTCTTCTGGAGCAGGTGAAAGAGGATATGCGTTTGTTCCGCCTTGAAAGTGTAATTCCTTTCTTATTGCGGTCTGATTTGCCTTGATCCTCGCTGACCTTGAGGCTTCGGCTCTGGCGGAGGACCGGTTTTCTGAGGAGCAGTTTCTGACGACATCACTGCTTTCCCTTTATTTTTATTGCTGTTGTTTTGGGTATATGGCTTACTGCCCCCAGCGTTTCTTGACCCCCGGGATTCCTCAACTCGGCGAATCAAGTCTTCAGCTTGCTCTCCTTATTTGAGCAGGTCCCTCCTCGTCTTAGACTCTACGGCCCCCATTTTGAGGAGCACATTGGTCTTAAGATTGTGTCGACAGGTCTCGACTAGAGTTTCCTGGATCATTCCGTGTTTACAATGTACGGACTTCTCCCGAAACCTTTCTATAAAATCTTTAATCGCTTCTTGCTCGCCTTCTCTAGTTGCAAGGAGGGAATGAACCGTAATCTCGGTGTCATATTCAAAGAAACATGAGAGAAATAATTTCTCGACATCTAACCAGGTATTAATAGTACCTGGGGGCAACTGCATGAACCAAGTGAAGGCAGGCCCTCGCAAAGTACTTGCAAATACTTTGGTCATAATGGGATCATTACCCATTAAGTGTCTTGCTTGGGACAAAAAGTAATATATATGCTGACTGGGCGATCCCTTCCCGTCGTATGGCTTTAACTTGAGAGGCTTATACTTTGGTGGGTAAGGTATCATATCCCATTCAAGAGGATACGGTCTTGAGACCCCAGCTTCTTTCAACTCCTTTTTACGCATTAAAACTTCGAGTTGATTCTGTAGCTTTTCTATCTTTTCGCCATGCGGATCATGGAAAGAAAATCTATCCTCTTCCTCATGCATCGACTGGGCTTTCTCTTCCTGTTCTTCTTCATTTAGAGTTTCTTTACCCTTTTGGCATTATCTTCAACAAATCTCGATAGCATGACTTTGAGTCCTTCAATCATCTTTTGCTACTCTCGAATCATCTTTTCTTGAGCTTCAAATCTCTGATTGATATCGTCAGACTTATCTGCCATATGCGATGCTGACTTCTTTAGCCGAGACGATGTAGAGGATGGAGGCGAGGCTATAGCGGAATTATTGCTGCCCTCGTCGTCAGAACCCCCTGCGAGCTTCTTATAATTTTGGGGCGGGACGGCTCCTGATCTTAGTCGAGTAACACGATGAGGTTCTTCATCGCTCGATTCTGAATCATCATCCGTCTCTGCAATTTTCCTCCCTTTTCCTACCATGTTGGAAGTTACAGCTCTCCATTGCTTTAGGAAAGTGATTCTTGTCTTCTTAGCAGGATTCTGGTTTGACTCGTTTAATCGGTCGAACACTGATATCCTGTTCTTGCCGCAGCCACAGTTGTCCATCACGGCTGATACTGCTATCACAAGTCGCTGGCAATGACAGATATGTTCAACTTGAAGTTGGTCTATGCCTCTCTTCTTAGAGAGATATTCCCTGAGATCAGCACCTCTAGCCATGGAGTCAAGAGATCCTTTTAACTCTTGAGAATGTTTGGGAACCCACTGAAGCTTCTTTGACTGATCAACCCTGACTCTGGGGTCGGACCGATCCTCGCGTGGCTTAGGAATAGCCTCGCGTTTCACATTGCGGGCCTGAAGAATAGCTCCGCGCTTATCCACACTAGCCTCGCGTTTCTCGCTGGCTTGGTGTGTCCTTGGAAGTTTAGCTTCTGGAATAACAGCCCCGCGTGAAGGGAAGTACTTGCACGCTGGCTTATCTTTGCGATTAACGCAGATCATAGCTTCGTGCTTAGTGCGATTTTTACGACTGACAACTATCTGCCAATCATCCTCACGTTCCTTGTGGGTGTCAGAAGTCTTGCGTTTATTGCAAGTATTACTGGCTTCGCGTCTCTCGCTAGGCTCAGTAATAGCCTCGCGTGGAGAATCATACGCTGGCTTTGAAGAATTTTTATACTCACGTGACTCGCGAGTGTTGGGTATTTTGCAACTAGCACAACTCTTACTGGCTTCGCGTCTCTCGCTAGGCTCAGTAATAGCCTCGCGTGGAGAATCACACACTGGCTTTGAATAATTTTTATACTCGCGTTTCTCGCGAGTGTCAGGAATCTTGCGTAACTCGCCAGTATTACCAGCCTCACGTCTCTGCTTGGCTTAGTATCAGCCTCGCGTGGAAAATCACACGCTGGCTCTTCCTTGCTTTTAAAGCAAGTTGTATCTTCGCGTTTAACGCGGTAAAGATTGGTCTCGCGGGTAGCGCGAGCCAGTTTGCGAGGGACCATGGCCTCGCGTCCTCTGGTGTTAGCTCCGCGTCCAAAGCGGGCTTTGAGGGCTCTACGCCTTGCTCTCCGGTTCCTGTTCCGGAGTTGGGTCCTGGTCAGTCTAGTTCCCAAGTCTTCTTCGGCAATCGGAAGCTCATCCTCGGCTAGGATTTCTCGTGTGAACTCCGGCTCTATAGTCGCAGTCTCCAAGGATCCCCGTCTCTCGGTGGATACCTTTCTACCCATCACTCGGGCATTGGAGTACATGCGACGATAGTTCCGTGTCTCATCCAAGTCACCTGATCCGGAGGAGAGGAACTCCTCGTACTTCTACTGGTCGATTTCAACGACCAGCGTGTCTACTTCGGATCTGATCAAGTCAACGTCCGATTGCGCCACAATCTCTTCATCAGTGAAAGAGACGGCTCCCACTGTGGTCTCCAGTTTGTTCGTCGCAAAAGTTTCTTCGCTTCCTTCCATTGAACACATCTTAGATTTCAATAGAAGTGAACAAGAGATAAAAAGAACAAACGAGAGGATTTTATATTTCAATCTCTCTCTTTTACAAAATAATCGTGGGATCTGTGGCGATGTGATCTATAGTAGTTCCTTTGGACGATCGGTACGTTGAAATCTTCTCTTTTAAAGATATCGGCCGATTATAAACGATCTTCTCTGGTTCTGATTTGTTCAAGACTCTCTCGCGTAACTCGAACTTCTCAAGAACTCCAGGAAGAAGATGGTGATTTTCTCTGATCTTCACGAACTCAAGGCTCTGTACGTAACTCGAATTCTCCAAGATTTCAGAAAAATATCTCAATTGCCGAAAAGAAGATCCTTAGGGTTTCCACCAGGAAGGTATTTATAGCCCCAGGTTAATACAAGAGTTTCTATCTAAATAGAACTCGTCATTATCAAGGATTCCAATCAAATATCTTAGTTTTGATGGAATTCTGATTAGATTCAATTCGGGTATTTGGATAAGCTCAAAATCATAATCTCAGTCAATTTGAGATTCTGGTTATCTGCTCACGCGGAGTTAATGCGGAGCTAAGAAACCAATGCGCGGAGCTAACGCGGAGCTATTGATCATCTCTGCGTTTTACTCAAACGCAAGGCTAATACAAGCCAGACCGCGGAATCAACGCGGAGCTATTAAACATCTCCGCGTTTTATTCAAACGTAGGGTTAATATAACCAAACGCGGGGCTATTGAATTGGCTCCGCGTTCTGTTGTGGAAAATCCTTTTAACTTAGAAATTTTCACTGCCAACAGTCATACACGGGTTAATCCCCTGAAGATTCTGATGACAAAACCGGGATCCTTAAATGGCCGGTTGGCGAAATGGGCATTATTGCTATCGCCATATGATATGCATTTTGTCCCTCAAAAAGGTATGAAGGGACAGGCATTCGCCGACTTTCTTGCAGACCATCCAATCTGGTCTAATTCCAAACAGACGTCAGAGGTTAACACAGTTAGTAAGGAACAACCATGGCAAATGTTCTTTGATGGTGCTGCCAGACGATCTGCTGCTGGAGTGGGGGTTGTGCTAATCTCCCCACATAAACATATATTGCCTAACGGTTACTCATTAACAGAACCGTGCACGAATAATGTGGCGGAATATAACGCACTCATTATCGGCCTGAAGATGGCTTTACAACTGGGGGTGAACTATCTAGAGTCATATGGAGACTCTAAACTCATCGTCAATCAGATGACGGGCGAGTATGAAGTCAGACATGAAGCCCTCATCCCCTATTATCTGCTAGCCATTGAACTGGCGGGCTACTTTGAGCAATTTTACATCTCTCACATACCTCGGAATGAGAATGTATATGCGGATGCCCTTGCCGCATTAGCTGCAGCATTGGCGATCCCGCTAGGCGAAGCTAAAAGCATCACAATTGGAAGTAGAGAGCTCCTCTATCTAGACATTGTTCTTCAAAATAAAGAAGTATGCCAGACAGGCTTGGCCCTGGAACCCCGTGATTGGCGATTTCTGTTTGTGGATTATGCTTTACATGAGATATTACCAGAAGATTCTAAGGAAGCCACCTTGATAAAGAGGAAGGTCCAAAGATTTTATTATGACTATAAGCTTCAGACTTTATATAGAAAGTCCAGAGATGGTCTGCTACTATGCTGTATATCAAAAGCAGAAGCAGATGAAGTGCTGAGAGAAACACACGATGGAGTATGTGGAGCTCATCAGCCCGGTCCCAAACTTGGAGACCGTATAAGAAGGCTAGGATACTACTGGCCAAGCATGGTTACGGAAGCAATGGCATACGCTAAACGATGTCATGTATGCCAAATACATGCCAATTTTATTCATCAACCCCAAGAATACTTGCACAATACCATCACAAGTTGGCCATTTGAGATATGGGGGATGGATATTGTGGGGCCTATAACTCCCCCGTCATTCAGAGGACATCGGTTTATTCTTGCAATAACTGATTATTTTTCAAAATGGGCCGAAGCCATGCCCATGAAAGAAGTGAAAACGACATATGTGATCAAGTTTGTCAAGCATCATGTCATTTACTGCTTCGGCATCCCCCGACGGATTATTCATGATAATGGTCCGCAATTCATCAGTCAGGGATTCTCCAGATTCTGCAATAAGTTCAGAATCAAAGATATTGCTTCAACGCCATATAACCCCGCAGCTAATGGGTTGGCCGAAGCCTTCAACAAGACGATTATTAAACTCCTTCGGAAGTTCGTCTCTTCTAATAAACGAGATTGGGATGAAAAGCTAGGAGAGTGCCTGTGGGCTTATCGCACCACTGTTCGCACCCCCTACGAAAACTACTCCATTCTCTTTGGTCTATGGAAGCGAGGCCGTCTTACCTCATTAAGAGTGGCCTTAGCCACAAGGATGATGACAGAAGAGCGCCATCAACAAAGATTGAGAGAACTAGAGGCGTTGAATGATAAGCGTCTAAGGGCTCAACAACAAATTGAGTTGTATCAAGCCCGAATTTCTCAAACGTTCAATAAAAACGTTAAGCCAAGGACCTTTAAACAAGGAGACTTGGTTTTGGCTGTTAAAAGGCCAATAGTGCTAACCCACAAGACTAAGAGTAAATTTGAACCCAAGTGGGAAGGGCCGTTTGTTATGGAGACAGTATATTCCAGTGGAACCATCGCTTAATGTATCAAGATGGCGACAGGATGATGATGCTGATCAATGGCAAATTTCTGAAAAAATACTATTCTTAGTATCCCTGGAAATACGCGTTTTCTTTTCTTAGGCATGCGCAGTTTGGCGCCTCTGACCTAAAACCTGGTGTGCTTGGTTCTCAAGTTTGAACCGCCTCCAGTCTTTTCTTAGGCATGCGCAGTTTGACGCCTCTGACCTAAAACCTGGTGTGCTTGGTTGTTCTCAAGTTTGAACCGCCTCCAGTCTTTTCTTAGGCATGCACAGTTTGGCGCCTCTGACCTAAAACCTTGTGTGCTCGGTTCTCAAGTTTGAACCGCCTCCAGTCTTTTCTTAGGCATGCGCAGTTTGGCGCCTCTGATCTAAAACCTGGTGTGCTCGGTTCTCAAGTTTGAACCGCCTCCAGTCTTTTCTTAGGCATGCACAGTTTGGCGCCTCTGACCTAAACCTGGTGTGTTTGGAGTGCCCAGTTCAAGTTACGCGAGAGAGCCTTGAACCGCCTCCTGTTTGGTTCTCAAGTTTGAACCACCTCCAGTCTTTTCTTAGGCATACGCAGTTTGGCGCCTCTGACCTAAACCTGGTGTGTTTGGAGTGTCCAGTTCAAGTTACGTGAGAGAGCCTTGAACCGCCTCCTGTTTGGTTCTCAAGTTTGAACCACCTCCAGTTTTTTCTTAGGCATGCGCAGTTTGGCACCTCTGACCTAAAATCTGGTATGCTTGGTTCTCAAGTTTGAATCGCCTCCAGTCTTTTTTTAGGCATGCGCAGTTTGGCGCCTCTGACCTAAACCTGGTGTGTTTGGAGTGCCCAGTTCAACTTACGCGAGAGAACTTTGAACCGCCTCCTATTTGGTTCTCAAGTTTGAACCACCTCCAGTCTTTTCTTAGGCATGCGCAGTTTGGCGCCTCTGATCTAAAACCTGGTGTGCTTGGTTCTCAAGTTTGAACCGCCTCCAGTCTTTTCTTAGGCATGCGCAGTTTGGCGCCTCTGACCTAAACCTGGTGTGTTTGGAGTGCCCAGTTCAAGTTACGCGAGAGAGCCTTGAACCGCCTCCTGTTTGGTTCTCAAGTTTGAACCACCTCCAGTCTTTTCTTAGGCATGCGAAGTTTGGCGCCTCTGACCTAAACCTGGTGTGTTTGGAGTGCCCAGTTCAAGTTACGCGAGAGAGCCTTGAACCGCCTCCTGTTTGGTTCTCAAGTTTGAACCACCTCCAGTCTTTTCTTAGGCATGTGCAGTTTGGCGCCTCTGACCTAAATTTGGTATGCCCAGTTCAAGTTACGCGAGAGAGCCTTGAACAACCTCCAATCCTTCTTTTAGGCATACGCAATTGAGCGCCTCTGACCTAAAATGTATGAATTACCCAGCGCTGACTGGGCAATGGGAAGAGAACCAGTTTCTCGCCAACCCATCATACTGGGGTAAAAGATGAATTGCCCAATGTCGGCTAGGCAATGGGAAGAGAACCAGTTTCTCGCCAACCCATCATACTGGGGTAAAAGTATGAATTGCCCAACGCCGGCTAGGCGATGGGAAGAGAACCAGTTTCTCGCCAACCCATCATACTGGGGTAAAAGTATGAATTGCCCAACGCCGGCTAGGCAATGGGAAGAGAACCAGTTTCTCGCCAACCCATCATACTGGGGTAAAAGGTATGACTTGCCCAACGCCGAATAGGCAATGGGAAGAGAGCCAGTTTCTCGCCAACCCATCATACTGGGGTAAAAGTATGAATTGCCCAACGCCGGATAGGCAATGGGAAGAGAACCAGTTTCTCGCCAACCCATCATACTAGGGTAAAAGGTATGAATTGCCGAACGCCGATTAGACAATGGGAAGAGAACCAGTTTCTCGCCAACCCATCATACAAGGGTAAAAGTATGAATTACCCAGCGCCGACTAGACAATGGGAAGAGAACCAGTTTCTCGCCAACCCATCATACGGGGGTAAAAAGTATGAATTACCCAACGCCGACTAGGCAATGGGAGGAGGAAAAGTTTGGCATTTAAGCCCAAACGAAATCCTCGACAACTCACCATGTTGAGGGGAATAACATGGCTAGCCCAACTCAAACGGTAGTTGGTAAAGGCTAATCAAATCCGTTGATAGCTGGGGGTTTGCTAAAAATCTCATAAACCCTGTCATGTTAAATTCTTACCTCTGACAGTATAGTGCGGAAAATTGTGCGTAAATGATACAGAGGGATAAATCATTTTGACAACAAGTTATTTGTTGGGCAAGCAAATCTGTTTTGAAGCCGACAAATAAAAGAGTCAAAAGAATCATCTGTATTAAAAAAAAAGAGGGAAGATACAAAAAGAATTTCGAAGAACTATCAAAGGTTATCTCTCTCCCGTTTACAAAGTTCTTATTACAAGAAAAATGAAAGAATAGAATGAGGAAACTATGGGTCTCCCAGGAGTTTCAATTTATTTATCGTCTCGTCCAAATTTCGACGATGAGATGACTCTACAGTATGTTGAGCCTGTCTACGCAACTCATCGTCATTTATTGCAAGTTGCTGCTGACAAGACTCTTCAATGGCACGGTTCTTGGCCGTCTCCTCCTGCTTGACCTGTTCCTGTTGGAGAAGCAAAATTTCCCGCTTCTTGACAGACTCTCCTAATCGGAGTTCATTATCTATCAAGATGGCCCGAGCTCTGGCAATAATCTCCTGGGCTCTAGAGATGGCAGCATGACTCTCCCCAATCTCAGAGTCCACCCTCCTCAGATCTCCAAGAATGGATTCCCGGCTGACTTCGAGCTCTGTCAGCTCCTGAGACCATCTTTCTTCCTACTGCCTTAAAGCATTTCTACGAGATGTTGATTCCGCCCGAAGCCGCGCCAGTTCTATCTCAGTGATTGCCTCCACATCCGCCTGACGGAGCGTGTGTAGCGTGGTCACATGCTCTTCTAAGACTGCAAGGCAGGCCCGGTAAGGAGCTGCTCGATCTCGTCCCCCAACTTCTTCAATATTTTCCAGATAGCGGAATAACATTGGGCGTGCGAAGTTGAAGAAATCGTGGCCAGCGAGGACCATCTCGATACATCTCCTTAGCAAACGCATAAAATCAACGACACTGAAGTTGAAAAGTTCTTCAAAAGGATTTGAAGTGTCAGCAGACAAAGCAGGTAATGCCAAGAGAGATGTCACGGGCAAGAGAGCAGTGGCTACCGGAGTCGATGAGGAAGCCCGTCCCTGCACCAAATTCAGGATATGGGGAACCAATGAGGCCAATGCAGATCTGGCAGAGCTAGGAACTGAGGGAAAGCGGCCCTAGTACAGATCACCTGGGCAGCGCCACCTACAGGAGAAGATGAGGGAGTATTTCCACCAGAAGCTCCCCCACTTGCGGAAGTGGCTTCGAACGAGAACTTCAAATTATCCTCATCCCCTGCTAAAAGACTTGAAGCAGGAGGAGTTGCAGGTGTCGAAGCAGCCACAATGATAGACGATGTTAGCACCGCTGACTGAGGAGCAGAAGGTGCACCGAAGATCACTGAAAAAGTCTCCCCGGAGCAAGCGGTGGTGTTGGAGACGACATACTTAGAGACGGTGTGGCCTCTCTTGCTGCAGCCGCAATAATAACTTCTTTTCTTTCATCACTCCCTAATTCATCAATGGGAGGAATTGATGAGGAAATTGGACATGTGGTCGGCGTGAAATAGTCAGCGTCAAATTCATTTGCCGAACCACCCACTGAGCCAGTAGCGCCCGAATGGTCCACCCTGTCATCAGACTCCCCCTGAGTAGTAGAATGCCTCAGCGAGAGGAGTTGACCACCTACATCTCAGAAAACAAGAAAAGTGATGTTACCGCAAAATAATAATGGGTAAAAGATAAAGCGCTAAGAGCCATACCAGGGGACACAAGTCCAGTTGTCGGATTTGAAGGGGGAGCCACTGTCGTTTCCAACAATGTACCCGTCTCGCTACCCGTTGGTTGCGCCGCAGATTGTGCAGCAGGCTCTACGGTCAGAGGAACCGACACCTCGGCGACACTTGGAGCTTTAGCAGGTTCATCCTCCCTTACCAACGCTGGGGGTATAGCTAAAGCCAATAAGTCTGAAGCAAGTTTGATAGCTACTTCTTGGGAGGCTATCAAAGTTTCCTGGGCCAACTTCTGCTTCTTACCAGGCCTTTTCTTTAAGGCACCTCAGCGTTTGAGAGTTGGACTACAGGGTTGAGTAACGACAGGTTGGGGAGCACCTTCAGCACCAGTGTTATCATCATCATTATCGTCATCATCGTCGGACTCGCTGGCGTCTGAAGGCTCAGCCGCGGCGCCAAGGAATTCTTCCATTCCTTTTATTCTCACTCTAGAAGCACCCTGGCGGCTAATGTAGAAGGCCTCGATCTCCTTGCAACAACTGCGGTAGGAAGAGAAGCCGGGCATGTCAGCATTTGCAATGCTGAACCATGTGCAGAAGCTGAGGGTCATTGCCAGTTCTGGCGACTTCTGGGGTAAGGTGAATTCAGCTTCGGTTCCGCCCACCGCAAAATGGAACCAGCCACGGGCACCTTCGTACAAGTTCCCCTCGTAAGCAAGATTCTTGTTCGGATTACCCACGAAGAGTTGAGAGTATCCGAACTGGCGAGCAAAGCGACTTGGGATGTACGGTTCAATTAGACATTTGATATCTTGACGATATACCAAGTGTCCGGGACGGATGTTGAGGAGCCACCAGAATGCTCCCGCAGATAAAGCAGTAAAATTATCTGCTCCCACAGCATCCTTCAGTCTCGACCCATATCCTCCGCCGGGAAAGTCAGGAAAACACCGGAAGATCTCATAGTTCTGAAAGCTACGAAGAGTTTTCCGAATTTGGGACATATAATTGTGCTTCCATGAAGAGCGTTCACACAGCTCCACAAAGAAGCACTTCTCACCCGAACGGCGTTCAGCCGCACTCATCAGAGAAGGGCAATGCAAAATGAGCCATGCTATCAGATAAGTATAAGGAAGCTCCACCCTAGGGTTTGGAGTCTTCGGCTGGGCAGTCTCCTTCGATTTGCCCTTTCCTTTCCCCTTGACCTTATCAGCGGGGAGAAAATCATAACAGAGTGTCCGCAATCCATGTTGCAGATTGCACACCATAGTAGGAAGAAGTCCAAAGGGTCGGCCATATGCGAGAAGAACCGCTGGATATACCACGGTCATTGCGATTGCTTCCTTGGGCAAAGACGGCACGACGCATCTCTTCAGCCACAGCATCAAAAACCCGGCGATGAGACCTCTGTTGGAGACCGGAAACTGGGCTTGATAATGGTAGCTCTTGAATGAAGTGCCAGGACCGTATCATTCTCATTGGAGTCAGTGGTATAATATAATAAGTAACGACCCCTGGCTATACGTTGATCGATCTCTGAGATGGAGATAGGAGGATGGCCATGGATAGTTGTCGAGCTATCCTTAGAATTCAAGTTGGCAAAAAGGTACTCGGCCCATTTCTTGTGACCGATACCATGACTACGCGCACCTGCCAGGTCAGTACAAATACGATAATGGCACATCATCTCCCAGTATGTGGCATAGACATCCTTAGCCATCAATATGTTTAACTCCTCGGTGGAAGGGATGTATTCTTCATAGCGGACTTCACCCATGGAAAGCCCGGAAACTTCAAACATCTCGTGGAGAGCAAACCCTAGCTCACCCACTGGTGTAAAGAGAGTGCAGGTCTCGGGGTTGTACATCTCCAAGAGGCAGAAGAAATGATAAGCACTCTTAGGGAACCCGAACTGGACGTTCCTGATGGCTTTATATAAGCCGATATCCTTTAAGATGGGCTCGTGGGAATCCAACATGTACTAAACAAGGCGGGCCCACCACATATTACTAGAAGAATAAACCCAGCCAGGCATCCTAAAGTCGCTAGCCGGGTACTGACCATCCTTCGCCAAGAACTCACTTAAGAAAGTTCGTACGCGGGATGGGACTTCTCCTACTGGAAGTTCCTTGCCAAATCGGCCTGGAAGCAAGCTAGTAATGCATCTAGGGGGACCATCTTGATAAACCCCTTGTGCACCAAATTTGCCCATTGGGACGTCATCTTGCTCTTGAGTTAGTCCCCACTTTAACGCCCGAGGCATCGCCAGTCTCTGAAGATAGACCAGGGGATAGCTACGATCCATTCTAGGCAGAAATATCAGCATTTCGCCTGAGTTATATAACCAAACGCACTCCTCCTCAAAGAGGATCTCATCTGATTGATCCATCTGGTCTCTAAAGAGGAAGGCCGGTTTCTCCATTGCCTCTCTATTCAAAGTTTCGAAGGCTGCATCAGTTATAATTTCTCGCGCAGTAGTGGGGTGATACTTGATCAACTTCTCCTTGTGCTCCTTCGGGGTCTGGCTTTTATGAGGACAGGATGGTGGTGAAACGAAATTGGCCTGAAGGGTCAGAACCCCTAGCAAAGCCGAAGTAGTTCTTGTGGGGAAGAGCCTCCATCGAATACCCTACTGCAAAAAGAAGCACCAGAGTTAGAGAAATTTCTATAAGACAGAAAAATTCTCTAAGTAGGGACGCGCGAAGCTAAAAATTAGAACGCGCGAAGCTAAGAATAGCGCTGCGCGAAGCTAAAGATTAGACCGCGCAGAAGTCAAAATAGCCTCGCGGATCAAACGCGACTGCTACTCAATAGCCTCATGGATCAAACGCGACTGCTAATCAATAGCCTCGCGGATCAAACGCGATTGCTACTCAATAGCCCCTCGGATCAAACGCGACTGCTAATCAATAGCTTCACGGATCAAACGCGACTGCTACTCAATAGCCCCGCGGATCAAACGTGACTGCTACTCAATAGCCTCACGGATCAAACGCGACTGCTAATCAATAGCCTCGCGGATCAAACGCGACTGCTAATTAAATAGCCCGCGCTTCAAAATGCGAGGATGACGTGATAATTTCGCGTGAGAAGAAAGCCAGAGGCTTTTCTTCTTCTCCAAGCCTTATGGCCGGAGTACGGTGATCTCGCCGATGGAAGAAATGATTAACTGGTTAGAACTCAACCAAATCATTCTAAAATCTCCTGAAGAGTCTCGATAGAAAGATTCTTACCCCCGATGGGCGAAATGTAGGCTGGTGCTTCGCCGCCACGATCGTCGCCACCACTGCTATCACCAATTGACGATGACGGAGCTGCGCGGGAGGTAGCACGAGTCTTGGGCGCCATTACTTAAATCGAGTGAAATCGACGGAAAATTTGGAGAAAACCGGTCGGAGAACGCTCGGGTCGCCTGAACTCTAATCGCTTAAACCTCTGAGTCTCTAGGGTTTCTGGAAAATTCTCAAGTGAAGTGAGAAGAAAAAGAATAGAGATTTCATTTAAATGAGGAAAACCGCCTCTTGGAATTCGGCGCGGATTTCGGAGAAAATGACTGGTCAGTTACTCTCCAAAACGCGGAGCTATTAGCCTCGCGTGATAAGAAAAAAAGTGAAGATATTAACTCCGCGCTACTCTGCGCAACTCCGCGAAACGCAAAGATAACTTGGTATTATAGCTTCGCGTTTTCATGAAAAACTTGGATTTTTGGCTAAGTTAAAGATGATTCCTATCCGATCACTTCAAGTATTAAAGATCTAAGTTACGCAGAAGAGCCTTAGATTATTTTACCAGAATTATTAACCATCTATTTGTTAAGCAAGCAAGACTCTTGAAGCCGATAGATAGAGAGGAAAATAATTTATCTTTATTCATGAAGCAAGAGATTACAAAGAGGGAGTTATAGCTCTCCCAAAAGCTTCTACATGATCATCAGCTCATCAATAACCTAACGGTGAGATTTCTCTACGGGGTGTTGAAGCTCAGTCCCCTAGTTCACATGCAAAAGATCTCCTCTGCAAATGTCAATTTGGATCTGTCATCTGAAATGAAGCACGAGAGGAAAGAGAAGTGCCACAAGCCCTTACTTGAGCTTGTAACTCCTTCAAAACTTTATCTCTAGGAGCCAGAGCTTGAAACCTACAACTATGCTGTAAAGCATATGCTTCTGACTTCTTTAGAGTTACTTTTGCTGATAAAGATCGATGGACCCACATACACTCCTCTTCAGAAAGGATCGGACTTACTGCAAAAGGAACAGAATTTCTAAAAGTGTGAAAGCGCGGAGCTAAACTAACTCCCCGTGCAGTTAGAGAAATAGCCTCGCGCTTCAAATGCAGAGGATGACGTGATAACTTTGCGTAAAAGAGGGACAGAGTTTCTCTCTGTTATTTCCTTCTCTTTCATAGCTTCGCAACATCAAGCGACTGCTAATCGAAGATAGCCTCGTAGATTCATCGCTACTGCTAATCAAAAGATAGCCTCGCAGATTCCTCGCGACTGCTAATCAAAGATAGCCTCGCAAATTCATCACGACTGCTAGTCAGATAAGCCCCGCGTTTCAAGTGCAGGGATGACGCGATAACTTCGCGTAGAGAAAGATCAGAGTTCCTCTCTGACTTCTCCTTCTCCTTCAAGCGTTACGACCGGAGAATGGTGATCTCGCCGGTAAAACAAACAATCGGCCGGATTAAACCGAGCCAAAATATCTCAGAATGGTTCTTAGAAGCCCAAGAGTTAAGGTCTTTACCTTCGGAAGACGCTGCATAGACTGGTTCACCGTCGCGTCTACTTCCACTGCCGCTGTCATTAAATCCGGCCAACATGCATAAAACCAAACTCTTCTGGAGTGACATCCTAATGATGAAAATCTATGGAGAGTTAAAGGGAGATCGATTGAAGATCGCTCATTGACATCGCTCACTCGGTTGCAGGAGTTGGGAACTCTTCAAAATTTTCGAATGAAGAAGAAGATGAGCCGAGAAGCTCTATTTAAACAAGATTTCCGTCACTTGGTATTCGGCACAGAAACTTCGGAGTAATTAATGAAGCAATTACTCATTTCACTGAAAATGAAGTGAAGCTGATTAGCTCCGCGTAGGTGAGCATAACGCGAAGGAGACTTGGTATTCTAACTCCGCGTTATCAGTTTGAAGTTCCAAAGTATTTCAAAATTCGCTAAGTTCGAAGCAATTTTGAAAACTTTGGAGGGGGTTCTGTTGGCAGTGAAAATTTCTATGTAAAAAGGAGTTTTCCACAACAGGACACGGAGCTAATCCATAGCTCCGCGTCTGGCTACTTTTAGCCTCGCGTTGAGTAAAACGCGGAGATGTTCGATAGCTCCGCGTTAGCTCCGCGCACTGGTTATTTAGCGCCGCATTTTGATACGATTAAAGCTCCGCGTGAGCAGATAACCAGAATCTCAAATTGATTGAGATTATGATTTGGACTTATCCAAATACCAAATCAAATCCAATCAGAACTCTAAATCAAGAGATTTAAATCAATATTAAATATTTGATTGGAATCCTTGATGACAGCAAATTCTATTCAGATAGAAATTCTCTCAAATCTTCCTGGGGCTATAAATACCTTCTTGGTGAAACCCTAGGGGAGGTTCGGATCTTTCGGATTTTCGGAGGTTTTGGTAAAGTTCGAGTTACGCGTGAGAGCCTTGAACGAATCAAAACCAGAGATCAGAGGTCTTCTTCTTCCTTCTTTCGATCCTTTAGCAATTCAAGTACGCGAGAGAGCCTTGAAGCCTTTTTGTGATCGTCTTCCTCTTAGAGAATTCAAGTTACGTATAGAGCCTTGGATTCGTGAAGAGCAAAGACCAAGAAGATCGTCTACAGTCGGCCGATATCTTCAAAAGAGAAGATTTCAACGTACCGATTATCCAAAGGAACTACTATAGATCCCATCGCCACTGATCCCACACAAACATTGTAAAAGAGAGAGATTGAAGTATAAAATCCTCTCGTTTGTTCTCTTTATATATATATATCTTGTTCACTTCTATTGTAATTTAAGTTAATTCGATGGAAGGAAGCAAAGGAACTTTTGCGGCGAACAACGTGATAACAATGACATGTATAAGATGCATCTCTTACACATATCAGGCTTATTGTGTACTTCTAGGACATAGAAAAATGCAATATGAAATAACTTTGCTTAGTTAGATGTTCCATAATAACTAAACTATAATACTAACACTATTTCAAGACATGTTACTGTTGGAAATTCATTAGTGCATATAGATATGTTTTAGATTAACGCAAGAGCATAGACTACTGGTTTGCTACCGTAGTACAGAAAACGAAAGGAAACTTACTTGTTGACAGAAGTGTAGAAAACAGAACTTATGGATTATTTAGTCTCTATACTTCCAGTTTTAAATTAGAAGAAGACTGTTTACAGAAAACTATCAAATTATTCTTCTTTATCTAGTTTACTATACTGAACAGAATAAAGAAGATTACTGGATTAAGAAAAACCTGTTCTCAGAATGTATGCAGAAGTTCTGATGAAGACAAATGACGATTGGAAGATGACAGGAAGTTGAAGATTGAGGCTAGTGTTGGACACTATCTCCTTAAAATCGATTCGCCCTCCATTATTTGCTTCTGGATTTCTTGGACGTCGATCTCCCAGGATACAACGATCGGTCTGCAGAGGGAAGGAAGCCGCAATCCCTCTGCTCTGGCGAATCTGATAAAAGTTCTCTCTGGTTGATGATTGATGTAATGCAGGACTGGACTATTGAACAGAAGAACTGGTTCTTCTGTAGACAGAAGTTGAGAAAATTCTGTCTGCAGAAGAAGAAAGGAAACATAAAAGAAATTTTCGTATTTATGAAACTCTGGACCCAGACCCTATTTATAGCTTTCAACAGTCACAACGGTTGGCCGTTCAACAGTTGTGACCGTTTAACGGCAACTGTTGACGGCTACCGGTGACTGTTGGATCGCCGACCGTTGGACTTCAACGACTCTTGACTGGCGGGGCGGGTGCAGGTCGAATCCATTCAAATCTGAACCCAATAGATGCAACCCGAATCCAATAGCACCAAAAAATCAAAGGCTCCTCAGCTCCTCGCGACGTTGCGTACGTGCGAAGTGCGCCTCTAAAGCGCTCAATGCGCCCTAAACGCCCATTCGCCCTCGCACACCCGCGTGCGCGTGCGCGTGCGCGTGAGGGCGGTGCTGCTCAAGGTTTTCCCTCTTATTACATAAGCAAAGTAATGGAACAAGCTTCCATATATAAACCCACATCCTTACAATACACTATCTAATGTGGGACTATCTTTTCATCTTCCCTTTTGTTCCTTTGCTATGTACTCAACTTTTGAAGCCAATTTTCATTCACGTAATTCATTTAATTTGAACTAGTGAATTGGCTCAATTTAATGTTCAATTAGTGAATAAATTCAACAATCCCCCACATGAATGAAATGGCTTAGACGCTAATGCAAATAACCAGAGAGTGTAATAGAAAGTTACCGTATCGGGAGAGTGGCTTTTGGCTTTGAACCTTCCCTAGTGAAATATTATCGAGTTTACTTGCTAACCAGTGAACACGATGTTTTTGAACTGTTCAGCTTTTGATGTAAACTAAGACAATAATATTCACACGACTTCTTTCAACTTTATCAGATTCTATGTTGTGTCCATTTTGGCCTTGGACAACCTGGTAATTCTGTGAGGGCTCTTAGAGAACTTAGCCTTTATCATTCTCATAGAAGCGGCCCCTTCTCACTCACATAGGTGATCTCTTATCAAGAGTATCCTGCCATACTCCACTTAGATTTCTAAGATATAAGGATCATTAAAAGTTTAGCTTATCCTTACACATTGCAGTTTAATCACTATTTTACCATAGAAATGAGATAGGAAATATTTTCCTCAGTGATTCTTTCGAGTTCCCCCACAATTCGGTTGTCCTTTTGAACCTAGATCTTGGGATCTCCAGTCAGCTAGGTTGGGTTGCCATTTTGGAGTTACTCTTTAGTAGGCTGTAATCCTATTCCCCTCGATAATTTATATACTTGATCTCTAATCAAGCTTTTTGTTAATGGATCTGCAATATTATCTTTTGATTTTATATAATCAAGAGATATTATTCCGTTTGTAAGCAGCTGTCTTACAGTGTCATGTCTACGACGTATATGTCGTGACTTTCCATTATACAATACATTCTGTGCCCTTCCAATTGCTGATTGATTGTCGCAATGGATGCAGATTGCTGACACAGGTTTAGGCCATATTGGAATATCTTCTAAAAAGTTTCAAAGCCATTCTGCTTCTTCTCCAGCTTTATCTAAAGTTATAAACTCAGATTCGATAGTGGATCTGGCTATACATATTTGTTTAGAAGATTTCCAAGAGATGGCTGCACCTCCAATAGTAAATATATATCCACTTGTGGATTTGATGTCTTTAGAATCCGTTATCCAGTTAGCATCAGTGTATTCTTCAATCACTGCTGGATATCTTGTATAGTGCAGCCCATAGTTAGTAGTGTATCTCAGATATTTGAGTACTCTAACTATCGCTTTCAAGTGGCTCTCCCCTGGATTACTTGTAAATCTACTCAGTTTGCTTACTGAGTATGCTATATCAAGTTTTGTGCAGTTCATTAAATACATAAGACTGCCAATGATATGAGAATATTCTAACTGTGATATACTAGCACCTATATTCTTTGTAAGATGTAGACTCATATCTACAGGTGTCTTAGCTATATCAGTATTTCCCTTATCAAATTTTTCGAGTATTTTCTCGACATAATATGATTGTGATAAGGTACATCCATTAGATGTCTTGGAAATTTTAATACCAAAAATAATATCTGCAATGCCTAAGTCTTTCATATCAAATTTCCGTGTTAACATAATTTTTACCTTTTTAATTAGAGCAACCGTGCTTCCGGTAATAATTATGTCATCCACATATAAACATACAATGACATAGTTATGCATATCGCCTTTTACATATACGCATTTATCACATTCATTATAGCGAAAACCATTTGACAACATAATTTGGTCAAATTTTTCATGCCATTATTTAGGTGCTTATTTAAGTCCATAAAGAGACTTAAAAAGTCTACACACCTTCTTTTCTTTACCTGAAATTATAAACCCTTCAGGTTGTTCCATATAAATTTCTTCATTTAATTCACCATTTAAAAACGCAGTTTTTACATCTATTTGATGAATCTCAAGATTATATAATGCTGCAAAAACAATTATTAATCTTATGGATTTTATTCTTGTTACAGGTGAATATGTATCAAAATAATCTAAACCTTCCTTTTGTCTATAGCCTTTTACCACAAGTCTAGCTTTGTATTTATCTATAGACCCGTCAGGTTTTATCTTTCCCTTGAAGATCCATTTATAACCTAATGATTTAGTTCCCGGAGGAAGATTCACAAGTTCCCAGGTGTGAATTTGAATAATTGATTCAATTTCACTATTTACTGCTTCTTTCCAAAAAGGAGCTTCAGGTGTACACATAGCCTCTTTATAACTTTGAGGTTTCTTTTCTAATAGATATGTTAGAAAATCTGGACCAAACGTTTTAGTAACTTTGGCCCTTTTGCTTCGTCTACATTCATCCTCATTAGTTTTATTTACAGAATCAGATTCTGTATCTCTTAGAATTTCATCACAAGTCCTTTTCGGAGAACTTGATTCATGTTCTTTACTAGGAAACACATTCTCAAAGAATACTGCATTTCTAGATTCAATAATAGAGTACTTATGTATCTCTGGATGATCAGAGTTGAAAACAAAGAAACGATAAGCACTGCTATTATGCGCATATCCAATGAATATACAATCAATAGTTTTAGGTCCAATTTTATTCCTCTTCGGAGTAGGAATTGCAACCTTAGCTAGACACCCCCACACTCTTAAGAATTTATAACTAGGTGCTCGACCTGTCCATAATTCATAAGGTGTTTTATCAAGTTTCTTTTGGGGTATTTTGTTGAGAACATAATTGGCAGAAAGCAGAGCTTCCCCCCACATGTTTTGGGGTAAACCAGAACTTATTAACATGACATTCATCATTTTTTTAAAGTTTTGTTCTTACGCTCAGCAATTCTATTTTGCTGTGGAGTGTAAGGAGCAGTTGTTTGATGTATAATACCATGTTCTGCACAAATTTGTGCAAATGGTGACTCATATTCACCACCTCTATCACTTCTTAGCATTTTTATCTTTTTGCTAAGTTGATTCTCAACTTCATTTTTGTATTGTATAAACATTTCAATTGTCTCATCTTTTGTTCTAAGTAGATATACATAACAATATCTAGTACAATCATCTATAAACGTAATAAAATACTTCTTTTCACCTCTAGTTTGAATGGATTTTAAATCACATACATCTGTATGAATTAATTTTAAAGGTTCAGTACTACGTTCTATAGAATGAAATGGAAGCTTAGTCATTTTTGATTCAACACATGTTTCACATTTATTTTCAAAGTTTATATTGAAATTAGGCAACATATTTAAATTTATTAATATTTGTGAAGTATAATAATTAACATGTCCTAATCTACCATGCCAAATAAAAGGTGACTCAGTCATATAAGCAGAAGAATCAATTTTATTGATAACCTTAGGGACAATGGTCATTACATTTATTTTAAACAGACCATTAGTCATATACCCCTTGCCTACATATACACCATTCTTTGTGAGTACAAACTTATCAGATTCAAATACAAGCCTAAAGCCTTTCTTACTCAAGAAAGAACCAGAGACCAGATTCTTGCGGACATCTGGTGCATGATGTACATCAGTAAGAGTAAGTTCTTTCCCCGAAGTCATTTTCAGTACAATGTTGCCTCGTCCTTCAACCTTGGAGGTTGCAGAGTAGTTCTCCTTCCACAGAATCATATGTGGAGAATATCTACTTGTTGGCGCAAATGTGGCAAGTGGCTCTAGTATCCACCCACCATTCTTTAGAATTGCCACCAACTAGGTTAACCTCTGAGACAACAGATGTACAATTTACATCTATATTTGCACAAAGATTTTCTTCTTCGGCCAAATGTGCATTAGGATGCTTCTTCTTCGAAGAAGAAGAAGAATCTTGTGCCTTGCGTACACGGTAGTCCTTTACACGATGTCCAGGCTTGTCACAGTTGTAGCACTTGCCATTGAATCTTTTCGAGTTACCACTCTTAGAGTCTTCACCATTGTGCTTTCTCTTCCTGTCATTAGACTTATTGGAATTTTCCATCACGTTAGCTTTAGAAACATTGTATGGATTTCCAATTTTCTTTTTACAAAGGCGGTTATCTTCTTCAATCCTCAATCATACAATTAGATCTTCAAGTGTCATTTCTTTTCGTTTATACTTTAGGTAATATCTAAATTCTTTCCAAGATGGTAGCAATTTTTCAATTATTGCAGTCACTTGAAAAGATTCACTAATAGTCATACCTTCAGTATGAATTTCATGAATGATCACTTGAAGATCTTGTACTTGGTTGATTACATTTTTAAAATCAACCATTTTATAATTCAGAAACTTACCGACTACATATTTCTTAGAGCCGGCATTTTCTGTATTATATTTCTTGTCTAAGGATTCCCAAAGTTCCTTAGCAGTAGCAATTGAACTATAAACAATATAAAGTTTATTGTCCAAACCATTGAGGATATAGTTCTTACACAAGAAGTCAGCATGTTTCCATGCATCAACCGCTTTTGTAGACTGTGGATCATTTTCTACAAGAGTTGGTACAGTCTCCTTTAAGTATTTGGCCAGATGCAGTGTAGTGAGATAAAACAGTATCTTCTGTTGCCATCTCTTAAAGTCAGTACCACTAAATTTCTCTAGTTTCTCATACTAGCTTGAGGGCACAGTTGGAGCGACCATGACAGGATTTGTGATATCAGATACAGTGGCCATCTACAAAAAATTTATGTATATGTAACTATTTCTACTTTCTAATGAAACTAGAAATTAAATTCAAACTTTATAAACAATACACACTTATATAAGTTCCAAAATTAAATCTTCCTAATTAAATTAAAGAATTACAAACTTATATATTTATGTGTGCAGAAGCAAATTAAATTCAAATCTAGTGATTTAACACTATTATTTCTAAACAGAATGTAATTCTTGGTTAATAGAATTAAGTATTGTTTTCCAGGGAGCAATAAGAGTTAAGTATCTAGTGATTTATATGATTATCTTTTTCCAGAAAAAATTAGAAGTATAACAGTGTTATTTTTAACCAGAATGGTTTTTAGAGGCAGATCAGAATTTTTTTTTTTCCAGAAGCAATGACAATATTTTAATTAGTTTATTCCTCTAATCAGAATTTTTCCAGAAGTATATAGAATTATCAATGCTAATCTTATCCTAAAACAAAAGGTCGGTTTTAAGAATGTAGGTTCTAAACTAAAAATGTTTAAACTGTATTATTAAAAAGTTAATCTAAAACAAGCAAAAATCGATTTTAAGATTGTTGAAAATTCGTTAGTGCATATAGATATGTTTTAGATTAACGCAAGAGCATAGACTACTGGTTTGCTACCGTAGTACAGAAAACGAAAGGAAACTTACTTGTTCACAGAAGTGTAGAAAACAAAACTTATGGATTATTTAGTCTCTATATTTCCAGTTTTAAATTAGAAGAAGACTGTTTACAGAAAACTATCAAATTGTTCTTATTTATCTAGTTTACTATCCTAAACAGAATAAAGAAGATTACTGGGTTAAGAAAAACCTGTTCTCAGAATGTATGCAGAAGTTCTGATGAAGACAGATGACGATTAGAAGATGACAGGAAGATGAAGATCGAGATTAGTGTTGGACACACTATCTCCTTAAAATCGATTCGCCCTCCACTGTTTACTTCTGGATTTCTTGGACGTCGATCTCCCAGGATACAACGATCGGTCTGCAGAGCATAGACTACTGGTTTGCTACCCTAGTACAGAAAACCAAAAGAAACTTACTTGTTGACAGAAGTGTAGAAAACAAAACTTATGGATTATTTAGTCTCTATATTTCCAGTTTTAAATTAGAAGAAGACTGTTTACAGAAAACTATCAAATTGTTCTTCTTTATCTAGTTTACTATCCTAAACAGAATAAAGAAGATTACTGGGTTAAGAAAAACCTGTTCTCAGAATGTATGCAGAAGTTCTGATGAAGACAGATGACGATTGGAAGATGACAGAAAGATGAAGATCGAGGTTAGTGTTGGACACTATCTCCTTAAAATCGATTCGCCCTCCACTGGATTTCTTGGAAAAAAGATCTCTCAGGATACAACGATCGGTCTGCAGAGGGAAGGAAGTCGCAATCCCTCTGCTCTGGCGAATCTGATAAAGGTTCTCTCTGGTTGATGATTGATGTGCGCGTGCGGGCGGTGCGTAGCACCACCCGTAGTGCTCAAGGTTTTCCCTCTTATTACATAAGCAAAGTAATGGAACAAGCTTCCATATATAAACCCACATCCTTACAATACTCCATCCAATGTGGGACTATCTTTTCATCTTCCCTTTTGTTCCTTTGCTATGTACTCAACTTTTGAAGTCAATTTCCATTCACTTAATTCATTTAATTTGAACTAGTAAATTGGCTCAATTTAATGTTCAATTAGTGAATGAATTCAACAGTTACAAATTATCGAATACTTCTAATTATAAGTAGTCTCTTAATACACCAAACTAATAGACCATAGATAACAATATTCCGAACTTTACAACATACTATGGTCAACAAGTGATCTTCCAGCTATCGTATTCCTTGAATGAATACTCCGTGAGTTGCTTACTCGCTAGCAAATCAACACAGATTGCATTAGTAAACAATCATATTATCTTATGATAACAAAAGCACTTGCTGAGGATATGCATTTCTAAAGCAAGAAAAAAAGTTCAAATTTACATCTTATAACCTAACAAAATAAAAATAAATTGTATAATCTAGAAGCAACGTTAACATGAGTTGACAAAGTAGAATTTCCATCAAGGACAATCATTTCACTAAAAAAACGGATAAATTATAGTCAAGAAATACATGTGCATTTTTAAAAAATTTATCAATATACCAAGTCTTATAAATTATGCGTATAATCATAATATCAGTCGAGAATTGAGTGAATTAATTTGACATAAGCTATCCTTATTAATAGCAAGAAATTTTCCTAAAGGCAAGAAATTAAAAATATTGCACTCTGATAAACTAGTAGTCCAATAAGAATTTAACAGTTTCTTGAAACAGAAACCGAATCGAAGTTGGTCATATTATAAGGATTTTTATATTAGGAAATAACTTTATAAATGATAGTAAACTTTTTTTTCACAACAAATGCTACGAGTCATAAATACTAGTCACATTTATCTTCACAAACTAAATAATAGCCAGTGTTCAATACTGATAAGTAACTGATAAGAAATCATGCAGTCAAACAGCGGCGAACTTGGTCGACAGCAAGTTGCCTCGCTCCGAAGTGTTTTATTTAACCCAAAATCATTATTTTTGAAAAAAAATTTATGGCCGCCCCCTAAATTCTTAATTTTATAATTCTAGGCCCCTAAATTTTCATTTTTCGAGTTTAAAGATTGTGATATTAGAGATGAATATCTCAATGATTATCTGAAGACAATATCTAGGTTTTTTTTGCTAAAAAATTATTTTTATTTTATTTAAGTTCCAAAAAATAATGACAAGCTCAACCATTGGATTTCGATCTTCTATGAATTCTACACTTCTAACATGCCAATGTAGATGGATACACCTGCTTTTCTTGTCTCATTATTCTTGAATTGTATCAAGAATTATTTTTAAAATAAATATAAAATTTGACTATATTACTGTACTTATATATCATATGAAATAGACATTTATATTAGTATTATGACGTTATAAATTTTTATAGTAATTTTACAATAGAAAATAACAACGTTTTTGGGCTTGAGGCTCTGTCCCCACATTCCGGACAACAACACCTTGCTCCTTGAGCCCTTATCAAGTTGTTCAGATAGTTTGATCCAAAATAACTGTCATTTATACGGTTATGTTAACCCGCCCTTGCAGTCAAACTTTTTTTATTTAGCTTTTTAGCAAACAAAAAAATGCTACTATAGAGAATAATAACCAAACTAAATATAAAGAACATTATATAAATATAAATTATAATTTTTCCAGTAATGCATAAATCTTCAATATGCCTACTAAGAGAAGCCTACTCTTCCCTTGACGATCCAAGATTCTTTTTAAACCACTATTAATCAGCATGCAGGTCGATCTTCCAGGCCCCTGTAAAAATATCTAATTACATAATATTTTAGTTAACAATAATGATTAGTCTATATCAGAATTTGTGAGAAATTAGGTTAGAGAGATTGAGGAGCCTCTACACCTACTATCTAATAATATGTAGAACAAGGTACGCGTTTACAACTAGGAGCCAAATATCCAAGTATAATGTTGAGTACTTCCTCTCAAGGTAGAGTATGAATATCTACTATGTCTAAACTTTACACAACATAAGAAAACACTAGGAGGAAATGCCTTTCGTCAATATATCTGCCAACTACTATCGTAAAAAATAACATAGAGAGAGAGAGAGGCGATATCCGACGATCACCGGAAGACGAAACTTCCGGCGAGCCTAGGATCTGAAGCCTCAGAGCAGTCTCATCATCGGCACAATGGTACGCTTCGGGGTCCAGCCTCGGAATATCTTCATCGGCGAACCTCCAGCAAGCTTCGGCAAAGGAACAAGATAGTTTCGGGGGATCATCATCGGCGAGTGAGAAGTAAGTTACAAAGCCTCAGATTCAACTTGTCATAGTCAACCGACAAGTAGATATGGATTTTGGTTGGAGTTGGCAAGGAAGGAAAGATAAGAACAGGGAAGTTGAGAGCAGTGACGACGACAAAAACTACCAACACCAAAAAAAATCATGGTCGGAGGAAGTGGGCGGGTCGCCGGGGCAAGGAGGAGCCGGGGACGTTAAGACGTCATCCACGGCACCTCCCAAGACCTCTACGATGGCCCTAAAGGACTTCGATCGTAAGAAGACTTACACAGGGGAACAGGTCTTTGCTATTTTGGCAAAACAAAAAATCCCAGTCCATATCTCCAGTTCAAATGAAGAGGGTGTTGGAGAGTGGAAGAAGCATAAGTCGAAATACACCACTAAGAGGGAGAAGGCTATGCAGACAGGCGCCAGTAAGAAAAGGAAGTTCTCGCCTAGCCATCGTAATGGGAGCCCGCCGGAGGCGTGTTGGAACTGTGGCATTAGAGGTCACTTCAAGGAAGAATGTCCGGCAATAAGGTGTCATTACTGCAAAAGATTGGGGCACCGTATTGCTGAATGTACTCAGATCCCGGAGGTCCCAAGATGGGGGAGAAATAATAAATCGGAGATGAAATCGTTTGCGGGAACAATGAATATTTACCATTCAAACATCAAACAACAACCATCCATCAAAATATCGATGCATAGTCAGACAAGAACAAAGCAGGGACTGGTGATGGAAGAGAGCCCAAAAGCCATCTCCAATGCACTCAAAGCAAAACCAACAGTGTTCATTCCTCTTACGGACTTGGCTGCAGAAGAAAAGAGGAAACTTGCAGAGATAATGGGTGTGGTGTATCCCGACCACGGTTCGCCCACGGTGGAGGATATCAAGTCCAGCCTTCGGGCCATTTGTTTAGAGTTCTCTAATTTTAATTGGGACTTTCACGACAAAGGGAAGTATTATCTGGTAAAATTTCCGTCAAAAGAAGGTCTCAATCATACCATTAGAAGAACCTCCATACCGTGTAGAAACCACAATGCTGGTTTCACAGTTTACTGATAGACCGGCGAGGAAGAAGATGGAATTTACATCTTCCCGGAAGTAGCAACTATAGCCATCACCGGGGTACCATTGCATCATTGGAACCGCACGGACCTCAGCAAATTGGTAATTAAATTTGCACACATAATCGAAATCGACGGTCGAACCCTTGATAAGTCGGAGCTCAGAGCAGCTAGGGTTACCGTCGGTTGCGATAGAATCACAGCTATCCCAAAGGAGTTTTATGCGGTTTTTGGTCGGCATCTTTGCAAGATTGGAATAAGGGTGCAAATGAGACTTACAGTGCCAAGGGTTCCAGAGAACATGATCGACCAACAAATCGGAGAAACCCTAGACGAATTCAAGCCGACAACTGGTCACACGGCAGGCGTTAGCCGTCTCGAGGAAGGGGAGGGACTAGCCGATAGAGGCCGATCCTCTGCCTTCGCGGGGCCATACGCCACCAGGGCCACCGGCAAAAGGACCTGGTGCAGGGTACAACCCGAACGTTCAGAAGATCACAGAAAGGATCTGGATCAGACGATCACCAGTAGATCTAAAGAGCAAACTCATGCACATCGAGATCCGAAAAGGGAAGAACCGGAGGCGGAAGCAAGCAAACGTCAGCATGAAAAAAAGCCTGACACAAGCTCCCTGTCAATTCAGCAAGGAGGAAGAAGGTGAGAGGAGGACAGGCGGGAGGTGATGGATGGAAAGGAAGAAGGAAACACTAGAAAGGAAAAGAAATAGTACATAGACAGAGGGAAATGACGAGAGGAGTCAGATGAAGAGAGGAGAGCATTAATTAGCGTGACATTTCAAGACTCGGCGCCGAAGATAAGCGAAGTTAGGGGGACGACAGGAGTAGGTAGTTGCACAGCGCAAGGGAGTGAAAAACACGTTAATGATAAGAAAGGGGGAGTTGGGCCGGGTGGATATTTGGCAAATCTGGATGAATGGGGATCCAATTTGGGTTTATTAAGAAAAATTCCACAAGGACAGTTAGCTTTGGACCAGTCAAATCTTTTTAAGTTTTTCCGAGCTAGGAAAGAGGAGGATAAGGAGGCAAGTGAGCAGACCAATTTTCTTGCAACCATGCAGGGCTTCGACAAGGAGATAATCACCAATGCCATGGCTAAAATGATGGAGAATCTCATTCACGGAGAGAATTCTAGGGACAGTGGAAGGAGGCGCCAACCTTCTAGACTATCAAAGAAGACAAGATTGAAGAGAAAAAAAGCTACAGAAGTAACTAAAGAAGAACCAGAAGTGGCAATCAAGGAGGGAGAAGGTATCCAACATCAGAATCCAGCGACCAGGAAGAGAAAGTACTGATGCCTGAAGAGGACAATGAGGTGACCGAAACAGTTGAAACACTCATGACTGACCCTGAGGAGCATGACAGTTACGGTAAGAGGTGGGTATCACCAGTAATCACACCTAACAGGAGGAGTCTAGGCTGGAAGAAAAATGAGGGAAGCACGAGTATGATAGAGGAACAGTACGGACGCTCGCATCTAGAAGAAAGGCCCTGTTAGTTGACAGCAACCCAGGTACATTTTTGTTAAACTTGGATTTGCTTAATATTATGCCAGATAATATTTTGCTTGATATTGCACACACATGTGAGATAGATATGGGTAAAGATGCGAGGGAACAAAAAGAAAATCTAGAATTTGTCAAAAATCTAGAGCCTCTACAAAATCTAGGTACATCTCAGGTTTCAGAGGGAAGTTGAGCAAGAGCTCAGTCAGAGGGTGATAAAACGAATTAGCAATGAATTGTCTATTCTGGAATGTTAGGGGTCTGGGGGATCACAAGAAGAGGAGAATGGTCTCCCAAGTAATGAAAGATAGTATAGCAGATATAGTGTGTCTGGAGGAGACTAAGCTAGACGATCCATCTGCGTATAGCATAAATAGTTTATCTGTTAACCAAAAGTTTAAATTCAGAATGAAAAAAATCAGATGGTAGATCGAGGGGGATACTGATAGGATATGACCAGGATAAGTTCTCAGAACTAAATCACTTGAATGGGGAATACTCCCTGTCCATCAAGCTTCAAAGAAAGTCAGATGACTGGACTCAATGGATTACGGTGGTATACGGCCCACACTTTAGTTGCAAAAGAAAGGAACTTTGGGAGGAACTTCGTCGTCTAAGGATGAAGACGTCGGGACCATGGATTATAGGGGGAGATTTCAACATAGTACGATATGCTAACGAGAGACTGGGTGGAGATACAAATAACAGAGAGAGACAGGGTTTTAATGACCTCATATCCGACGTACACTGTTAGAAGTGCCGATCAGAGATAGACTTTTCACATGATCCAATATGAGACAGCGGCCGTCTCTTGCAAAGCTGGATCGGATCTTTATTTCGGCAGAGTGGGATGACAAATTTGGTTTGGCGTCAGCATATTCAGTAAAACGACCCACATCGGATCATGTCCCAATATGCCTTTCCTCTGGAGAAGCCAGTAGGAAAACGGTGAGGATATTCAGATTTGAGCAATGGTGGCTACAACATCAAGAAGCTAGGGACTTAATCACTGAAAGTTGGAAGCAGCCAACTACGATGGTAGATGCATAAAAAAATATCTGTATTAAGTTAAGAAGACTTAGGGCGGTGCTGACAAAATGGGAAAGGCGATATTTACAGGAGGAAAGAGCATCCAAGGAAGCTGTGTTACAGAAGATCGATAACCTGGAAAAGAAAGAAGAAGTATAGGTACTAACTGAGGGAGAAGTAAGTGAGCTCCTAGAAGTTAGAAGAGATATTAATCTCATCTTTAAAAGAGAGGAGGATATGTGGAGACAAAGAGCTAGATGCCAATGGCTTGAAGAAGGAGATGCAAATACAACATTCTTCCACAAAATGGTAAATATGCGACGCAGGGTGAATAAAATCACAAGACTCTTCGAAGGTGAAAGCATAGTGGAGACGGAAGAGGCATTGCAAAAACATGTGTACACACATTTCCAAAAAATGTACAGTGAAAAAGCGGTCGGCGAATCCAGATATTTCCTAAACTGTGGGAATCACAAGTAGATCATACAAGTTTGGAATGTGAGGTCACTGAGGAAGAAATTAAAAAAGCAGTCTGGGAGTTAGGCTCAGACAAAGCGCCAGGGCCAGATGGCTTTCCGCTGCTGCTCTATAGAGAATTTTGGCCAATAATCAAGGAGGATATTGGAAGGCTTGTTAAGAACTTTATGTCAAGAAAAACAGACTTGCAAAGTATAAACTATTCACAGTTGGTTCTTATACCGAAAACGATGACGCCAGTTTTAATAAGAGAGTTCCGCCCTATAGCTCTTCTTAACAGTTTGCTGAAAATTGTCTCAAAAATTTTGGCCAACAGGTTTTCTCCCATTATGAGCAACCTGATTGGATATTATCAGTCTGGATTCATTAAAGGACGAAGCATACTTGAAGGGGTAGCAGAAGCACATGAAATCATTCACCAAGCCAAGAAAACACGTAAGGGAGGATTTTTGCTAAAATTGGACTTTGAGAAGGCATATGATACTGTGGATTGGAATTGTTTATTAGAGGTATTGGATCATAGGGGCTTCGGCTCATGTTGGATTGAGTGGATAGCAAATTGGCTGAATCCGGAAAGTGTCAAATCCTATTGAATGACAATAGGAGTAAAGAAATGGTGTGTCGACGTGGCCTAAGACAGGGGGACCCCCTATCCCCACTATTGTTCACATTGGTTGCTGATGGTTTAAATAGAATGATTTCGAAGGCTAAGGATGCAAGATTGATAGAAGGACTCAATGGGGCAAAGGCAATCAGGTTAATTAACTTGCAATGTGTTGACGACACCCTGCTCTTTGGCAATACAGAGATCAAGCAAGGCATGGTGCTAAAATAGATTTTGTGCTATTTCGAGGCATGATCTGGGTTAAGAATTAATCTCAAAAAGAGCACAATTGTCAACCTGGGACAAGAAAATTTTACTTTTCCACATTGCAATTCATATTCGGCTATCGGCAAAGCACCTTTCCAATCAAGTATTTAGGGGTGCCGTTGAGGCCAGGCAAACCAAAGAGGGTAAATTGGAGAGAAATTATAGATAAGTTGGAAAAGAGATTGGGTAGTTGGCAGAATAGATACTTATCGATAGGAGGAAGAGTGGTTCTCATAAATTCGGTTCTCTCTTCAACACCATTGTATCTAATGTCCTTTTACCGCTTACCTGCATGGGTCAGGAAAAGAATTGATACCATACGTAAGAACTTTTTATGGGGAGGAGCACAGTCAGACATCCGAAAATACCATTTGGTCCGATGGGGTCAAGTGTGTAGACCAAAGGAACATGGTGCTTTGAGCATACTGAATTTGGAAATATTCAATGAAGCGCTACTCATTAAATGGTGGTGGAAACTTTTAACTCGTCCTAATGGAACGTTGCAATGCTTACTTCTCAACAAATATGGCTCAAGGAAGGGTACGTGGAGTATCAGAATGAGAAATAAAACTCAAGCTTCAGCGTTCTGGAAAGGAGTGTTCTCTACACAGAAAAGTTTTCTGTCCAGCATTTCGTTTACATTGGGAGATGGACAGAATATTTCATTTTGGAATGACAGATGGGTCACCGAAATTCCGTTGAGCATCCTGTACCCAATTTGCTATGATGCGGCTATAGATAAAGAGGCTACGGTGGCAGATTGCTGGAGACGCAATTCCTGGTGTCTTAGAAACAATAGATTTTGCTCTTTAGCAGCCATTGAAGAAGATAGAGAAATCAAGGGCCTTCTGAGAAATAGCTCGCTAATGAGGGGTAAGGAAAACATATCAATTTGGAGATGGGGGAAAGGGGGCAATTTCTCTGTGTCATCTGCATATGCTCATCTAATAGATGGCGGGTGCAGAATGCCTTACACGAAATGGATTTGGAATGTGAATTACCCCTTGAAAGTTAGGATCCTCATATGGTTGATTCAAAAGGATGCGGTACTCACTTGGCCTAAACTTCAAAGGAGAGGGTGGTCCGGTCCAAATATATGTGTCTTATGTCGAAAGGCAGGTGAAAGTACGACACACTTGTTCCTAGACTGCGAATTCACGAAGAAAATTTGGAAAGAGTGTGGGCGACGTTTTGATTTGAGATTCTCTTATAGGAGAGTCGATAGCATATGGATGAGAGCAAACATCAATGGACCAATCTCTAAAACTAAATCAATTCTAGTTTCTTCAATCTGCTGGAATGTGTGGCGTGAGAGAAATAATCGAATATTTAATAACATCACACACACAATTTATTTTTGCCTTGGATGTATTTGTTTTGATGCATTCATTTGGTCAGGCTACTTACTAGGAGAGGTTAGCAACTTAAAGGAAGAAGCTACTTACCAGAAGAAGTGGACAACACAACCGTGGTCCCAGCGACCAAGAGCGACGATGAAGATCCACGCATTGGGAAGGAGTAGGGATTTGGTCTAAATTATGTTGTTATCTAGTCTACTGTTTCTTTGTTGTAATATGAACTACTGGATTTCTTGAAAACTTTTGTAATGGCTTTTATGTTCTGTTAAGACTTCGTTAATGGAACACGGGAGGAAATACCCACCGTCTTGCTTCAAAAACTACTATCGTAAAGGAGTGAAGGGAATGCAAATTCCGTATGACAACTATTGGATTTAACTAATCCTATCTCTTTGATATCTGTTTGTTACTAATAAGTGTATCCCAACTATGCAATTACCATTAAACAGAACTCTGTTATCCTATTTGTTTGTTATAAACAAACAAATCATAACTATGTAATTTATATTGATATTTTTGTTATATATTTTGTACTATAAATATCATATGAATACATGACTATTTTCTTGATGGGTTTTCAATATTTGCTTTTCAGCATGGTATTAGAGCAACCCAAGTTTAATTTATGCCCGGTGTGCATTTAATTGTGGAATTTTAAAAATAATACCGCAGTGTAAAGCCTAGGTTTCTGTGTTGAAGGTCTCTACCATTGCACTAAAACTCTGAAGTTGTGGCGAAATTTGAAAGAAATTATTTTATATTTTAATATGCCTCTGCAGATTAAAGGTCCATTTTGGACATAAACCTGGGTTTTACGTAGTTGTATTGTTTTTTAAAATCCGCAATTAAATGTGCGCCCAACAGGAATTGAACCTGTGTTACTCTGATATCATATTGAAGGACTCTTTCACTGTACCAAAACTCCAAAATTGCAGTGAAAGTTGAGGAAAATTATTTTAGATTTTAAACCTTAATAAACTACAAAATAATTTTCCTCACATTCAGCACAATTTCGAAGTTTTGGTGTAGTAGAAGAGACCTTCAATATGGTATCAGAGTAATCAATGTTTAATTCCTACCGACATGCATTTATTTGCGAGTTTAAAAAAATGTTACCGCTTCGTAAAACTCGGCTTTCTACCCAAAATGGGCCTTCAACCTAGGGAACATATTAAAATATAAAATAATATTTCTCAACCCTCACCACAAATTTGGAGTTTTGGTACTGTGGCAGGGATCTTCAACATGTGGGATCATCCACAGTTCAATGATACCTATTCACAGGTACGCAGCCAAATACTTCTAAAAGATCCCCTATTATCGGTGGCCAAAGTATATCCTTGGTTTTACAAGATGAAGCCCAATATTTATTGAACCGTCCACCTTTTCTCCCTGAAGTTTCTGCTATGGCAGTCATGGGCAACCATCCTACTAGTAGAACCACTTATACAAAGCCACAATCTAAGGAACGCTACTCTCACTGTCACATCATTAGCCATGTAAAGGAAGTTTGCTACAAACTTCATAGCTATCCACCGTATTATAAGATTGCACGCTGCAATAACAAGTCAGTTTCATGTTCCAATTCTGTTACATCTTTAGCATCAAGTCCTCGATTTAATTCTTCTATGGCTGCACACACTAAGTAACCTCCTCAACTGACAATGGATCAATATGAGCAATTATGCCTTCGACTACAAGAAAATAGGTTTTTAGTGACGATAAAAGTCATCACTGAATGTCTTCAAGTTGTCACTGAAAATATTCAATGACGAGTTTAGTGATGACTAAGTGTCGTTGCTTATGTGGCCATCACTGAAGGTTTTTGTGACGACTTTTAGTGCCCGTCACTGAAAATAGTTTTCAGTGACAACTATGACTTGTCACAAAACACTACCTAGATTGTCACTATAACATTTTTTTTGTGACAACTAATATCGTCACTAATTCGTTTTGGTGACAACAATAGTTGTCACTAAAAATTTATTATATCGTCACTATTACAACTCTTCAGTGACGACTTTCAATATGACTAAATCGTATTAGTGACAATAAAACTTGTTACAGAAAAACTATTACATGGTCACTATTATGACTCTTTAGTGACGACGTTTGTCATCACTAAATCGTATTAGTGATAACAATACGTGTCACAGAAAACATGACTATTTGTCACTACATATATATATAATATTATATAATGACATTAACTACAAAATTAGTGACGACAAATATTGTCACAAATAAGTAATTATTAGTGACAAGTTTTTAATAGTGTCACTAAAAGTTAAAATTTGCAACAATGTGTATTGTCGCTAAAACATAAATTCTGTGACTCTATCAATTGTCACAAATAAATTTATCAGTGACGATATTGTTACTGCATCTTCAAATAGCTAATATAAATATCTGTTATAAATACAATATATACAATCATTCATATTTTCAAACACCATATTCACAGGAGATGTTTTATAATTAGCTGATATATATATATATATATATATATATATATATATATATATATATATATATATCAATGATGTATAATAGAAAAATAAAATTCATCACATAAACATGCTAAAATATTCATAAGAAAAATGATCCAGTCTTGCACAATTTGTAACTTGTTTTTGTTCGAAGCAAAGTATTAAATCCATATAAACACATAAAAATCAATTTTTTGATTGTGATATAGAACTAAAAAGAGAAGCCATTCGCTCTTGAAACATGGACTCAAACTCAGCTTGCATCTTAGTTCTAATTTCAACTCGTACCCTTGTAGTTTTGTCTTCAACTTCTTATCTGACTCATCTAGTTGTGTCTTTAATTTCTCATCCGACTCAGCTAACTGTTTCTTTAATTTCTCATCTGACTCAGACTGAACTTCTTCTCTAATTTTTTGAGCCACTTCAACCATCATTGTCTCTCTAGCATCACTTATAGCCTTTTCTACTTGCTCCTGAACATCCTGCCGAGGTTTTTTACTTGTAGGCCTTTTTTTCCGCTCCTTTTTCTCGAAAATATCCTGATTTCTCACCAAGCACATGAATCAATAAGTCATCACGAGACATCTGAGATTCATCATCTTGTGTTTGTTTCACGATAAGCTCATGTAGTTTTTCCTGCAATTAAATAATAATAACTAAAGGCATTAGATCAATAGTCAAAACAAACTCTAAAAACAGAATACAAATTTAAGTTAGAGGGCAAAATATCAACCAATTAATGTGAATTTTTATGAGAGTATCATAAAATACTTTAAAAGTATAATTCAAATTTTTTAATGTGATCAATAGTTATTTGATATTATTTTTGTTGTATATAGTCTAGAAATCACACTATACCGATACTGGCACAGTTGACAAAAACAATATTTAGTTTCATACGAAAATATCAACAAATTACTGTAAAATTTTTATGAGAGTATGAAAACAAACTCCTAAAATAAATCCATGGTGATTTGATATAATTTCTAATCAATTTAGTGCACTGCTTATGTACAAGTCTGATACTGGTGTAGTTGAGAGAATATTTAGTTTGAGATCATAGTCACAACCAATTAATATGAAATTTTTATGAGAGTTTAAAAATATAATTCTAAAATAGGATATAAAATTTTAATGTGATTCAGATTGATTTGGTATAATTCCTACTTAATAAAGTGCACAATTCAAACTCTGGACAAATATGTGTACAACTGAGGAATATATCTACTTGTCAGTAAAAATATCAACAAATTACTGTGAAATTTTTATGAGAGTAAGAAAACAAACTCCTAAAATAGAATATAAAATCTTAAATCAATCCATGGTGATTTGTTATAATTTCTAATCAATTTAGTGCACCGCTTATGCACAAGTCCGATACCGGTATAGCTGAGAAAATATTTAGTCTGAAATCATAATCACAACCAATTAATGTGAATTTTTTATGAGAGTTTAAAAACATAATCCTAAAATAGGATATAAAATTTTAATGTGATTCAGATTGATTTGGTATAATTCCTACTTAATAAAGTGCACAATTCAAATTTCAGACAGATATAGGTATAACTGAGGAATATATCTACTTGCCAGTAAAAATATCAACCAATTACTGTAAATATTTTATGGAAGTATGAAACCAAACTCCTAAAATAAAATATAAAGCAATCCATGGTGATTTGATATAATTTCTAATTAATTTAGTGTACCGCTTATGCACTAGTCCGATACCGGTGAAGCTGAGAAAATATTTAGTTTGAATTCATAATCACAACCAATTAATGTGAAATTTTTATGAGAGTTTAAAAACATATTTTTAAAATAGGATATAAAATTTCAATGTGATTCAGGTTGATTTGGTATAATTTTTACTTAATAAAGTGCACAATTCAAACTCCGAATAGATATGGATATAACTGAGGAATATATCTACTTGTCAATCAAAATATCAATAAATTACTGTGGAAGTTTTATGAGAGTATGAAAATAAACTCCTAAAATAGAAAATAAAATTTTAAATCAATCCATGGTGATTTGGTATAATTTCTAATCAATTTAGTGCACCGCTTATGCACCAGTCCGATACCGGTGCAACTGAGAAAATATTTAGTTTGAGGTCATAATCACAACCAATTAATGTAAAATTTTTATGAGAGTTTAAAAACATAATAGTAAAATAGGATATGAAATTTCAATATGATTCATGTTGATTTTGTACAATTTCCACTTAATAAAGTGCACAATTCAAACTCAGGACAAATATGCATACAACTGAGAAATATATCTACTTGTCAATCAAAATATCAACCAATTATTATGAAAGTTTTATGAGAGTCTGAAAACAAACTCATAAAACAAAATATAAAATTTTAAAGCAATCCATGATGATTTGATATAATTTCTAATCAATTTAGTGCACCGCTTATGCACTAGTCCGATACCAGTGCAACTGAGAGAATATTTAGTATGAGGTCATAATCAGAACTAATTAATGTGAAATTTTTATGAGAGTTTAAAAACATAATCCAAAAATAGGATATAAAATTTTAATGTGATTCAGATTGATTTGGTACAATTCCTACTTAATAAAATTCACAATTCAAACTCCGGACAGATATGAGTATAACTGAGGAATATATCTACTTGTCAGTCAAAATATCAACCAATTACTGTAAAATTTTTATGCGAGTATGAAAACAAATTCATAAAACAAAATATAAAATTTTAAAGCAATCCATAGTAATTTGATATAATTTCTAATTAATTTAGTGCACCGCTTATGCACCAGTCCGATACCGGTGCAGCTGAGAAAATATTTAGTTTGAAGTCATAATCACAACCAATTAATGTAAAATTTTTATGAATTCTAAAATAGGATATAAAATTTTAATGTGATTTAGATTGATTTGGTATAATTTCTACTTAATAAAGTGCATAATTCAAATTCCTGACAGATATAGGTATAATTGAGAAATATATCTACTTGTCAGTCAAAATATCAACAAATTATTGTGAAATTTTTATGAGAGTATGAAAACACACTCCTAAAATAGAATATAAAAATTCAATATGATTAATGGTGATTTGGTACATTTTCTATTTATTAAAGTACACAGCTCAAGTTACGGACAAATATAGGCACAACTAAGAAATATATCTATAATCAATATATGTAAATGAATGGAAATAAGTGAACATAAAGTAGGGATAATATAAATACTGACATGTATTTCTTGTGATTTTGCATCAGACCACTTTAAATCTCCTTGCGCATTCAATTTACTGTGTTGTTTTAACCAAACATCATCTGGTACTGCTTTCTCACCTGTTATTAGATTCCTCTGTTTTTATGAGACAAGTATTATTACGTTAAAATAAAAATATTTGTAGACCAATGAAGATATGATTTATATTATCATAGTATAAATTTTAATTTACATAAAATTGCTTCTTCAACCTCCGCAAATGATTTGGTTCCACATGAATATTTTGTCTTCAATTTTGCCCTTTTATCTGAATTTTGCTTACTTATTTTCTAAAATACAGTAATAAAAATATTATTAGTACTATAAAATTAATTAATAATATTAACAAATATTATAATTAAAAAATATCGGTCATAGCTAAAGTCATGACCTGAAATGAGTCAGAAGAATAATATTGAATTAAAACATTCTACGCTTTTGGTGATATATCTTTAGGAATGTTTTCCATTCTTTCTTCATCCGTGTCGAATCTTTTATAAGCCAAATGCAAACGACTCTTCCAACACCTATAAAGCCGTTGCATTGTAGAGAGTATAAATACATTAAACTGAAGATCATTACGTGGCTCAACCTTAAACTTTTTCTGCACAGAGATCTTAGTTAGAAGTAAAAGTAAATAATTATAACTACTTGATATTTACGAAATCATTAAAAAATTTTACTTATGTACCTTAACTTATTGCAACATTTGTTCACCCACAACATTGACAACGTCTTACCAACGATTAACGTTTAAGGGAGCATAATTTCGAACCGTTAATCCACAATAATTTACGATATCTCTGGTATTGTCTCCTAATACTCTCAGTATATCCTCAAGTATCAATGTTTAACTTTTGGCCACCAATTTTTATCTTCTCATCAAGCTTGTAACTTTTATATTTTCCTCTGACTCCTCTAGTATTTATAGTACAAGAGGCTACTAAAAGAAATAGCAATATTAGTTTTTTTAGATGAAATTAAAATTTGCATATCAATTAATTAAATAAATAAATATACCTGCAATGCTTGGAGATTCTCTATCTACTTGTAGAAGTTGATTCTCTGATTGTGGTTGTATTGATAGAAATTGACTGCGTACTTGTCTTTGTGTCATTGATTGTGGCTCTTGCTGCACATTTAAATGGGACGTAGCTTCATTATAAGGACTTTTTCTCTTATCACGCCTAGAATTACATACATATTCTCCTCTTCCTCTGTTAGACATATCTTATTCTATAACAGAAAAAAATGTGTTAGCTCAACAATTTCTGACAATAAATTAAAAATCATATACAAGACATAAATAAATCCTTGAATTTATAACAATTACAACACAAATAAATATTTAAACAGATAAATAAACAAAAGTGAAATAAAACAGTGAAATTTCTATAAAAGATAATGGTAAAATCTAGAAACATCATTTATTGATCAGATGAATAACTGTCTGATGAAAAATCATAAATATCATCATCATCTACATTATGTAACACTTCAATATCATCATCACTATCACTAATAAATTCTTGTACATTTGAACTTCTGATATCTTTCTCTATATCAGCATCAACATATTTAGGTTCGATATCATCTCTCGTAAGCATTACTGAGATATTATCATTTTCTATGGCTTGGTTGATATTGAAGGCACGATCAAATTCCTCTTCTTGATAAGCATCTTCATCTTCCGAAGTATCTACATTTTCAGTGTCCAAGCTATTGGTGCTTAGTGGCATATTATAAAAATCACGAGGTTTTGTTTTAACCACAACCAGCCAATCCTTATTTGCAAGATCTTCAACATAAAAAACTTGTTCCGCTTGATATGCAAATACAAAAGGCTCATTGCTACTCAAAGACCCATTAATATTCACGGTTGCAAATCCATATTTATCAACCTTATATCATCTTCCCAGGTGAGCTACATCCCACCAATGACACTTGAAAAGTGTGACCTTTTTACCTCCAATATATGATAACTCAATAATATTTTCTAAAACCCCTTAATATTCCTTGTCAGGAGATGAATCATCCCCTCTAACAACCACGTCACTATTCTGAGTTTTCTTTCCCAATGAACGATCTCGTGTGTGAAACCGAAAACCATTTACCAAATCCATCGAATATCGATGACACAACTTTTGTGGACCAATAGCTAAATTAAAAAGATCATCATTTGCAAGTCCTTTAGAATGAAGCTTCGATACCTATTGAACAAAGAAGATAATGACCATATTAAACAAGCTTTTTAGAACTCTTATACAAAATTGATCTATGTTCAAAAGGGATTAAAAAATGAATGCCTACACATTTATAAAACCATGATGGAAACTCTTTAATGTGTCTCTCAGCTGCAGCTCTTGCATTTTTATTTTGCATTTCATTTTTGTGCTCGCTGTGAAAGAACATGTAGACAAGATTAATAATAGTAGTTAGAAATATCAACCTGAATACTTTATTTTAAAATATTTTATCTTTACTTACGTAATAAATGACCAAACTTCTTCACAATTTTGGAGTATGTATATTTGTGCTTGAATAAATTCCTCGTTATTAAGATAGTGTGACTTGTACGCTCCTTTCGCAGCACGTTCCTTTCAAAAATAGCTAGCCCCGTCTTATTAGTATGATAATCATCATTTCGTGGTGCTCGATTGAATCTAGTATGAACACATGAAGATATCTGGAACAAAATGTTAAGCACTCATCCGCAATATATCTTACTGCTATCGATCCTTCAGGGCGAGCTTTATTGCAAACATATGACTTAAGTGTTCGTAGATACCTATAATAAACAAATATAATCAAATAATGTTTTATAATATAAAGTTAAATAAACCATTTAAAATCTAATTACGTAAGCAACGATAATTACTTTTCAATTGGGTACATCCATCGATATTGTACTGGACCAATAATCTTTACCTCTCTTGCTAAGTGAACCGGTAAGTGAATCATCACATCAAAAAAGAAGGCAGAAATATTATCTCAAGTTTGCATAACGTTAATACAATATGGCTTTCAAGTTGATCTAAATCATCATGTCGTAATGACTTTGAACATAATATTCTGAAAAAGTTACTCAGCTCAATCAATGGTTCACAGACATTCTTCGGTAACAATCCATGTATGGCAAGTGGTAAACTTCGTTGTAGAAGAATATGATGGTCATGACACTTCAAACCAGATATTGTTTTCCCATCAATATTTACATATCGAGATATGTTCGCTGAGAATCCATCTGGAACTTTTAAAATTGCCAGAAATTTACAAAAAATATCTTCTCATTCGATGATAAAGCATAAGAAGGACGAGGTAAACATACTTGACCTTTATCATCAATATAAGAATGAAATTTCTTTCTAATTCCCATAATAATAAGATCATACCGACTCTTTAAATTGGCTTTGGTTTTCCCTTTAATATTCATCACCATTCCTAAAATATTATCAGAAATATTTCTTTCAGTATGCATTACATCAATATTGTGGCGCAATTTGAGATTTTTCCAATAAGGCAAATTAAAAAATATACTTTTCTTCTTCCAATTAAATACAATAGTTGACTCACTCCATTTTCTTTTAAGTCCTTTTCCAAAAATAATATTTTTGAAAGGGCGCAGTTGATCAAGCATGCCTTATCCTGTTAACATCTGTGGAGCAACTCTATCCTCCTTTTTCCCGTTAAATAATTTTGTATTATTTCTCTACGGATGATTATGTGGCAAAAAAAGACGATGATCCATATAACATAATTTGCTACGAATCGAGAGTGAAGAAGTATCTTTGTGACAGTGAGGACAAGCTAGTTTTCCTTTCATAGACCATCCAGATAAATTAGCATATACAGAAAAATCATTAATAGTCCACATAATAGCAGCATTTAATTTAAAATTTTGCTGATTGTGTGCATCATATGTATATACTCCATCTTCCCATAGGTTTTTTTAACTCCTCAACAAGTGGCTCTAAATAAACATCAATATCATTTTCTGGAGACTTTGGACCGGGAATAAGAAGTGACATCATGAAATACGAATGCTTCATGCATAACCATGGCGGCAAATTATACGGTACAAGAACCATTGGCCAAATACTATGCGAAGAGCTCATATTACCGTAAGGTTGAAAACTGTCACTTGCTAAGCCGAGCCTAACATTCCTCGGATCTGCAGCAAATGCTTTATACTACTCATCAAATGATTTCCAAGCAATTGAATCTGCTGAATGCCTCATTATGCCATCATCGATACGTTTCTCTTTATGCCATTTCATTTCTTTAGCTATATCTTTGCACATAAATAACCTTTGCAGTCTTGTTTTCAATGGAAAGTAACGAAGTACTTTATGTGGAATTTTTGAACGTTTATTTGAATCTCTCCATCGATAAAATCCACAAGTAGGACATGACTGTGTATCTGTATGCTCCCTCCAATATAAAATGCAATCATTCTTACATGCATCTATTTTGATGTAATTAAGACCTAAATCGTAAATAATTTTCCTTGCCTCGTAATAAGAATCCGGTGTCAATGCATCATTTGGAAGAGCTTCTTTAAAAATTTTCAACAAATCATCAATTGTTGTATCACTCAAGTTATTAAGACATTTAATGTGTAGTAACTCAACAATAAATGACAACTTCGTCAATTTTTCACAAGTGGGGTATAAGTTGACATTAGCATCTGCAAGTAACCGATAGAAATTTTTGGCTTCCTCATTTGGCTCTTGTGGATCGCTAATGACACCTTCTTTTTCAACTGATACGTTTTTATAGCCGAATATATCATGTATTACTTCTATCATATCATCTTGATCCATATGATTTTCTGCATTCTGATGATTAGCATCTATAATATTTGATGAATCAACATGTTCCCCATACTTTTCTCCGTGAAGCACCCATACTTTATAATTGTTCACAAGACTTTTCTTGAATAAGTCAAGTCTCACTTCCTTGCAAAATTTATAAACAATATTTCTGCATTTGTTACATGGACAACGAACTCTATCTGTGACTCCAGACTGTGAAAGAGCATAATCAAGGAAATCATCGATTCCTTTTATATATTCAATGCTTGCTCTATTAGGAATTTCCATCCATTTCTTGTCTACCATCCTTACCTACATGAGTTGTAATATAACAATGGATATGTTTTATTAGGAAGAGAAGAATGAACGTTAATAACGATTTGTATATTTTCTTTCATTTTTCTTTTCTCTCTAAGAGAAGAACCATGCAAGCCCAGGGTCACTTGCTTTCGCAGGTGCGTGCGCCCTCGCACCGTGGATGCGGGCGCCCGTGCACCATGGTGCGTGCACGCCCTGGGCAACGTGTGAAAAACAAATAAAATTAATTCCTTTTTTATTACTTTTAACTTAATAATACGATATCTTTCCAATAAGCTATTACTTATGTTCATTGTTTCCACAATATTAAAAAATAATCATAAGATTAAAAAAAACATTCCTTATACTTAATTTTGTTCTTCTCTCTACATGCTCTTATCTGAACAAATTTCATCATTAGTGTTTAAGGTATTCAGAATGTAAATTTTTTTAATTCATTATTATATGTATCTAATCTAACTTTTATTTTCTATATCATTAGTGCTCAAGATATTCACTATTCCTTCTACAAGCACTACATAATAATTATATATATACTTACTGATCTCCTTGCAGTCGTTAAACCCAACACAGCAAAAGAACTCTAGTGGATCTTTAAACAGAAATATAAATTTAGTAGGGTAAATATATAGCTTGTGTTTGGATTAATCTTGACAAGAAAAACTTACTTTTCAACATACCACATATTAGAAAGTTGCTGGGTTTTCAAGACTCTTAATATTAATTGATTGTTTGATTTTAAATATTATAGAGCTAAAGTTGGATAAACTAAATAATGTAAACATAAAATATTAAATTTCTATTCAAAATTAAAACATCATTTCTTTTTAGGATACTTTTATATTTTTTTGACTATCAAAACACTCTATTTGTAGAATAATTTGCGTTTGTGAAGCAAAAGCCATTAGATTAAAATCTTTTGAAAGTCTTTTTCAAACTTTGAAGTTCTTCCGGTATCATTTCTTTAGCTTCAATCATAAACTATATTCATGGTAACATTGTTGGATATCATTATATATTTTTTGTTATCTATCCATCATTATCTTTTGTACTACTAAACTAAAATTCTACGTCTAAAATTCTACGTGGATATTTCTCGCTGGTTGAAGAGAATATGAAAAACAAAAAAACATACACATGCAGACAGTAATGTAACACAAAAAGGGATATAGGCTGGACGTATAGATATTCTTAACATTAACACAAAATTATTTTCATGTGACTTCATACCTAGCGATTCCTCGCAGATCTGTTGGAGAGTGGCCGAACCTAGATAGTTGCTCCTTGCGGATCGAGGGGGCACGGGCGTTGTTCCTTGCAGATCTGAGGGAGAGAGGGCGCTGCTCCTCGTGGACCTGAGGGAGATCGAGTGCTACTTCGAAGAGGGCGCGCGCGGGTGCAGTTCATTGCAGAGTTTTTTCAGAGCAGCCGCTCGTGTGCTGTTTCGAAGAGTGGGAGCGCGGGTGCAGTTCCCTGCGGCATGGAGGTAGAGCGGGCGCGCGCGATCGGATGCAGTGCAGGCGCACGCGGGTGCAGTTTACTGCGGATCAGAGAGTTTCCTGTTGATCGGAGGCGTGAGCGCTGTTGCTTGCGAATCGGAGGGAGAGCGGGCATGCAATTGCTGTTGCTTGCAGATCGGAGGTGATCAATCAGTTGCTTGCGGATCAGAGGGAGTGCGGAGGGATTGCGGGCGCGCAGGCGAGTGGGCGTTGTTGATCGCGAAGGGTGACTGCGAGTTCGGAGTTTGTTTGAGAGGGGCCGAACGTGGGAATAAAGGATTGATTAGATAGCGCTAAATTTTTGTGATATTTGTTGCGGCTGAATATGTAGGTTTTATATAATGATAATAGTAAGATTTATATTATAATTAAAATTCTATTTGTATTATAAATATAATAGATTGAGGGTTTATTTTATCATAGAATCTGGATAGATGGCTAAGATAGGGTTTAGCTTAAATAAATAGATTAGGTTAAGAATTATAATTCTATTTGTATTCCAATTACAATAGATTGAGGAGTTATTTTATCATATAGTATTTGGATAGACGGTCGAGATAAAGTTAGGTTAAATATATACACATTAGGTTAAACATTGTAATTCTATTTGTATTATTTTTGTAATAGTTCAAGGAGTTATTGTATCATAAGGTATGGATAGACGATCGCGATTAGATGTAAAAAAATAAATAAATAATTGAAGTCTCATGATTGTTATAAGTTGATAATTTTATAGAATTAATTAAAAATAAAAAAAATTTGTAACTTATAATCCCTCTCAAAAAAATGTTTGTGACCATTAAAAATAGTTGTAATTGATTTCCATGTTTTAGTGGCAACTCTTTTTCGTTGTAACTGAAAATTTTCTGTTTTAGTAACAATATTTAATTTTCGTCACTGGAAACTCAATTTTAGTGACTAGTTTATTACTTGCTACTGAAACAATTTAAACTTTAATGACAATATTTAGTTTTCATCACTGAACAATTAGTTTTAGTGACAAGTTTGTAAGTTGTCACAAAAATAATTTATGTTTTAGTGACAGTATTTAGTTTTCTTCACTGAACACTTAGTTTTAGTGACAATTATTCAACTTGTCACATAAATAATTTATGTTTTAGTAACGAACTATATTTTTCTTCACTGAATATTTAGTTTTAGTGATGTGTTTTTTCGTTGTCACAGAATATATTTTTATTTTAGCGATGATATATAGTTTCTATTACTAAAATCTCAATTTTAGTGACAATTGTTTTAGGTGTCACAGAAAAAATTTATTTTTCAGTGACGAGTTGTAGCCGTCGTTACTGAAAATTATGTTTAGTGACAATTTTTCTTTGTTGTCATTGAAATATTTAAGTTTTAGCAACAAGTTTTAATTAGCGTCATTGAAAACTATTTTTTAGTGACAAGTTTTAGTGGTCGTTACTAAAAAATTTACATTTTAGTAGCGATATTTCGTTCTCATCACTGTAAACTATGTTTTTGTGACAAGATTTTATCTGTTGTCACAAAAAAATATGTTCTTGTGACAATTATTTTTATCCATCACAAAAAACACAATATTTGTGACGACATTTAATTTTTGTCATAAATATTCATTTTCAGTGACAATTTTAATACTCGTCACTAAGATATCATCACTAAAGACCCATTTTCTTGTAGTACTACAAGAAAATGGGTTTTTAGTGACGATATCTTAGTGACAAGTATTAAAATTGTCACTGAAATTGATTATTTGTGACAAAAATTAAATGTTGTCACAAATATTATGTTTTTAGTGACGGATACTAAAAGTCATAGTTAATATTTTGTGACAAGTCATAGTTGTCACTGAAAACTATTTTCAGTGATGGACACTAAAATTCGTCATAAAAACCTTCAGTGATGGCCACATAAGCGACGACACTTAGTCGTCACTGAACTCGCCACTGAATATTTTCAGTGACAATTTTTGTTGTCACAAAAACCCATTTTCTTGTAGTGACTTCTCAACAAAATGGAGAGTTGAACGTAAGCATCATCATCTACTTGATGTGGCACGAGCCCTTCATTTCCAATCTGGATTATCTAAACAGTATTAGGGTGATAGCCTCCTTACTGCTCCCCATCTTATTAACTGTATCCCTACACATATCCTTAACAATAAGACATTATTTGAACTTCTACACTCTTCTAAACCCAAATATGATCACATCCATATTTTTGGTTGTCTTTACTTTGTATCAACTAGACATCTTGACTGTGATAAATTCCATCGTCGTGCTCTCCAATGTGTGCTTATTGGTTTCCCTATGGACCAAAAGACCTATCGCTTACTTGATATATCAACTAATCAAGTCTTCACTACTAGGGATGTTATTTTTTATGAAAATATTTTTCCTCTAGCAGATCAATTTTTGACTTCCAATATGCTTGCAAATCATCTTGTACTTTCGTTGTTCTTGCCTGATAACTGTCATGAATGTGCGAACCTTACAACACAAGTTTTACCATCTTCAACTCCTGCTACAACAAATTTACCTCCTTTCACCCATGCTTTATCCCAACCACAACGTGAAATCCACCCACCATCTTACTTGAGAGACTATGTGACTACTTTCACGGCTTCAACTGCAACTCCAGAGTTTTCGATAAGGTATCCTTTATCCAGTTATCTTTCTTATAGTATTTTTTTCTCCTACACACTTTCTCTCTCTCTTATCTATTATAGACATGCATTTAGAACTTGCTAGTTTCTTAGAAACCAAAAAGCATCCTCATTGGCGTCGAGCCATGCAAGAGGAGCTCCGTGCACTCACCTCCAACAATGCCTGGTCCATTAGATCCTTACCACCAGGAAAGCAAGTAGGGGATGCAAGTGAGTGTACAAAGATAAATACCATTCTAAGGGTACCATTGCACGGTACAAGGCTCCCCTAGTTACCAAACGTTATACTCAAACTGAGGACTAGGATTATAATGAGACATTTGCTCTAGTGGCAAAATTAGTCACCGTCCATTGTCTTCTCTCCGTTGCAATCGTCCTACAGTGGCCACTTCATCAATTAGATGCCAATAATGTCTTTCTCCATGGTGACTTACATTAAGAGGTATATATGTAACTTTCACCAGGTTTTAATAGACAGGGGAAAAGATGGTATGTCGTCTCCACAAGTCTTTGTATGGGTTAAAGAAAGCATCACGAAATTGGTTTGAAAAATTATTTTTCACTCTCTTAGCAGCTGGTTTCTCTCAGTCCCGTGCCGAATACACTTTATTCATGAAGTTAAAGGGTAAACTTCTGACAGTCGTCCTAATATATATTGATGTCATTATAGTGAAGGGTGATAATTGTCTCACTATTTAGCTCCTCCAGAAGCTTCTACATTATCGTTTTCATATCAAAAACCTCGGCCCATTGAAATACTTTCTTGGACTTGAAATTGCTCGGTCCACTTCTGGCATTTTTATTAACCAACGAAAGTATGCTTTCGATATTTTGAAATATGTAAGTCTTCTAGGTGCCAAATCAACCGAACCACCAATTGAAACCACTCACCATCTACATGCTTCAAGCAAAACAATTCTACCTGATTCTTCTCCTTACAGACATTTGATTGGTCGATTTCTCTATCTTACTATCATAAGGCCTGACTTAACTTGTGTGGTAAATTTACTGAGTTAATATATGTTGAAAACAACCCTCGCTCATTGGATTCTAACTCCTCGTGTCATGCCCTACATCAAATCCTGCCCAGTTACGGGCATTTTCTTGTCTGCCACAAGTCCTCTCACTCTCACAATATATGCAGATGTTGCTTGGGCCTCTTGTCCGGATACACACTGTCCAATCACTGGATTCATTGCTTTTCTAGAGTCTAATCCTATTTTGTAGTGCACAAAGAAACAATAAATAGTTTCATGCTCCTCAGTCGAGGCAGAATACCTCTTCATGGCAGCTGCTTTATGTGAACTTCAATGGTTATCTCACATCCTCAAAGACCTTCAAGTCCATCAAGAAACCATCATATTGTTTTGTGACAACAAAATAGCTCTTCACATTGCCACCAATCCAGTCTTCCATGAATGTACTAAGCACATCCAAATTGATTATTATTTTGTATGGGAATGCATCATCTCCGAATTCCTGCACATTGCTTTTGTTCCTTTCACAAAATAACTTGCTGATGTCCTTACCAAGGCACTAGATTATCCACAGTTCATGCTTCTTACATCCAAGGTGGTCAAGCCTTTGCTTGATCCATCTTGATGGGGAATATTGGATTTAACTAATCCTATCTTAATTAATCCTATCTCTTTGATATTTATTTGTTACTAACAAGTGTATCCTAACAACACAACTGCCATTAAACAAATCCCTTTCTATCGTATTTGTTTGTTATAAACAAACAAACCACAACTATGTAATCTGCATTGATATTTTTATTATATATTTTGTACTAAAAAATCATATGAATACATGACTATTTTCTTGTTGGGTTTACAATATTTGCTTTTCAACTACAACTTTAAGAACAAAATGATATCAACTTTTATGTTTTTAGTCCTATAAAGTGGATATTGCCAGCTATATTAATGTAGCCTGATTATCACATTACATAGTCATTAGACCATTTTTTTTCAAAAGTAAAATTCTAAATGCACCCTTAATTTCTAAGTACCTCCTTACTAAATACACGCCATATGAAATTCAAAAATATGATTTTTTTTTTTTTCCCTAGATACACTCTATTATCTTTATACATTATCTCTTTTTTTCCCCTCAACCCTCTAATCTCTCTCCCTTACTATGAGTCCCTCGGCCTCTCCTTGTAAGAATTATAGCCACTCTCCCTGTAAGTAATCCACGCCACCTATGTTGTGTCCCGTTGGCAACTTGCACCATGCCTTGGTCGACCCCCTCCCACTCAACATCTTTTCCCTCTTCTAAGGAATTTTAAACTACTAAGCATTTTAAAATTTTAAAAGTAAAATAATTTATATTGAGATGTACATAAATAAAATTTTTAATAAATTATTTTATTTATTATTCAAATTTCATTTTTCTACAAAAGCTAAATTATTTTAATTTTTTAATTTAGTTTTATATACTCCCAATAGAGAGATTTTTCCATTGGATATTTTGAATTTCACTTTGATTGAAAAGGAAAAAAAAATATATAATTTATTATATTTCCTCCTCGAAGATATTTTTTAATAGATTTATTATTGGAGTTTTAGGAAAATTATTGGGGGTTTAAAAGAAATCAAGAGAGAAGAGAGAGAAAGAAGACAAGGAGAAAATTATCCTAGACATTTGAAAATGAACCGGTAAAGAAGTAAATTTTTCGAAGGGGATATTGGAGGGTGCATTTAAAAGTTTCCTTTCCAGAAATCTAAGTTCCTTTATTAAGATCTTCAAACACATCATGGAAATGAGCTGCCGCTTCAAGTAAGTTACTTGAATTACAGTCTATTTCTACTGTCTCTAATAATTTTTTTAGAACTTTCTTTTTGATTATGATCTCGACACCATTGTGGTCACTCATATCCAATTTCTTAGATTTTAGTTTTAAGTAGGTCTATTATCTAGTATACACAAAATTGATAATTTTTAGTGAATATAATATTTTGTATCCACTTAATGAAAGGGCAAATAAGCTTTAAAACCTATGAAATTTGATCATAAGAAAGTTAAAGAAATAGAGATTATGATCCTAAAAATTTTTAAAAAATATAGGATCATTACTTTTAGACGATGACTTATATAACTTTTCTGAGCTAACAAAGTCATCCATATATATATAATCCTAGTTTGACATGTCCGGACACTAATGATTTACAGGTGACTGAGAAAGGACATGCCTCGTAGTTAGACTTTTACATTGAGGCAGCGGAAGACAAATATGAGAAAAAGTTATATAAGACTCTTCATTATTTTTTTATTGTACCCAATGAGAAAAATTTAACTATCATTCCTTACATTTGTTTCCTTCAAACTTTAATTTCCGATGTCCTAATAAGAATCATTTTTCTTGAGCGTCTTATACGCTAATCTTGATTATAATTTATTGGAAAAATTTAACTACTCTAATTCCATAATGTTATCTTATTTTGTGTGTGTGTCTATATATATATATATATATATATATATATATATATATATATATAGTAAACGGGAAATACACCGACGATGAAGGGAGTTCCTTTACCGTCACTTAGGTAGCCCAATAAAATTATTACATGTGGCACCACTCAAAGGGCGATTAAGGAAATTCATTTATTTGTTATCTTTAATGACGCCACGTGTAATAATTTTATTGGTCCACTTAAGCGGCGGTGAAGGAACTCCCTTCGCCGCCGGTGTATTTCCCGTTTCCTCATATATATATATATATATATATATATATATATATATATATATATATATATATATATATATATATATATATATATATATATATATATATATATAAAGAGACTAGTAGGTTTATTTTTAATGTATGTATGTTGCCCATGACTGAACTGACTCTTTGATATTTAAATATGCATCAATTGGGTATACAATTGGCAATATTTACATAAGCATCAATTGAACCCATTATCGTTACAGTGTGAGCATTTTAAGTTGGTAGCTAGGCAGCTTGTATCCCATTCTAAATACATGTAAAAGGACATCATGGAAATAAAATCCATTTATTGGCAAATACTGTTATTTCAAGAAAGCTAATGACATACATAAGAAACTTTCTTTAAGAATTTGAGAGTGGCAGCCCAGTTCCCAGTTTGCTTATTGTGCTGCAAGGGCTGCGAAGTGTGTTCACAGTTTTTTTTTTTTTTTTTAATTTTTCCTTTTTATATCAGAAAACTGAATATAGTTTTTTTTTTTTCTTTTTATATAAGAAGACTGTAAGGGATGCTAAATGTGTTCACAGTATTTTCTATTATTTTTACAATTAGCCTTGCCATTGCACTGTTTGTTTTTACTTTCATTTCCTTTTTTATTTTGCTGCTAGCTATCAGTTTTGACAGGCAGCTTTCTTTTAGCAAAGCAATTGATACTATTGCAAGTATTGCTTCTGCTTATTGCTGCTAGATCAATTTGAATCTAGTATTTTGTGTTCTTTCCTTTCTCAATTCAAAGCTAGTATTTTTCGATTCAAAGCTAGGGTTTGTGAAATCTCTCGAGCTTTAGATTCAAGCTAGCATTTTCCGTTCTCCTTTTCTTTTGAAGAAAAGCAAGGATGGGTCACTCGAACGGTTGAAATTCGCATCCGGAGAATTACGGCACTGGGTCCTAGGATTGCCAGGTTGGTATCAACCCTCATGGATTGATTCGGAAGTATGGACTCATGTGCCGCAGCATCGCCAAGCAGATGGCTTCATTAATTATTGTTAACGGAGTATAGCAGTCGGCTAGAAGACATGCAGGCATTCACAATATGAAGGGCCATTAGCATGCCAATTTAGCTCATGTTTTAAAAGCTTAAAGTTTGTTGGAACATGCCCTTTCTAAATCTTAAACTTCTCTTCTGCTACTATGTGTTATGTAATGGACCCTCATTAATCAAACAAATTTTGGTTTGCCAATGAATCTCAGTACATGTATGTTACTTCTAGCTCCAAAATTACTAGAACTCTGTTAATAAAAAGAAGAGAGAACAAACTCTGAATCAAGACATGATAAGATACTGACTGAATACAAATTGTTATCATATATGATTGGTAATAGATTATTAACTACTATACTGTATATTGTTCTTTTAATATTAGTGTTACTACTATTGAACACTGAAATTTAATGATAATTATTAATCCATTGAACTAAAATTGAACAACTGAAACCGAATTGATATACACCAGGTTTTTTGGGGAGAATTTAGGATTTATATAAATTTGATGGCTGGATGTAACTATGAAACTGTTTTCTTTTTTGGGAGGATCGGGATAGACTCTGATCAAAATTACCACTGTTTCTTATTTTGGGAGGATTGGAATAGGCTCCGACCGTCGTGATAGGTTCTGATCAAATTTTCTGTTCCGTTTTCCGCAGTAGATGGAGATGTATTAGACTAGCCAAGTTCATATTTTTCTAAATTTTAAATATCATAATTAAAAAACGTTAACTGAAAAAGAAAGAAAACTAATGGTAACCACATAAAATGTTCAGATATGAGATTTTCCAATATTTATTTGCATATGATTTTTCATGATACTGAGATATTATTGTTTTTTCATGTTTTACCATATGTTACTGGATCGTTTTACTGACGATCCAGGTTAAGCACATTATTGTTTCTTTTTCATATTTTACCATATATTACAGGAACATTTTATTGACGATTCTGGTTATACATGACCAGATGCAGATATTTATCAAGAGCTAGATCCGTAAAAAATAGAGCATGACATGATGTACTTTAAGGAATAGGTTAAACTACATGAGTGAAGGATTCTTTTTAGTTGACTACTTTTGTTTAAAACATATAATAAGTACATATGGCACATCAACAGTTTTATTTGAGTTTAGAGAAAATTTTATCGTAATGATATTTTGTTGAATTTATTTAAGAAAAAAAAATATTATTGTTTGACTGGAAATTTTTTTTTGTTTATTATTATTTTTTATTCATATTTCCAGAATGATGTAACTGTAATGTTATTGAAACTTATCGAGTTATTATTCGATGTCGAACGCTCCAACTATGACCTTCCGGATAGTGCGGCATTACACCGAATACTATTTGTACTTGGGAATATGGGACGTTACAAAAGGGTTTACATATAGTGCAGCCCAGTTGATTCTTTTGAGTGTCCAACTACAGAAATTGTCGTCCGTGCGAACTCTTATGCTAGTTTTTCATATATATTTTGAAAAATAATAATAATAAAGTTGCTAATTTGCGTGCACACTACTTTGTCATTCTATACTTTCTTTTTTTTGACGTTAAAACGGCGGGATATTTTCCCTCCGCGTTTCATTAAAGAGAAAATAATAGAACAGAAATATTCAGGATCCACTAATAAAGTGGTCCAATAATAAGTTTACAAAGCAAGTAAAAAAGAAACAGAATAAAATGAAACTATATAAATCTAGCAAAAATGGCGTTTCATGTTCAGCCCATTCGTCCTCGTGCCTCTAAAGTATGTCCCTACTCCTCCTCTGATTGAGTGACCTCCATATCATCTCCTGAAGCGCCACTGGATAGGTGAAGTCGCTTCTCATCTGAAGGCACACCTGTCCAAATGATAAAATCATGAACAATGAGCCGCACACAATAATCAATCGAATGATATGTATCATTAAATAATCTATCATCAAATTTTGGATATGATAAAATCAGCCCATTCATTCTATACTTAATATCATCAAATTTTGGATCTCCTTCACATATTAAGCACTTAATTCTCAACTATATCTGATATGAGACTAAGTTTATTCATTTTTAACTGTGATACTCTTAACGAATGTGGGAAAACAAATCCAAGAGTCAGGTCTCAGCATGCTTAAACTTGTCCGTAACGAGTCTAAACTAAACCAACGCGGTCTGGCGTACGTTCCGATTAAGTATAAGCACACGAGGACTTCGTATTTTCTTGAACAACTCACTCATATCCACTTGACCACACTAATTAACTAGCAATCAGAGAGAGAGAGAGAGAGAGAGAGAGAGCATCCAACCCTGAGCAGTTATTGCTCTGACACTGTGCTTTTGCAGTCAATATATGGTTATGCTGCACTAAGGTTAATTAAACTTTTCCAACGGCTCCCCTTTGACGACTTCTTAAGAACAAGTTTGAAGGAAATTAATTACTCAGTTCTTTCCTGCCACAAACAACCAATATGTGATAATTACTTACTTCAGCTGGCTAAGACGTTATGGCACAATGGATAACTTTCTCACATTCTCCTTGCTTCTCACACTTTTGATATTTATTTATTTATTTATTATATTTGGTAACTCATGTAAGTAGATTTGACATTCTTCTATAGGTTGTGTCATTGTAATCGTGTGTGTCACATACGCGAGCCATACCTCATAGTTAAGAGATTTTAATGTGCCGACCAAATACAACATATTAAGTTCGAATTTAGTAATTGACAAAAAATATAAGTCCAAACTCACATAACGTCGTAAATTGCAACATTAATTCAACAATGAACTAAGCAAAGATGTGCACTAAACTCGCTAAATTTCTCAATTTCATGGATGGTTTCTGAGCTTGCTTCAACTGGTCCGTGGCATAAACTGAAGTAATTTAGACCGGCTTTGACGCAGTAGATTATACTCTAAAGATTAATCATGAAACCTGCCCTAGTATAATCCTGAGCATGTAAATTTCAACTTGCAATATTCTACATTCTTCGAACCCTTAATGTAACGCCCCGCATTCCAAGATACAGGTAACGTTCGGCAACGTATCATAAAAAAATAAATCAAACCTTAAATACATATGTACAATTGCCACAAATACATACACATATATAACAAGATAACAACATGAAATTAAAGTAATAATTTTTTTCATAAATAAGAATCAATATAAATGTATAGGAGAGCCAAACAATCTTTGTTTTATCATCAAAAAGTTTAATTGAACAAAGAAAAGATAAATAATGAAGTTTCTAAAATGAAAACAAACTAGAAAAGTCTCTATCATATTCTCCTACAGCAAATGTAATTATTGAGAATCTGCTAACTCCTTGAAATATGATTCTAACTGTGGTGGGTCTTCCTCCTCGTTCATCTGTAAATTAGTATCTGAGCGTGCCAAAGTAGGGTCGTTAGACCTAAAAAGTGCTACAAAAAGGTGGAATAATAATACACAGACACACTATATATGGTGTATATATGTATACATATACATAAAATAAATGATATAAAAAATATATGGCATGATAATAAAAAAATGTCTAATAGATTGATTATAGATTTAATATATTTGTCTTGAATATAAAAGTGGTTAACATATAGCATCTGCATGTTCTGAATGATATGATAAAAAATATATAAAAGATAAGATAAAAATTCATATGAAACTTCTTATGTCTTATTGATGTCTAATGCAAATTAGTTTGGAACTAATAGCAGGAAAGACCACATATTTTAAGAAAGTCTTGTACATGCTCGAGACCACGACTCCATGACTTCTGATACTGCTCCAGAATGTACTACTAGGTACTCAAGAATGATGGACGAGCATATGCTTCGGCTGAAGCCCTAACATATAATGACGGTGATCCAGTAATCACCCAGAACTTTCATGGTAGGTCCCTAAAATTCGGCTGCTCAACCGAAAAATGTATACCTCTCAAAATATGTATTTAACTTCCTCCGTTTAGTTCCCTCCATATCCCATTATTTTGTTCCATACTCTAAGAATAATAATTCTATTAACAAGCATGTAAATAACAATGTAAAATAAACATGTACACGTATATATATTGGTTTCACTTATGGTAAAAAGGTCACATGATGAACTTGTTATAAAGATGTAAATGATCAATTTAATCCATCAAAATTTAAAAATTCAAATCAAGCAAAATGGACATATAACATTTATAAATTTTGTGCATGTGTACAAGTGTACACATGTATGTTGTGTGTTCGTGTCTTTTCTTAGGAAGAAGCATACATGTCTATTTTAAAGAAATGCATTCATATTTCTATTTAGAGTTTCTTTTTACAAATAAAGGGGATGATATAGTAGATATCCAAATATAGATATATATATATATATATATATATATATATATATATATATATATATATATATATATATATATATATATATATATATATATATATATATATATATATATATATATATATATATATATATATATATATATATATATATATATATATATATGTGTGTGTGTGTGTGTGTGTGTGTGTGTGTGTGTGTGTGTGTGTGTGTGTGTGTGTGCATGTATGTATATATATATATATATATATATATATATATATATATATATATATATATATATATATATATGTATGTATGTATGTATGTATGTATGTATGCATGTATATATGTATGTATGTATGTATGTATGTATGTATGTGTGCATGCATGCATGTATGTGTGCATGCATGCATGCATGTGTATGTATACACACACACACACATACACACACACACACACACACATATGTAGGGATTACTATAGGTGAGCTGCTAGCTCAGGAAAAGTTACGTGAGCTAGCGGCAAAATTATAATGATCCAATAATTTTTCTTCAATTTTTTTAATAATTATTATCTCTACTTCCCTAACTTCTTTCATATTAAATTTCATAAATTTTGGAGTTCATTTACCTTTTCATCAAGTGCATATAAAGTATTTTATTCATTGAAAACCGTTAATTTTATGCTAACTTGATGGAGTACTAAATCAAAACTAAAACCCAAGAAATTGGGTATGAGTGAACCCCAGGGGGTCGAGAAAATAATTCAAAAGAAATTTTTTAAAAATGATTATTGGAGATAGTGGAAATGAACTCCAGCTCAGGTAACTTTCGTGAGCTGCCAGCTCATTTCCATTTTTCTCATACACACACACACACACACACACACACACACACACACAAGAAATGCTTATACTTAATTGGTCAATGAAAGTATATAAAACAAATTAGATTAAATAAAAAATATTTACATATTTGGAAATGACAGAATTTTCATCATGATGCTATAGAGAAAATGTTATTGAATTACCTTGAATACAAATAATAGTCAGTAATAGAACTCGTAAATAGCTAAGGTAAACTGCAAGCAATATATACCTAAAAATTATATAAGATAAAATCATTAAATATTTTTTTTCTTTTTACGATTACAGAAAGTAATAATCTATCACAAAAACTACTAATAAGCACATCAGTGGCTCCTCAAGAAATAAAAAAAAAAATTATATAGAGCCATCAAAATAATGAATGGTAGGCCTATTAACAAATAATAAAGTTGAACGCATGGAATCTTGACACTATAAGTAGAAATATTAAAACAAATACATAAATAAATAAATATTTTTTTCTACAATGATTTTTTTCTTTTCTTTTCTTTTCTTTTTTGTTTTCCGTTTCTATGTTCTGTTCAACTGAAAAGAATATGTTCTATTCAAAGGAACAGAACATGGTTGTGTTTTTTTTTATTCATTTTTGTTTTTTTTATTTTTATATTCTGTTCAAATGAACAGAACATGGTTTCATTTTTTTTAATTTCTTTTTTTGATCAACTGAATAGAATGACTTTTTTTCTTTTTTTTTTTTTGTGAAGAGGGTTTTCTTTTCTCTATGTTATGTGAACAGAGAGGATGAATATTTTTATTTTATTTTATTTTATTCATGCTTTACATTTTAAATTTCTTCTCTTTTTTTTTTCTAATTTCCAATTTAATGAAACGCTACGAAAAAGGAGTCAAACTACACTTGCATATATTTAAATAAACTACAACATGGATCAAAGAAAAAAAAACAAAGGAGAAGGATAAGAGATCTCCTACATTAACATATTTATTTTAAATAATAATAATAATGATGATAATGTTAAGTTTTTTTTTTATAAAAAAAGAATATAGAAGATTTATTAAATAAATAGGAAAGCACTTGCCTTAAAAAAAAACTCCACTTTGAAAATTGACCACTAATGGTTCGGATAGGATTATCCCTTTCTCCCTTTTTCTTTCCCTTTTCTTTTCTCTCTCTCTGTTTTTTTTTCCCTTCTTTTCTTCTCTTCTTTTTTTCTTCACTGTTTTTCTTTTGTTTTCTTCTGCCCTGTGACGGAAGAGAAAAGCATGTTTTTAGTTTCCATTTCATATTTTTATTTTTTTATAAATATTTACAAATATAGATTAGTTTATGATAATTTTAAATATATGATAAATCTTCTTAATCCAATCCAGATTCAGTAAGATTTATTACAATCAAACTAACAAGTAGTTTAGATAAACTCAAATCAAAAGGTAGATAAATGATAATATTGTTAAATGATATTATATAAATAATCACTTTAATATTTATTATAATGCATTTAAAAATAAATAAATACAAAAATATTGTATAGGAAAATGGGGTGTTGCAGTTAATTAACCAGAAGCTTCGATACGAATGAATTCAACTTATGGTGTATAAACATTGGGTTAAAAAAAAAGGTTAGATCACCTGCGTTATCCTAATTAAAATTAAACTCATTACACATGATTTCTCAATTTCTCATGACCAGTTTGCATTTTTGGTTTAGCTAGGCCAAAATTTGCCTTAAATCTAGAACCCTATCCTTAGCCCTAACCTGCATATGCACAAGAACTTATCAATGAGTCCTCTTATGCACTCTGTAGTTTATATGGTAATGATTGAGGGAACCCTGCTTCCTACATGACTCTCTCATTTGGGTCCTGGGTTCTTTTGCTAAACGGATCTATACTATACACACCCGACAACTTTTGCAAGTAAAAGGAACCAACCAATCTAGCATTGCCATGTGTGAATCTCAGTTGGGCATGACAAAGTGGGTTCAATTCCAGCACCGCAAAAATCCAAACGTAATGTCTCATGCAGTTAATGCACTATTCAAAATATTTCTTCAATCCACCTTCTCTAGTAAGAATATTATCATTTGAGAGAAAATATCCACCAGTTAAAATTAGACGAGGTGCATGAACATGACCCTCAGAAATTTCTATAAATTTACCTTAGAACAGGATTTGCACTACTAGCTCATCACCATCATGAGTGCCCCCAACTCCCACAACCCTAATGGCTCCAACCCTGGCAACAACCGCCGTGATAGCCTTGGGAAAAGGCTGTTCGTGGCGGTGGCAAGCAATGAGCCTAGTTCTGATGAGTTGTCACCCAAAAGGTCCGGCCCTAGCCTCACTGATAGCGTGCTCATGGCCCCCCAACAGGAGGAAGGGGAAAGATTGGTGGCAACAAATCCATTGATTTTGCTTGCAGGTGCCGCAGAAAGGGACAAGAAAGGAGTGGGGAAGGCCATGGAGAGACAGGAGGGAGCAGTGATAGGAAAAAGTAAATCTTATACGTGTTCCTTTTGCAAGAGAACTTGTAGGTCGAAACAAGCCTTGGGGGGGCATAGGGCTACCCATAAGGGAGTGAAGGGCTGTCGTGCCTTCGAAATAGGGAGGGACGGAGAGAGTAGTGGTGATGAGAAGAAGGATGCAGTTAAAAAAGACTATAGATGTAGTGTTTGTGGTAGGATCCTTTTGAATTCTCAAGGACTAGGCGCTCATATGAGGACTCATTCTACTGATGGAGTTGGTCGTGCTCAAGTTGTGGCCCCTCCGGCCCCCATTCCTCCTCCTCCGCCACCTCCTTCACCACCAAGGGGAGAGTATATGATTGATCTAAATGTACCACTGCCAGAAGTGAATGAAGAGGGGAATAGCAACTTACCCTAATCAGAAATATAACATATGGGGTACTAATTAATTTTTCTACCTGTTCTCCTTTATTTTCTAGTTTGTTTATATTTTTTGTAAATTTTATTGATGTACTAACATAATTTATTGGATTTAGGGAGCTGGGGATGGATAATCAGAGAGGACAATGCTGCTAGTGATGAATATGGCAAAATTGTTGGATGCTTTGCTAGTAGTTGTTTTATTTGGGTCTTTCTGTTCTTGTTGTTGTCACAGTTATTTTCTTTTTCTAGTTGTAGCTAAAGACATTTCGGTTGAAGATGTAGTCTCAAATAGTATGTAAGATAAACTGTTTGTAATCCTAATTCTGAAAGTGATTTTACCCTCCATCCTACGTAGGGGATAAATCATTTTGCTAAAGAACTAGTCATGTGATCTTGTGGTTCTATATATATTTATATCCGTGTTAGTAATATTTGTTGCAGTCGAATGTTCATGTTTAAATTTTCGTGAGATATGACTTTTTCCTTCTTGTTTTTAGTAATTGACCAATTCTTATCAAGTTGATTTGTTTAATCTAGAAGTATTTGAGAATTTAATTTAATTAATTTCCAGTTATTTTCTTTTTCAAGTTTCAGCCATAGAAGTTCAATTAAGTTGATGATGTAGTCTCAAACATAATGTAAAATTAATTATCTGTGTCCTTACTGTGAAAAAATAAATAAAAAATTTAACCTTCATCTTATTTAGGGAGAATTATCAGCCCAAAAAAGGGGAAAAAAAAAGATTCGTGATGGGATCTTTCATATATTCATTAGATAAGATAGAAGAACCCCATGTCTAGTGGTGATTTCTTCTCTCTCTTTTTTTTAGTAATTATTATTTAGTTGACTTGTTTCATCTAGCAATGTAAGAGAATTTTATTAGAGTAATTGCGGTATAACATTCCATTTTCCTCATGATGTTGAGCTAAACATGTTTCTTGGATTTTTAATTTGTTTCGCCATTTAAACTCTTTTGTGTTATCGATATTGTATGACCATTACTTCAGAAAAAAAAAAAAAAAAAAAAACCTTGAATTATGATGTATACAAAAATTACATCTCTATTACTTTTCCATTCTTTCTTCCTTTCAAAACTTGTATCTTAAATTTTATTTATACTAATCATAACCTGGAACATATGTTTCGCAGGCGTAGTCTTATGCTCTATTTTTCCTTAAGATAGATTCTTTTTGCACCGTTTTATGTGCTAGTAGATGTGAAAGATGTGATGATCTTTATAGATTAGAGATTGAAATAATTTGCTTCTGTGGTAAACTTATCCTGTAAACTTGTCTTTTAATTGCTTGCTTCATTTAATTTTTTTTTTTTTTAAATTTCTTTGATGGATATATAGCCATGTCTCTCCATTGAGATTGTGTTGACTACTTCTCGGAAATATTTGAATTACATAATACACAACATAGGTTTCGAAACAAGATTAAATACTGATCTAGTGTTTTAGACAGTTATCACTAAGTTATGGTGGTCCTAAATCTTAGAGAAATTTTTAGTTCAGTTTATTTGATGATATTGTAGAGTTCTTCTATTGTTGTCGCACCAAATAAATTTTGATTAAAAAAATATCATGTTTGTACACAGTTATGATTATTCTTTTCTTGAAAAGGCCAACTTTAAATGCCCTTTTCTCATATAAGATATGGCTAAAGATAGGGATATGGATGATAATGGATGCATTTACGGTCAATTTTTAGTTCGTTTCCATATAAAATTTTAAATTAGAAAAATAAAATTTATATTTTTAATTTAAAAATTTGTACAGGACACGTCAATTTTTGACTTGGACACCTAAGAGAGAGATTATAGAAGTGAGAGTTCAAAGTTCAGATTGAAGGCTAATTATAGAATTCGAGAAGTTGAACTCAATGATGAACATTGAAGTTGAATTTGTAGTCATACAAAAATTTGGAATAATACATATTGTTATGCATATGCATATTGTGTGATTTACTTTAGCCATATATTTTTTTTTAGCAAAAGACGGTGGGTGTAAACCCTCCGCATTCTATTAACAAGTAGATAATAGAAGTACAATAACGTTTAAATAAAATAAAAATACATAAAAGAAAACATCAAACTAGCTAGAAATACTTTAGCTATATATTAGTTGTATTTTACATTTGAGTTTTCCTAACTTCACGTGCATGTTTAACTATCTATAGAGTAGACATAATTTGGTACTCTGCTTCTTTTTTTCGTTTGCTAGTAACTAGATGTAGATTCGTTTAATCTCCTAATTAGATAAACCTAATAATCTCAAAAAATTAAAGACTTAATACTATTTTTTTGTTGGTTGCAAGCCAAAAAGTCAATTTTTAATTACGAACCAGCAGTCTGTATCCGAGTAACTTATTTTCACTAGATTGTGTTATCTTAATTATTTCTTTCCATTCGATTAGTTTTTCTGTAGAACTCGCGCTTCCTTTCATTACTATTGGTTTATGATTACAAACATTTCAAAGTACCAAAAAAAGAAGCAAAGATAAATTGAATAAGAGGATTTATAACTTTATCACTCTTTTTTACAAAAGTTGTGGGTTCTTAAAGTGGTCATGGAGCGTCGACTCGTACTCTATTGACGATCTGATACTTGAGTTGATCTTGAACATGAAGAATTGATGGAGAACAACTACTGGCCGGCGGCTTCTTACTGCTAGTCAACGTGTCCTCGTGCGTAAATCATTTTACCAAATGGTCTTAAAAGTTGTTCCAAAAACTCTTCTCTTGACCTATTTATAGTTATAGGAGTTTACTTAGGAGATAATGATGGAATTCTATCATAATTCACTCTTTGAATTTGTATTTCAGTTAGATTTAAAATCTTCAATTCAAAGTAATTGGATATGACTGGATTTTGAATTCTGATGAAAATCTAAAAGGAAAGCAACTCATTGAGCTAACTCAGCCCTGCATGTGAGGCTGTCATCTCTACACGCGAGGCTATCATCCTTGCATGGGGTTATTAGCATTGCGTGCGCGAGGCTATTAGCCTCGCGTGTGAGAGGTTATTTGCCTTATGTGGCTAAATTCTTTTGAGTTCACTTTTTTTTTTTATCCTACAAGACCCCTTCAAAGTTTTCAAAACCTCATTTGTAGATTTTTAACGAGTTTTAAAATACTTTAGATTTTAATTCGACAAAATTTCCATCTCACAAGCTTCTTTTATAAGCGAGGCTAATTAGCTTTGTGAGGTTAATAGCCTCACGGAGCAGATAGCCTCGCTTGGCTAATAGCCTCGTGGGGCAGATAACATCGTGGGGCTTTAACAGCCTTGTGAAATTTTAGCTGTAAATTAAGCCTCCTTGGGCACCATTTCTCTTTTTAAAATCGCCCCTTCATCATCTTCTTCTTATTCTTTCAAAAGAAACTAATTTTCTTCTCATCAAGAACTCTTTAAAATTCCATCGAATTTCTTCGATATTCTTTATTCTTTCTTTGAATTGTCCCTCTATTCTTTGATCAATGGCACCAAAAAAGGTTGTAGTTAGCCGGAGACATATCTCTTCGCGTTCCCGATCGTCTATCGCCAGCATAGGAGCCATTCTTCCAGTTTTTAGAGGTAAAATCCCTTTTAAACCGCATTCTCTTCCTTTTTTTTGAGTAGAAATCAATTATGAAATTTCAATTGAGGATTTTTACTATGATTTTTGGGTGAAATTTGGCCGAAAAGGTGCTTCTCTTCGTTTCCGTGTTGGGGATTGCCGGCGGCGACGAACCGCCTATCCCCTTTTTGACGTGTGGCTGAACAGCCTTGCGTAAAGTCATGCGAGGCTACTAGCCTCGTATTGGTTATGCGAGGCAGATAGCCTCGTGTTTAACTACGCAAGGCTGTTAGCCTTGCATTTAGACTCTTTCTCATGGGGCAACTAGCCTCGCGGCTATGCGGGGGAACTAGCCTCAAGTTTCAACATTTAGAATATTTTCTTGTAGTTTTTTAAGGAGCTTCTAATTTTTTCTTCATTTTCTTGGTAGTGAACTACACAACTTCTGTAACGAAAAGCCATCACTTCGGTTTTAGGGGAGGTCATGCTGGTGTAATTTAACTTGGATTCTGCGGACCAATCCCGTCTTTCACCCCATGTAGCAGTGACGATCGGAGAGATAGGCTATCCAGTTGTAACCCGTCTTCTTTAAGAAAATTGATAAGCGACGCCCGCTCGAGAGTGCAAATAGAGAAGAATTTGAGAAGCCGGCATTCCTCTTTGGTGACTCAATATTGGTCTCGGAGGAGTCTCTTCTCGAGGACGAATGCAAGTGGTTTCGTCAGGAGGGAGTTGTGAGGATGTTCATTCGGAGATCGCGAAAAGTTGCTCATTGACTTATTTTCAAAGCATATTCGTCCCTCATCAAATAGAGTGGAGTCTTTCCAAGAACCAAGATGGCATTGTTGTTGGTACCTTCAACAGCTAAAGGTCCTTATCATGACGGTTCTGGTAGATACCTGACTGGTTTACTTCTGGAGTGAATGGGAAGGACTTTCCACTTGGTGAGTTGCCTCAGCTTGCCAGCACCTTTCTTAATAATTCCTTGAAGTCAAAAGGACAATACCTTGTCCCCAACTTCCATACTCCTAAATGGATTTACTCTACCGATAGGATGTGGTGAAGCAGGATGATTCACTTCGTGCTCTCAAACTTTGAAACTATCCTGAAAGATATTGGACCGTATGAGACTATCAGAAATGTACAATATTGTTTTCCACATAGCGTCTATCATTTGTTCAGTATTCTAGAGATGTACAACTCTAAGTCTGGGATATTTTTTACTCCTGTCGTTGAACTTCAGTTCGCTCTCCACGAGATATTTGAAGTCTCTCTACATCAATGGGGGAGCTGACATACAAGGAAATAGTCCCGACCATGGAGGAGCTGCGACATATGAAGAACTGGGATCCTCAAATATATGAAACATACTAGGAGGTGATGTGCCACTTCTGCATTTGCCAGGAAGTTTCATGCACAAGGAACCAAAGTGTTAGCCCAAAACTATGGGCTAACTATATTTTTCAAGACGTAAATCATCCCAAAGTTGCTGTAACGAAGTTGGACCCTCTTAACCAAGTTGCTACTGACATGGATAGCTAAACTGGGAGTCACTTCATATGTAGCAGAGTTAGATGAAAATAGATTCAAAGCAGACATAAGTTTCCAGAACTTCCACTATCAGGCTCAAATGCCTATTTTCAATAAAGGTTGATAGCGGGCTTTCTTATGTTCTTGTTGAAACGATGTGTTGTCCCATCTGTGCCTCAGGATTCCATAACTATTGTGGTAGTTTACCTAGCCGTTCTTCTTGCATATGGAAGACCCATCAGACTTCTGCCTAGTATGGTTTGCAGGTTGTAGAACAGTCTTTGGGAACTCACAACGGAATTTTGTCTAAGAGGCAAAAAGAAGAATAGTAAATGCATTGAATTTGAGGTTGAGGTGTCAACTCCTAATCCTAGAGTGGAGTTACTTTACACATATCTCATGGCATGGCTCGTGATGCATTACCCGAGCCTGATGACCTCGCCCCCTGAAAATAGTAGTGGGTATTTATTCATTCAAAGGCATGAAGGATGTGATTGGAGAAACCATTTTATACGCGCAGTTCGTAAGACAGTGTGCAATCATCAAAACTATCACATCAACCAATATTTTTCTGATTTCTCTGAAAGCACTTATAAAGAAGAATTTAGGGATAGTATTGGTTGTAACGGCTACATCACCCTTTCTTCTAGCTAGATTTGGTGGTTGATCAACATCAGGCAAGGCATTAATTGTATCGTCAAGGATCAGTCTGCTTCCTCAAACTGTATTTCCCCAGTAGGCTTGTACGTCAGTTTGGATATTTGCAACTCTACGTTGGTAATCCCAACACTCAGCTGAAGTTTCGGGGTAATCTGTTCAAGGGCGCCAGAGGGTACTGTCACTTCTCTGCCGGCTACACAGGAGTCCATTTTCTTTTCCCCAGAAGACTCCCAATATTTGTATGTCTTTTAGGTTTTGCTCTTGGTACCATAGTGTCAACATTATAGCTACCTCCTTTTCGATCAATCATTCATGTATGAAGGAGATTGAGGCATTCTATTCTCAAAGAAAGGCACCAAGGTTGCTCGTGTGCAAGGTATGGATGAGTTTCTTTCTATTAATGATGATGACAATGATGATGTTATTGGGACTGTGCCTACAACACCCATTCAAGGAGATGTGCCAGCTCAGGCGGATGTGTCAGCTCATGCTACTGTGCTAGTTCAGACTACTGGGCCAGTTCAGGCTACGTGCCTATACAGGTTGATGTGCCTGCACAAACTGATGTGTCACTTCGAGCTGATTGTTCAAAGAGATACACCCACTCGGGAAGATTATGAAGCTGTGGCAAAGCGCACAAGATCAGCCAGTGCTTGTGGTTCTGTTCGTCCAGCGAAGAACCCTCATCGTTCTCTTATGACCGAGTTGGCCAGAGAGTTACCATCTCCTTAAGGAGCTTTGGTAGCCGCGGGAGTGGCCATGGATGCTTTTGAGCCTATCATCACTACTTAGGAGGCTGCTCCTGAAGTTGCTCCAGCTGCTTCTGAGCCAGCAGTTGCCACTGTGACTGGCGAGAGTACTAGCACTATTTCTTTACCACCGGTCATGGTGCCAGGGATGACAACTCCTCCCCATAGTCCTACAACTGAATTAGTATCCTCTCATAAGTGTGAACACTTTATCTCTTTTCAACTTTTAGTGTCTTTGTCTTTGTCTTCATGATGAATTATATTTTAGGTGTTCGCACCCCGCGACCTCATTTTGCATCTGATCGGCCGCTCTCATCTGAGCATGTCGATTACTCAGGTACAAGTGGTCACGCTAGTGATGATAGTGGTGCTGCATCTGACATAGATGCTTATGAAGAGAATTATTTTACTCCTGCTCCAGATATGAGTAAGCACAGTTATCTCCGTCCCAAGGACTTGGAGACAGTTATTTCTGAGAGTGTTTCTTCTCTGGCTGTAGCAATCAGTCCTACAGGTATTATCCTTTGTATAACCATCATTGAGTACTCATCTCCTGTCATGTTTGTTAAGTGCTTCTTCGTTATGTTCATCTCGTAGATGTCGACGTTCAGCCAGTTAGTTTGCCAAGTGTTGCTCTTGCAACCATGGCTCCACCTGCAGCAGTAAGCATAGAGGTCATCGCCATCTCTTCGTCTACTGATCCTGGTGCAGGACCTTCGGCTAGGGAGCCACTTACTTTTGAAGTTTTATTGATGTTCTCTTTCAAAGGGGTAGGATCTAGCACCAGGAACAGTTTAGAAGATAATCCTCCTTCGGAGTCTTCTCCCATCACTACAATTATTGTAACTTCAGGAGGACCTCCGCCAAGAATTCTGACTTTGACCAGCTCATTGCTGCAACTGCTGGCACCACATATCTCAACGGTGATAAGTGGTTAGACTCCACCCACTGTCACGACACCACTGCTTGTGATGCCTCATCCAAGGCCTACTTCATTAGTGGTACTAGTTTCTACTCATGTTGTTCCTGATGACAATCCACTCGAAGAATTTTTCTAGCATAGTATCATAGACTTCTTGCGCTTGTTGTAGTTGTGTTTGTCCAGGTTCTTAGAAGGTCGTCATTCCATAGAGCTTGGACGCCCAATGTTATTGAATTATTTAGATAACATCGAAAACATTGGTGGTCCTGAACGAGCCGCTCCTTACTGGGCCTACTTGGCCGCCTTGGATGAACAAATCCAAGCATTAGATACTCTCTAACGGACCAACATAATTGCTATAGTAAAGTCGAGATTACTCGTCGGAGGCCTGATATGATTGCGCTTCAAGAGGAGTTTCAATGCTAAGAAGAAACCTGGTTCGCTGAAGTTGGTAACCTCTCGGCAAATTAATAGGCTATCAATGAAGAAATAGAGAAGGTGAGATTTGAGCTCAACACCAATTAAGCTACAATAGATTGTGCTCACCAGACTATTGCCAAGGCTCAAGCCAATAGGAGGCCACCCAAGCAAAGTAAGATGAGGTGCATAGAAAGCAAGAAAATTTATTCTACATCATGGACAACTTCAACAAAGCGGTCAATATGTGGAACAAGGCTATTGAGGAGGCTAGGGTGCAGGCTCCCAGTAGCTAGCCATTAATGAAAACGAGTTTTGTCACCAAGTGCTAGTATCAGTAGAGGAAACTCGTCGGGGGGCCATCGAATAGACGGAGGTGAGTTTATAGGCTCTGGGGAATCCTTAAGCCTCATTTCATCTATTTCCCCCTCTTGTTTCTTTTATTTTTGTTTGTTTTGATGAATAAGACTATTTTTTTTTTTTTCACTTTCTTGCTTTTCCTCCTTTGTCCTACAAACAAAATAAATATCCCAATTAGTTTCAATATATTTTCTTGTTTTGAAAATTTTCGTGTGATGTGCTTGTGTTCTTTTAATGAATGTTTAGATGATATTCATAAGGACTGACATTGATGGGGGTTTGTGGCTGATTTGAAACAAATAGGATTTGTGGTATATGGAACTTGCTATGAATATGTTATTTGCATAGAAAGGTTAGTTTTTTATAATTGTTATGGGATTAACTCGCCTGAATAACAGACAGAGCCTGTATGATTTGCCTAGATAATAGACAAAATCGATGTAAGAATTTGAATCATAGATTTGTGAATTTTTGAAGGGTAAAGTTGCAGAAGATGAAACTTGCTATGTGTATGGTGTGACCATAACAACTTTAGTTTCAATATTTATTATGAGAGTAACTCACCCGGATAATAGACAAAGTCAGGGTGATTTGCCTGGATAACAGACAGAATTGAGTTGCATTAGGAGAGTGACTCGCCTGAAAAGTATACAAAGCTGGTGATTGGATTAAGATCACAAAATCGTAGACATAGGTATGGCTGACATGCCTACCAGATTATTGACCTTGATAACAGACATAATTAATGGTCAGGTTAAGATCATAGGTGACTCGCCTGAAAAGCAGACAGAGCTAGTGATAGAGTCAAGATCAGAAGACCATAGACAAAACTATGACTGACATGCCTACATGGTGATTCGCCTTGAAAGCAGACAGAAACAATGATCGGATCAGTATCATAGGGTGACTCGCTTGGAAAACAAACAGAGCTGGTGACCGGATCAGATCAAAAAATCATAGACATCATAGACAGGGGCATGGCTAATATGCCTATAGAGTAATTTGTTTGGAAAGCAGACATAAACATGCATAGCTAGTGATCAGGTCAGGATCACAAAACTGTAGACATAGGTATGACTGATATGTTTATGGAGTGATTCGTTTGGAAAGCAGACAGAATCAATGATTGGGTCAGGATCATAGAGTGACTCGTCTAGAAAGTAGATAGAGCCGATGATCAAATCAGAATCACAAAACCATAGACAGAGGTATGGTTGGCATGTCTAGGGGAGATTCGTCTGGAAAGCAGACAAAAGTAATGATTGGGTCAAGATCATGAGGTGACTCACCTGGAAAGCAGACAAAACCGATGATTGGGTCGGGTTCACAAAATGGTTGTTGTCGAAGTGTGTATGAGATGATTTGTGAGATGGGTGTTATGATTCAAATCTCATTGTTAGAGATAAGAGTTTAACATGACAAATTTATAATATGATTGAGATATTCAGATCTCTCTTTTAGAGGTAAAAGCTTAATATGACAAGTTTTCGAAATTTTTAGCAAACCCCAGCTATCAAAGGATTTGAAGTGTTTTTACCAATCGCTGTTTGTGTTGGGCTAGCCATATTATTCCTTTTAGTATGATGAGTTATCGAGAATTTTGTTTGGGCTTAAATTCCAAATATTTTATCTTTCCTTAGCTTTTTGAGCTGTCAATTGTCGTACTCTTACTCTTAGTATGATAGGATTGACAAGAAATTTTGAATTTCTGTTACCATTACCTTTGCAACATTGGGTGACAAAATTATTATGTATCTACACGTGTGTGTGTGTGTGTGTATATATATATATATATATATGTTTTTTTAACTATATTTTTATATGTAGCATTTCTTTAGAAATTTGCTATTGGTAGGCATCATTATTCTATCACTGTCTTGATTGATTAGACGATAAGTTCTATTCGAGTAGACAGTTTCCACTACGAAGGATCCTTGCCACTTGAGTTCCAACTTTTCTTTGGTCTTAAGAGTCATGACCATCTATTTTTTAACAGCTAAGATCAAGTCTCCTTCTTTAAAAGTTCTCCGCTTAACTTTCTTGTTAAAGTCTTTCGAAATGCGTGACTGGTATAGCTCAATTTGCTATTGTGCTTTTAGCACTTCTCATCTTGCATTTAGAATTCTTGAAGCCATCATCGATGTTATTCTTCTGTCATCTTTTTTGTAGCCAATGCAACTCGCCGAGATGGTATTTGGATTTCGAGTGACAAGACAGTTACCATCTATATACTAAAAGGAATGGTGTAGCCTTTATTTGAATTCAAATCATGGTTCGGTAAGCCCACAGACACTCTCCCAGCTTCTCATCCCAATCATGTTTTCTAAAGGACACAAACTTTTGAAGGAGCTTGACGATAGTCTTATTGAAGGTTCATCTAATCCATTTGTTAACGGATTGTATAGTGTCAATGCAATATTCTGAATTCTGAATTTAGTGCAAAATTGCGTGAACCTCTGGCTATAAAATCGGAGACTATTATCATGGATAATTCGCATGGTCACTTTGAAGAGGTATATTACATGATGCTTAATAAATTTAACAACATCTACTATAACGCCCATATTTTTCGTCTGCTTTCCAAAACGGAGGATGTTACATAATTATTTCTGTAAAATTCAATAGTCAAAGGATTTTAGAATAATCGTAACTACTGTCATATGTAGATATGATAAAATAACATGTCTGAAAGATTTATTTCATATAAGGAGTTGATTATATAAAACGGCACACTACTATAAATATTTATACAAAAAAAATCAAAATACAAAGGAGTAAAGTAGTTCCCGAGCAAAGGAAAATATAAACAAGTTATACAAAGTCGTCTAGGAGTACTTTGTTGATTACTGCCACTAGGTATATTCAGCGAAGTACGGATCATCAGCTGGAGATATTTCCCCTTCTTTGCCTTCGTAACCTGGACTCAACACCTAGGGGATTAAACCCATTAAGTAACATAAGAAAAGAAATACATATACTATCATAATACTGAATGATAAAGAGTATGCGAATAAAGGATATAAGTGTCAGTCATGTTACATAAATAATGAATAATAAAGTAATAAGAACTATATAAATTGTTTACAAGAAATTATGTAAATTTTAACAAGTCTAATCATGTTAGAGTTGAAATTGAAACTCAATGATAGATAAGATGGTGTGTAGTTTTCCAATTATACAAGTGCTTGTACACACCTAAGAGCCGGTCCAAACCCATTGCGCTGAACCATGAGGTATCGCTAGGTGCTGCAAGTCAAAGCTCGTACTGTAAAATAGTAATATACATCACTCTTGTGGTGACTCATGTATCAAACTGTGACTCAGTACCATAGAATGTTGCTGCAGTAAAAGTTCTCTGCACTTTAATCAAGAAGTTGGCTAACAAGATTGTTATATAATACAGTTCTTAACCATTATGTAGTTTTTTCAATCCTCATATTAGTGATACATGATATACATGAATCAATAGAAATACGTGGCTTGTCAAATCAGACTGTGTACATGTCCTTTTAAAAGAAACAAGAATTCAGAAATCAAGATTTAGGACCGTGTACATATGTATCACGAGAATATTTCATCTCATATAATCAAGATATAAGAAACTTGTCATCATGTTTCCATGAATGATCATATCTTCATGCATCATTATTAATATTTACTTATCATGTTATCATGAAATAAATATTATTAAGAAAATCATGACTTGCCGAACATTAGCCATTTCAATTTGAGGGTAATACCATGTAAAAAATAAGTTGAGATCCGTATTTAGGCTTCATGCAGCTGATGTGGCTTCAGATTCGTATTTTTAGCTCGTAGCAGCTTGCATGGCATATCCAAACCTGCGTTTGGGTGTTAATAAGGATAATGACTATCATTCGAGATTCTAGAATGAGAACGCAATCCTCTGGGTCTCGCATTTAGTTATATTCAGCTCTAATCATGAGCTTAGAAGACAATGTGAATTTCTCTATAATTGTTTATTTGCATTTCCATTTATTTAGTGTTAGATTCAAAATTTATTAAAAATCTTCAGGGCTCAAATGCAATTCTAAGTCAGCAACATGGACTAGATCCATGTTTTTAATTCATAGAGATGCCTTTCTTATTACTAGATCCCCAGTTTTCATTTATTCAAAAATTTCGTGAGCCCCCAACGTGGTCCTATCTGGCTGGACCGGCGTTCTACCTAAAACACGATCTAAGTTTTGTAAAGTATGATCCATGTTTCTTTTAAAATGCAAACTTATAATGTATCTGCGGATTTCTCAAATGGGACCTTATTGGTTCATACGGATTTCCTCTAAACAAGACCCTTGTTAGTTCCTTCGGTAATGATCTTGCTTATTCAGACTTGCATCTAGTTATGAAAAAGAATAACCTTGTGTTCTCAATATTTTAAACACAAAATGTGACCCTAAAAGGTTATCTGTGGTTTTTTCTAAATGATGAAGATCCGTGTTTTTAGTTTAAACACGACCTTTAGAAACCTGCATTTTAGTGCATATAGGGAGATAGCCAATTTCTTGGTTCTATTTTGGCCAAACGCGACCTTCTAAGACCCGCATTTTATTGTATCTAAGAAAATAATCAATCTCTTATTATTATAGAACCCAAATGCGACCTTTAAGGACTCGTGTTTCATTTTACCTAAAGAGATGCTCGATCTCTTAATTCTACTAAGGTTAAAGCGACCTTCAGAGACTCGCATTTTAGTGTACATAGGTTTTTTTCCAATTTAATTTCAGAATTTGGCCAACACTTTTAGCATTAGTATTACACAATTCTTATGAATCAAATTTGTGAACCACGTGATTTTAACACATGAATACCATAATCTTCAATTATGAATATCGATTAACAATTCTAAAAATCCTAGATTAACATGTTCAAATTTTAATAGTTCCAAAAAGATCCAAAATTATTTATAAAAGAAATTATGTGCACGCAATACAAATCAACTGAAAATCCCAAGAAAGAACAAAGAAATAAAAGTGTTATTTGCCTCGAATTCCCTTTAATCTCCTTTGATTTAGCAAATCTCTTTTTTCCCTTTACCTTATCTTTTTCTAGCGAACCAGAAGAACCAATGGTTAGAGAGAGGAAGGTGGTTTTATTTTGTTCTTTGGCAAAAATTCTGTTTGAGAGAATGACGTTATATATATGCCTAAGGGCAATTTGGTAACTTTGTCCTCTAACTTTATCCCTAGGTTTTTTCATGCATGACACATGCCCAACTAAAGTGCCACTCTCACTTTTCTTTTAACAACACATCACTAATTTAATTTAAGGGTGTGTCCTTAGAAATCTAGTTAAGTTTGGAGGTGTATAGAAAAAAGTCTTTAATTTATTCAATAATTTATTATTTAATAAATTTGAGAATGTTATTTTAGTGTCCGTATTCGATATGATCAGACTCAAAAAAGAAATATAAGTAGCATGAAAAGTTAGGGTATTACATCCACCGTCGTAACTTCTTTCGTAGGGACAGTTTCAGCCCATTTCGAAAAGTAGTTAATTATGACAAGTATAAATCGGTGTCTTTTAGATGATGGATGAGTAATCGAACCGATGATGTCCATACCCCAGGCTTCAAATGGCTAGCTAGCAATGAAATTATGCAGATACTCTAGTAGTTGGTAAATGAAGTTGGTATGTATTTGGCAAACATGACAACATTTTGCATAGGTTATTATATTAGTGATCATTTTTGGCCAAAAATAACCAAGTTTTCTTATACGATCCCATAGTTTTGGTTCTGGATGATGGGCCTTGTAAGTAGCGTTATGCGTTTGCTCTACAACTTCATTGGCCTCCTTCGAAAGACAGCATAGCAAAATACTGTCATGCGATTTCTTGTACAATGTACGTAAAACTGCATTGTAATAGTATTTGCATATCTTCTTTCTAATCAAAGCTGCCTCTTTAGGATCTATCGAGATCTATTTACTAGATCCAAGTGACACAGTTAAAGTTGTAGCCAAAGATGCAAGAGCATCTGCATACACATTCTCGTATCGAGGTACATGACTGATGTGGAATCGTTCAAATTTGTTGGCCAACCTAATTGTTGCATCAAAATAGGAGATGAGATCTTCATACTTCACCTCATATTCTCCAGTCATTTAGCTGACAATGAGCCAAGTACTTCACCTCCATATGCCTCGAGATATTTTTCTCTCAGTTGCTGAGCTATTTAAAAGATGACAATGAGTACATTGTATTCTGCAATATTATTTGTGCGTGCTCGGTAAGCGAATACCCTAGGGTATCACATGTTTATGGGGACTTATCAATACCACCCCCACTCTGGCTGCAGTTCTTCTTGCTGCACTGTCAAATAACAATTGCCAGGTTTGTTCTTCATCCACTAGATTGGCTTGAGTGAATTTGTGAGTAACATTGCCGTGGAGTTTTGAGTTCTCTATAATATGATGTTCTGCAAGAAAGTCTGCTATCACCTGTCCTTCACTGCCATCTGAGGGACTGTGTATGTCATATGGCAATAGGAGAAGTGACCATTGTGCTAATCTACCATTCAACACTCCCAGTTTCATTATGAGTAATTTCAGTGGGTTAACCCGAGAGATAACATGAATTGGCTGGCTGAGTATATAGTGTCGCATTTTCTGGATTGTGAACATTAAGCCAAGTACTCTTTTTCGATAGGGTTATATCTGTGTTCAGCAATAATCATAGTGTGACTTAGATAATAGATGGCCTGCTCTTGACCTTATTCATTATGTTGCACTAACAAAGCTCCAAGGGCATGATTCATTGCCCACACATAAATTAGAAGGGGTTTCTTTGGCACCGGAGCCATTAGAACAGGTGGATTAATGAGATAATTCTTTATATCATCAAAGGCCTACTGACATGCTTCATCCTAAATGAATAACACCCCCTTCTTCGTGAGTCTTGTAAATGGTAGGTATCGTCATGACAAATTCGCAATAAATCGTTGAATATAAGTCAATCACCCTGTAACCGTCTGAGTTCTTTAGATTATGAGGTGGCTGCATTTCTGGAATCACCTTAACTTTGTCAGGGTTAAGATATATGGATTCCCTTTGAGGTTACGACAAACCCTAAGAATTTACTACTAGATACTCCCATGAAAGATTTAATGGGATTCATCTTCAACTAATACTTCCTCATAATGTCAAATATGACAAAAGTCATATTGGTGATCTTCCTTCTTACTTTTGATTGCTAGGTCATCTATATAGCATTCTACAATTTTTCGCAGATATTTTTGGAAGATAATTCTTATTGCTCGTTGATAAGTTGTGCCAGCATTTTTTTTATCCAAAGGGCATCATTGTGTAACAGTATATCATTGATAAGTTGTGCCCATTGATAAGTTGTGACACTCTTTGGTGGTGGTTCCCTTTGCTTAAACCGAATGTCCCTTTGGACTTCCATTTGTTAGACCCATGGATCATCTACTAAGAGAGGAGGATCCTTATCTTCTGCATTTTTGCTCGCAGAGGTCACATTTGCTATAAACTTAAAATATTGCTCCTACTTCTAGATCGATCGGCTGTTTCAAATATGCTTCTGAGGGCATGACATAGTCCAACCCCTTCAAGTTTTATGGTAATAATCAAAATTCTATCTTTTCGGTACAAATGAGCGTAAAAGGTTTATCCTTCCTTTGCCAAAATTTAGGCCTTGTTTACCAGTTAAGTCATAACCCATCCTCCTCATCATTTGACAAGCATTTGGTTCATAAGTTTGAACTATCGTGATGCTTGGTCATCGCTGTCATAACTTAGGTTTGGATCGAGCCGCGACTCAACTCTCCCAAATATTATAGGATGTTGATCTAGCCTTCGAGGAGGCACTTCTAAGACAACATCTTTTGGATTAGTTATTTCTGATCATGCAGCGAGTGATCACCATATCGGCAAGTGAAAGGTCATCAACGTCTCTAATTCAGATAAGTTATATACCTTTGTGCTAGCAGATGACACATAATCTAAAGCAGCAGTAGGAAAGTAAGAAAATCCTAAGTTGTCATTAATGATCCATTCGCCTACCTCATCGGTGGCACTAATTACATCCACTTTATCGATATCAATAGCAAATGGATTTATTTCATATTAAAGATCGTCAGCCTCATCAGACTCAGGCTCAGAATCCATTTTGTTGCCGTTGTCATAACTTTCTTCGGTGGGCTCCTCAGGGTTTTATGGGTGTCTTGATATAACATGGCGTCCATAAAATAATTCTAAAACCCCCTGAACAGTTGTTTTTCTGATATCAATATATGGACCTCTCCGTTTTCATCAAAATACTTCATGCATTTATGGATTGTTGATGGCACCAACATATTGGCATGGATTCATGGGTGTCCAAGCAGGATGTTGTACGATGTATTAGTGTCAATGATGTAACATGTGACTTCTGGTTTTAGATCTCAAATTTGATATCGAAGTCATATTTTGCCCAAGGGATGATTGTCATTTGTGTTGAGTCCAAAGATGATGGTGTTAGTGGGAGTCAGCCGACTAACGGTGATGCCCAAAAATTGCATCAACCTTCGAGAGATGATGCTCAATGCAAAATTGAAATTGACTTGGATTCAGCTCACCTAATAGTATAGAGGCCTATTGTGATTCAAATTCTTCACTTGCATGTTTTTGAGTGAAAATATTATATATGGGATTTGCTACGTTGTTTGGTGACAGCACGGGCAAGAATCTTCTTCATCGTCAGGCGGTTCTGCAATCTGTGCAAGGAAAGTCTCCGAATCAGCTAAGATTTCTCTTAAGGCATCTCTCATTACTTTTGCTAATTGTAGAAGCTCGTACAAAGTAATTCGAGTAGGAATGTTGGCTAACTGGGCTAACACATCAAATCGAAACGATTACCCCGTTGCCTCACTATCCTTTCTTGAATTCTTTTGGAAGCGGAGTTCTTTCTGTTTAGCGGGTGGTGTTTTAGGTGCTTTAGTAGATTTACTTGGCCTGACTTTTGAATAATCTTTGAGGTAATTCTTTTCAGATCGGGTGCCTGATTGCCCTGTCTTATTTGGACGAGTGGTCATTGCCATTGTCTCAACTTCTGAGTCTGTAAGTGAGGTGGTGTCAGATTGGTCTTTTTCATCGAGCATGGATATTGTATTAGAATTCGATTCATTCCCTTGGCTTTCTTCGAAGTGGTCCATTGTTCGTCCTTTAGTAAGTCCGGGTGTACCCACATAATTTCTCCTTTCTTGGTGGAAATCGGGGAGAGTCCTTTCTCCTTCAGATTATACGGGTCGCAGTTCTTCACTATCATTTTTCCCACAAGAATCGGAGCTACACCAATCGGAATTTCCAAGGACCACTTGGCAATTGTTGTCACATTCACAGACACCTTTTTCTGTTCAGGTATCAACTGGATGACCTTTGCATCAATGAGTGCCTGAAAATTTTCTACTAAACCAAACAATGCAAATCAAACCAAACAAGCGTAGAATTATATGCGTCCGTGTATGTAGTCTTGGCCAAGCCAAGTAAACTCACTTATGTCCTTGAACTAGTGGATAAAGGTTCTTAATCAGACAATCATTGATTCAAATGACCACCAATCTGCTTCTTGTATCCTTGACCATTTTCTATACACTTCCAATTAGGATGATTCTTTTTCTCTCTCATCCACAAAGGCTCTTCTGAGACCACTCCCAGACTACATCCCGCTCATACTAAACACGGGTACAGAGTCATCGTGGCCTCCACTATTCCGCTTTGAAAGTATGTGGACTTTTCACCCCAATTTCAAACAAGAGGTTTCCTTCTGGAGCTCACTAATGCCTAACAAAATCAACCCCAGAGCACGCCTTACCTCATAGTTTAGAGCACTACGGCGATTCTTTAAGAGATGGGCTCAAAGCCAATTCGGCAATATCATACAGAAGAAGTGTGAAATACTATCCTTAATTGAAGCCATGGATATAATAATTGATAACAGACCTCTCTCTCCTATGGAATGCCAAAACCATTCATCTCTATTGCTTGAATTAGATAAAATTCAAAATCATGAAGAAGTCATGTGAAAATAAAGATCCAATGCTCACTAGCTAAAAAAAATGATGCCAATACCATATACTTCCATTGGATAGCAAATCTCGTTCGGCATAAGAGCCACATTCCTGTCATAAAAAATGGTGACATCATACACGAAACCCAGCCAGCTATCCTCAATGCTTTGACATGATACTACTGATCTTTACTTGGAGAGCCTAACTCGATCTCTAAAAATATCTAGGCCAATTGGGAGCACCTTTACCCTTACCCCAACCACTCTAACTTTGCCAACCTTCAACTATCCTTCTCTGAGGAAGAAATTAAAAAAACAATATTTAGCCTTGGCACTGAAAGGCTCCCAGACCTGATGGATTCAATGCTCTCTTCTTCCAGTGCTACTGGCATTTGGTGCACAATGACCTCCTAGATCTTTTCCGTTCCTTCTACAACAATAATATTGATATGCTGCGGCTTAATTTTGCATACATCACCTTAATCCCTAAAATAGAAGGAGTATTTGAACCTAACAAATTCAGACCCATAAGCCTCCTCACCCCATACAAAATTATCACCAAAGTTCTCTCTAATCGACTCCAACCCATTATTGAACAACTTGTTGATCCCTCCCAAACCGCCTTCCTCAAACAAAGATCTATATTAGATAATATTGCTACTGCTCAGGAACTAATAACTGCCTGTACTAAACAAAAATGGGCAGGGATCTTTCTCAAACTCGATTTTCAAAATGCCTTCGATTTGATAGACTAGTCATTCCTCCGCAAAATTCTGGAAGCTCGTGGATTTGGACCAAAATGGTGTCAATGGATTGCAGCCTGTGTCATCACAGATACTTCTTCAGTCCTTATTAATGGTCAAGCAGGAGGACATATACAGTGTCGTAGAGGCCTATGATAGGGTAACCACTATCACCTTACCTTTTTATACTAGTACTCTCCAAAATTCTTCAAAAAGTTGTCCTTACTAGACCCTTACAACAAGTAGGCACAATTGCTCCCCACTTTTGCTGCGTACAATATGCAGACGATACGCTCATCCTCGCCCCCATGAATACATCATCCCTTACCAACCTCAAAATCATCTTAGTTCTATTCAAGATTATGTCAGGTCTCAAAATCAATTATACAAAATCCCAAATCTTCATAATAGGCTCAACCTCCAACGTTCAATTACACAATACTTCATCCAACTTACAGTGTCAAATCGATTCCCTTCCCTTCACCTATTTGGGGATTCCTCTAAAAGCCACCAAACTAATCAAGAGTGAGTTTCTACCACTCATTGACAAAATCAGACAATGTCTGTCCACTTGGAAAGGAAAGAGTCTCCCATGAGGGTGAAGACTCATCCATCCCACTCCACTACATGTATTTTTTCCTCCTATCTAAGTGAGTGATCAATGAAATTGAGAAAAATTGGAGATCCTTCTATGGATTGGTACTAACAATTTTACCATCGGGACCTGTCTTGTAAACTAGAATCAACTCTGTAGACCCAAATCGTAGGGTGGCCTAAGTATCAAAAATCTCAAACTCTTCAACATTGCCCTTATCTCCAAATGATAGTAGCGCTTTCTCCAAACTACCAATCCTCTACCATGGCATGTCATCATCCACCTCAACTATTATCAACACAATCATGCACTGGACCCCCTCTCCATACCTCCCACTAGATGTTCTCCCTTTTGGAAAGGAGTCATCAAATGCTCCGTCTATTTCAAACTCGGTCTCCGCCCACGTCTTTAGTGGATAGGAGATCAGATTAAATTTTGGACAGACCACTGGATCGGCAATCAACCTTTAAATATCACATTTCCTTCCCTATTCCAAATTGCCTCCAATCAAGCCGCCACAATTGCATCTCAGATCCAAAATAATGCTTGGTCTCTCTCCTTCAATCACCTACTCTCTCCCATGCGTCTTCAAACATTCTCTTCACTAATACAACTCCTCCCCCCTCTCTCTACTCCCCATCCCTCTCCAGATCACATTACATGGGCCCTCACTAATAACATACAATTTTTAGTAGCATCCCTCTGCCACCACATCAATCCGTCATCCCCAAAAAATATATCGGCATTCGTCAACTTCTCTCAAGGTCAAATGTACAGCATGGCTCGCTCTACTCGATCGACTACCCACCTCAGAGATCCTCACCCACCAAAACATAACTCCTGCCTTCTGCTACCCTTTATGCCTCTCCACTCTAGAAACCTCCAACCACATCTTCTTAACCACATCTTCTTATTATGCCAAGTTACTCACCAAATTTGGCAACAATTTCAATCCATATATAACCTCCCACAACTCCCACCTTCCCTACAAACTTTATGACATCAATGGTGATGAAGAAGAGTCTCGATGAATATTTCCATCAAATGGGACACTACCACATTAGCTATACTTCGGACTATATAGAACAAGCGCAACAATCGGATATTTTGAAACAACCATCGAGAGATGGCTACTCTTATTCACTGTATCACTTACTATATAGGGGTTTGGGCTCCACAATAACCATCCACCTTTTCCGCCTACTTTGTATCCCCTCACTTTCTTTTTTTTTTTTTTTTTCCATTTTTATATACCCTATATATATATATATATATATATATATATATATATATATATATATATATATATATATATATATATATATATATATATATATATATATATAAAGTCCACTATGTAATATTTCATTTATCTATGAAATATACAAGATGACAATATGTTGTATTTTTCTAAAAAAAAAAATAAAAATAAAAAAATAGATTCTAGAGAATTATTCTTATTTTATAAGGGGTTTTTACATATTAGTCCCTTAAATCTTTAAAAATTAAATATCGATCCCTGAAAACTTCATATTTTAATTTTAATCTCCCAAAACTTTAATTTATTTCATTTTAGTCCCTCTAGATCACTTCCGTTAGCCAAGTTAATTCTTTTGCCCGAAATTTCCGTTATACCCCTGAAAGGGAGAGAAAACTCAGTTATTTTCCTCCCTTCTCTCTTTCCTTCCTCGTCTCTTGCTCTTCTTAATGGGTTCCCCTCTCCATTCTTCCCCTCTCTCTCACAATCTCTCCTCTCAAGAACTCTAATTTCTCTCTCTTCCCTCTTTCTTGTCTTTTCCTAAATCCTCCCCACCAAATCCAAACCCTATCTCTCTCATCTTGTAAAGTATGACTTCTTCAAGTAGCAAGTTGAACTTGTTGAAATTATACTTTGTACTATATTGAAATTAAATGTTTAGGACTTTGCCTAGAATTTCTTTTTAATTATAACCTGGCTATAGGCGGATATATACTAGAAAGAGAGATCACGTTTAACGTTGGTATCGATGATACCGTTGCATTTTGGGAAGATACTTGGCGTGACGTCATACCTCTTAAAGTTTTATTCCTACGGGCTTATGAGATATGTATGTATAAACAAGGAACGATTGCAGAGTTTTGGAGCAGAGAAAAATGGAGGTTAAGGAGTGACCCAAGAGCGGGCTGCATACCCTGCAGAATATCTTACAACAAGTCTGGATTAATAACAATGATGATTTTCCAGTCTGGAAATGGAAAAAATCTGATCTTTTTTCGGTAAAAACAATGTATGACTTTATAAACGACAAGGGGGTTAGATCCAAACACACAGCTCATATTTGGAAGACAAAATGTCCCCTAAAACTTAAAATATTTCTTTGGCTTCTAGATAAGAATGTGATCCTCACTAGGGATAATTTACAACAAAGAGGATGGCAGGACCCCAGCAGATATATTCTATGCGGGACCGCTACTAAAATAGTGACACATTTAATGGCGGAATGTACTTACACTAAGATGATCTGGATGGAAGTTGCCCACCGGCCCGACATCCAATTTAGGATGGACTGATCGCCGACGATCTGATTTAAAAACTTCTCTATACAGAAAGTACTACAGATATGACCAGAAGATTCACAGCTGCGATAGCTTGGAATTTGTAGCTAGAGAGAAACAGAAGAACTTTTTGTGATATGGTCTTTAATTTGGATCATTGCACTTACAGTATTACTACTGATGTATTATTGTGGACAATAGTATTAGAGAAGCAGGAACGACCTCTCATGTTACTATTCCCAGGATGATCGCTTCGGACATTCCGGGACCTGCATAGGGTACGGCAGTTACAGGCGTTGATACAGCCATAGCCGCTCAAGAAAACCTGAATGACGAGGAATAGGGATGGTGGATACTCATCGCTTGTGATCCTGGTATAGCGGGAGGACCTATTTGTCTTTCTTTTATTTGTTGTTTATAATATACTATGATGTAACCCAATCTGCTTATGGTTGTGTATATGTGCTCTTTTTATTTTTCTCTTCTTTTTTGTTTTTGACTATGTAGTTCTGTTAAAATTATTTTGATGGAGCGTGGGGTGCAGTAACTTACCGTTTCTTATCAAAAAAAAAAAAAAAGACTCAACCTATTGCCTGAACTGTAAGAAGACAAAAGTTGAGCATAAACTTTACATCGGCACTCCACCTGCCAATATGCTCTCTCATCCCAAATATTTGGTTGTTTTTTTCTGTCCAAGGTGGATGAGTGTTAAATTCCCTATTGAAAGTCTTTCGTTTATAAGTGATTCAACAATCCAGACTGGGGCTTTTGTATATGGCTTGCGCATCTCGAAAATCTACCATTTTGTGCGCGCTTGCATTTCAATTGGAAGTCTTTCATTTTGGTATTCGCGCTTCTACATTGGGTATCTTTCATTCTGGTAGTGATCCACTTGATCCAAACCAGCCCACTTTTTGTATGGGAGTGCCTGTGTGTGATTGTTTGATCCAAATTTTAATAATGCACTGCTGTTCTTATCCATTGTTTATTTCACAGTTTTGATTTTCTTTTCTATAACGTTGAATATATCAAATGGCAGCTGCTCATAAGCATTTTGCATGTGTACAATGTGTCATAATAACTTTGCATAAATTACATGTTCTTCATTGTTGTAGTTGCGATTATACTCTACAAGCAATTATTTATTTTGTCAAGGCGAGATTGCCTCTTTCCCCCCTACTTCTGAATGCGGAGCTTAGTCCATCACCAGATAGAGAGAGGTCAGAAATATAAATTTATCAGCGTCAATAAACAAAAGAAATCCTTAAAAATCTGTTTTGCTTGGTTTCATTGCAGAGAAAGGATGGTGATAAGCCGAAAGATCTTGTCAACAAAAGGGAAGCGGTGTAATAGGTGGAAGGGCAGGTACCTTTTGAACTGAACTGAACAGGGACTTGGGTTTTATTCATCCCTACTTAGCTTCAAAATTTTCAATTTTTACAGAATGCTATGTGTATGATTATTTATTGAAGCGGAGTGAATGCTCTTGATTTAGAAGGTCTTTAGCTATTGGTTGGTCCTCAAGGTCTGCTGGTTCTTTTATCTCAGCAAATACAAACTGACTGACAATGTAAAACATGTATCATCTACAGCTTATGCAGAAAACGAGCCGACTTGAATGGAGGAATGTTGAAGATTCTCCATAGTTACCTTTTCGCCCAACTTGAATCGAGGAAGACCGTTGTAAGGCTTGATGCTGCCCCTGCCATGCTGCTGCCGCGACCGATCGTCGAGATCTGCGTCCTTGCCGCCACGCACTTGGTTCTTGAGAGAGAAATTAGGGGACCCAATAAGAAGAGAGGAAGAAAAGAGGAGGAAAAGAGAGAAGGGTATTTCGGATATTTAACTAATATATAAAAATAAAAAAAATCAAGTGGGATTTATTTTGACGGAATATGTGACGGAGGGACTAAAATGGTGTAATTTATAAGTTTTGAGAGAATTAGAATCAAAATATGAAGTTTTCAGGAATCGATATTTAATTTTTAAAGATTTAAAGGATCTGTTGATGAAAATAGAGTAAAAGCAGAATAAAGAAATTTTTGTATATTTTCTTATTGTGAACTGTATAGTCAGCTATCCTTTTATAGGTGAAGGAGGTAAGAAAAAAAATTAATTACAGGATCTGTAATTGATACTAATTACATAAAATTATCAATTAGTCTAATCAGAAATTTATCAACTATCCTAAATTAGTCTAATTAGAGATTTGTCAAATATCCTAATTTTGAAAAATATCTTAACATCTAATAGAAAAATATATCAAAATAACTCAGCAATATTATCATATCTCATCATATTTAAATCATGTCTCAACATCCCCCACAAACTCATGGTGGCGCCGTAGAAGCCAACTTGAGTTTGCTAATAAGTTCACTAAGATGACCAGGTGAGTGTAACTTAGTAAAAATATCAGAAATCTGATCAGTAGAGGAAACAAAATTCAAACGAAGGGTGCCATCACTGAGATGATGCCTGATGAAGTGGCAGTCAATCTCAATATGCTTGGTGCGCTCGTTAAAAGCATCATTATGCGCAATCTAAATAGCACTCTGGTTGTACAGTAGAGAAGAGAATGAGACAGCTGAGCGGCATCCAAATCAACAAAAAGACAGCCATAGAATCTCAGCAGTAGCATCAGTAAGGACACGATACTCGCCTCAGTGGTAGATATCGTGCGATAACTGTTTGTTTCTTACTTCGCTAAGAAATAAGACACGAGTCAAGTAAGAAACAAAAACCAATGGTAGAATGATGATCCATAAAATCACCAGCCCAATCAGCATCAGAATAAAAACGTAACTTAAGAGATGACTGAAATGAATAGTGCAAACCATAGAAAAGAGTTCTCTTGATATAGCGGAGGATTCGAAGAACAACAACATAGTGGGGTGAGTGAGGCTCATGCATGAACTGACTGACCAGGTAAACAACATAAGAAATATCAGGGCGAGTGACTATGAGATAAATAAGACTACCAACTAATTGTCGATAGAGAGTACGATCAAACAGAGGCACACCATTAGTAAGCTTGAACCGAGCATTATATTCCAAAGGGGTACTGGCAGTCTTATTGTCGGTTAGACCAGCTCTAGATATAAGATTTGAAGTATACTTAGCATGAGAAAGAGAATAACCATCTGAATAAGATGTCACCTCAAGACCAAGGAAGTAACTGAGGGTGCTCATATCTTTCATTTCAAAATGATGACCCAGAAAAGCCTGAAACGCACGAATACTAGCAGTATTATCACCAGTGATGATCATGTCATCAACATAGAGAAGCAGAAGAGTGGTGCCAGAAGCAGTCCTACAGATGAATACGGCAGTGTCATAAGCACTGGCTACAAAATCCTGCTGTGTGATGACAGAGGTAAACTTGGCAAACCAAGCACGAGGAGCTTACTTCAGACCTTAGATCTCACGATGAAAGTGACAAACCTTGTGAGGCGGATGCTCATAATCAGAAAGAGATTTCATATAAACTTTTTCAATAAGATCGCCATTAAGAAAGACATTTTTGGCGTTCACTGAAACAATGACGAATACTGAACAACAGCAACAACAATAAAAAATCTAACAGATGCAAGTCAGGCAACAGGAGCAAATGTCTCCTCATAATTATTTCCATACTCTTGATAGCAACCCAACGCAACAAGATGAGCTTTGTATCGCTCAACTGAGCCATCTGCCTGAGTTTTAATTTTGTAAACCCACTTACAATCCACTGCAAAGTTTCTAGGAGGCAAATCCACCAAATTCCAAGTATGTGTCTTAGTAAGAGTATCTAATTCATCAGACATAGCTTGCTGTCAAAGAGAATCAGAACTAGCCTCACGATAAGAGTGAGGCTCATGAAGAGTAGCAAGAGTAGAGAAACAATGGTAATCATGAAAATAGAAAGGAGGAGCTCTTACCCTATCAGAATGACGAGATGCAATAACTTAGGAGGACTCAGTCAGAAGGTGGTATAGGCATATCTTGAGGAGAATTAGATGATAATGTTGGATCCGCAGGAAGAGCAAGGTCATTGGAAGAGGCCGATGATGGATCGTTAGAGAAATTGGTATCGCTTACAAAATAGTTAGTAGACTTGGAAAATATAGTAATAGAGGGATCAGTGAAGACAGGGAAATGACTAAAGTGAAGTGAGGGAAAGGAAGAAAGGATGGTGAGGAACTTATATTCCCAAAACTTTACATGACGAAAGATATGAAGATATTTGATGATAGGATCATAACAACGGTATTTTTTTGTTCAATGCCATAACCAAGAAAGCAGCACAGCCTAGAACGTGGTTCCAACTTCATTCGTTCATGCAGGGAAAAGAATGAAGTAGGCACAACAAAAAACTCAAAGAGAGCTGTAATCATGAATGGTACTATACAGCAGTTCAAAAGGAGTTTTGTTGTCAAGAATGGATGAGAAGATACAATCATTGTTGAAAATAACGCATTATGAAACCCGTTATTTGCGTTACGTAACCTAACGGAATCCCAACGCTACGTAACAACTGGAAATAACTCAGTGCACCGTAACAGTACGTTTTTTACGTTATTTTACGTTATATTATATAAAGTTACGTTAAATTACGTTATGCTACGTTATTTACAATTATTTTTTTTAGTAATTTATATATTGTTGTTGATTATTATTTTGATTATTTGCGAATTGCTGTAATTTTCTTAATTAATTGTTGGCTTGTTTGATTGCTTTTAGAATTTCTAACTTGATAATTTAAGTTTATTTTTTATCCACTTGTTGTATTTCTCGTCCGGTTGCTAAAATATTTTACTTGTTGATTTTATTGAATTTTTAATTGAACTGAAATCAACAATCATAAATAAGATAAATTGAACATTACAAAATATAAATTACAACAATGATAATAATTGGAATCGAAATAAAAAATTAGAATCTTTCTTTTTTATTTAAATGATGATTGGAATTACGGTTGCAGACTTAATATAATTTATGAAGATATATGAAAATTATTGAAAACTTTAATAAAACATTTGAATAGATTATGTATTACAAAATAATTTTATATTTTTTTAGATATTTTAAATTTATTTTTCAATTTATTAAAATTATTTTATATGGTTTTATATTTATTTTTATTAAATAAATAGAAAATTGCATAACCTACGTTATGCGTTACGCTATTTGCGATATAACCTAACAAAGGCAAAACGTTACGTTACCGTTATCGCTATTTTAAACATTGGATACAATTGTTGGTGTAGACAGCAGTAAGAGCAGTCTCTCCCCAAAGACACTCAGGAAGCTAGGTAGAAATGAGGAGGGATCGAGTGGTGTCTAGAATGTGACGATATTTATGCTCTGCTCGACCATTTTATTGTGATGTATAGGGACAAGAGCGATTGAAGAGAGTGCCATTTTATTGCAATAACTCAATGAAAGATTTTTCATTATACTCCAGAGTATTATCAAAACGAAAAACCTTGATAGCACGAGAAAACCAGGTAAGTACCTTTTGGTGAAAGTATTTGTGAATTACAAACAACTCAGAATGCTTATGCATAAGATAAATCTATATAACGCAAACAATCATCCACAAATATGACAAAATAGCGGAAGCTCCCCTTAGTAGAAATTAGAGAAGGGCCCCAAATATCAGAATGAATATGATCAAAATGAGCTAAAGCAAAAGAGTCACTAGTATTAAAAGGTAAATGAATTTGTTTTCCAAGTTGATAAAAAAGACAATCAAACTTATCAAAAGTAACAGAGTCAAGTAGACCACTAGAGACTAACTGTTGAATACGAAGTAAAGAAGTATGACCAATATGAGAATGCCAAATGCTAGAAGTGACAGTAAAGGCAACCGAAGGTGTAGTGGAAGAAATATGCAAGTTCACCATTTCAAACATACGTCTAACTTTACGGTCTGTCCCAATGATCTGACCCATCCAAGAATCCTGCACATTAACACCACGAAAAGAAAAGTGAAGTTCAAAACCTAACTCAATAAGTTGGCCAACAGAGAGGAGATTCGACATAACTTAGAAATTAAATAGGTATTACCGACGGAGATGTCAGGGATAGAAATACAACCAATATGACTAATAGGCATCACAGAACCATCAGTAGTATAAATAATGGTGGGATCAGAAGTCATATGATTATAACAAGTAGAATTCATAAACTAAGAAGAAGTACATGGAGCTACAGATAGTGTAATAGATGAACGAGACAGAACCTAATGGACCAAAACCTCAATTTCAGCAGCAGTGAGCGAAGTAGACTGAGAAAAAGACTCAGAAATAGAGTGATCAGTTGAGATAACCACATAAGCCTGTTGGAGGGAACTACGAGAGTCTCGGGTCTTTTTCTGCTGCAACTTGAAGCAATCAGTAATCAAGTGGCATTTTTCTTACAATACCGACAAAATAACTTCTAAAAAGAGGATTGTGACTGTGGAGTAGAACGTTTGGAGAAAGTCGAAGAAACAATAGCCAAAACAAGATCGGAAGCTTTTAACTTCATCGTAAGGTGACGATGCTTTCGAAAATTAACTCAGTAACAACAAGATCCATGGTAGGAAGTGGCGTATTATGAATAAGGGCTACCCGAGTGAACTCAAAGTCATTGCGATGAGCCATCATAAAATCAATAAAATTGCGGCATTCCCAATACTTGGCAAAGAGTTCGATGTCTGCAGCACAATAAAGTTGGGGTTCGGCAGCAGTCAACTGATCACAAAGAAGAGCGACTTGAGTGTAAAACTCAGTGATGGACTGATCGGATTCTTAATACATCTAGTAAAATTTTGTCTCAATCTAAAACTGAAGAGAAGTATCATTACAGCAGTCGTACTGAGCAGCCAAGAAATCCCATGTAGTTTTAGCATTCTCGAGTCTGGGTAAAAGACTGTTAATAGTTGGAATTGATGTGTTAACAATCCACTCAGAATCTTACTATGAATACTCTCCCAGTCATCCAAGCGAGTAACGTAACCAGCGGCGGACTCATCCTTAGTATGGACGGGCTTAGGAGAATTCTCAGAAATATAACGCCACAATTTTCTTCTTTTGAGAAAAGTTTCATATTGAAAGCCCAAAGACTATAGTTGGTTCTATCCAAAACAATATCATGTGGACGAATAATATCATAAAAAATATCATTTTGGGAAAACTTTCTGGAAAGGATATGCCAAAATCAACTCCCAAAAAATCAGCATCCGAAAAAGTCAAATCTAATTATAGAACAGAATTGACTAGGGCGAGTGGGACTCACGCATTATAGAAGAGAGATGCGTGAAGACCACTTGTAGAGATTTCACACGGTGCATGGAGGAGCTTGTCAAGTCCATTGAGACTGAAATTTTAACGAAAAGAGATCGAAAGGAGATGAACAATCTGAAAGTAAAAAATTATTGAGATCTTACTTCAAAATATTGAAACAGGCACAAAGAGTTTCGAAATGTGTGAGGATAAAGAAAAAACTCACTTAGGGTGGCTCACAAAAGAAGTTAGAAGAGACACCAGAATTCCGGTGGCTCTGACACCATGTTGATGAAAATAGAACGAAAGCAGAATGAAGAAATTTCTATATATTTTCTTATTGTGAATTATACAATGAGCCATTTTTTTATAGGTGAAGGAGGCAATGAAAAGAATAATTATAGAATCTATAATTGATACTAATTACATAAAATATTTAATTAGTCTAATCAGAGATTTTTCAACTATCCTAAATTAGTCTAATCAGATATTTGTCAACTATCCTAATTTTAAAAAATATCTCAATATCTAATAGGAAAATATCTCAAAATATCTTAGCAATATGATCATATCTCAACAGGATCGATATGTGAAAACCCCTTTTTTTTAATTAGCAATAATTAACTCATTCATCTATACAAATGAAAAAAAAAACATGTATTTTTTGAAACTCCCTAATTAAACTTACATTAATGTGTGTAAGTGAGCATATTAACAATATATCGTGAAATATATATTTCTAGTATTTCCTTTTCTAACTTTTATTTCTCTTATTAAGTTCTCAATAGCAAGTGCGATAATATATAATAAACCAGTTTGGAAGGTAGAAATGATAATTCTCAGCAATAATATGACATTTTAGGTTCATGTAGTTGGCAATGTTGTTGTGGTTCCTTTCTAACTGAGAAGAAGAGGCTTTGTTAGTTATGGAGAGTGAGATAGAAAATTTCACAAAATAGCTTTAACATTAAGGAAAATATGTGTAATTGGTGGATTTGTTATTCAGATTATTTGATTGTGTGCTTGGCAAAGTGATCATGATATGATCAGCGATGGAGAAGTTTCATTTGAAACCTCCATGAGAAATGAACAAAGAGACCCAGTTTCCACTTATGCCTTCTAGAGGGAGCATGGTCTTATTATTCTCTGCGTAATAGAAAAAATAAATAAGATAGGGTGAAAAAAGAAAAAAAATGGTGTGATCTGATCTAATAAAAGTAAATGAACAAAATAATAAAAAGAAAATAAAATGAAACTCACAACGTGCTTCTCATAGTTGAGAAAATCCCTACAAAAAGACATTAGGCTTTGAAAAATAATTTTAGCTTAGGATAAATTTCACAGAAGGTATTTAAATATTGATGGTGAAGTTTACCGTCCCAGTTCAGCAAGGGAGTAGGGAGCAAAGGCTGAATCGCAAATGGTTGATGAGTCTAGTGCATGTCCAGTAAAAAATAAATAAACAGAACAACTACTGGAATTATTTTATTTATGATGCTTCTACTCCTCTCTAAGTTTGCATTTTTACAGATACAGTATAAAGGTTACGAGGAGCTCCACCTATACCAAGACTCAAGATTTTAGTAGAATTGTGTTGAAATTCCAAATGCGCTGAATATCCAAGTCCAGCTGAGGATGAGAGATAATAAAGGGAGTCTATCCTAAGAATTGCAAGATTAATTATTGGAATGGGCGCCATAAAATCCGATTGATTATGGGATGCAAGTCAAATTGTTAAGAGAGGGTCGCGACAGTGAAATGGTAAGGTACAAAATAAGCCATTGCAATATTCATAAGCCAGACCCCAGGAGAAAAAGATTTAGAATTCAAACTGAATTTATGTGAAGAGAGATCAAATTTTAAAGCATAGCTCCTAGTGCCTTGGAAACACCTGTTGATTTTCTCTACCTTGCTGGTATAATAGAGAGGCATGAGACGTCCATAAACAACCATGTGAAGTAGCATGATTTCCATTCAAATAACGATCTTATTTTTTAAAAATCAAATCCCTATTTAGTTTGGAATATGTTAAACCTACACCCACTATTCTCTCATTCAAGTGATCTTGCTAGACCCACTTACAAGCATAAATATTAGTTGCGGATATATTAATAAGCAGGACTTATCTCAGTCGAGGGGAACACTCTATCCGTTTTCTCAAAAACATTTCGTATTAAGGCATCACCTAAAGTTTACATAACCTTTTTTTTTTGGCTGCTATTTGTATTGTGGATCAGACGGAAACAATCAAAACATATTCGCCAAGTTCTTTTCGAGATTTGGACATTAATCACTTCGAGAACAAGGGAAGGGGTCTTTGTGGTTACAACCATCCACTTCTATGACTAGCATTTGGGAAGGATGTAGATGGGGCCATTTGCTCCGTGTAGAGTGAATGTAGGAGTCATTTTGGGTAGTTTGTAGATAGAAAGAAATAATAGAATTACAGATAATTACTCTCGAACTGCATTCGCATGCTACTATCGTCTTGATGATGATGTGCTCATGTGGAAACTTGAAAGGTTAAGAGCGGGCAGAGACATAGATAGCACATGCCCTCAGGACAATGTGTCGCGCCCCTGTAGATGCAAGGATCTTCGTCCTTACATTGATCATCTGGATCCACGATGGAGAAAAAGGGGGCGAAGGTCCTAGACTCAGTAACACCTTGAGGCAGGAGCTCATTCGATCTCAACTGAGTCGTGGGGGCAGAAACTGTGATGGTAGTTCATAGCAGCATATCCTAGATGTTTTCGTCATTGTATATATAATTAGTACACATTAAATTTGCACTCCTTTAAGGGGTCATTGCTATGCATGCTTTATTATATTAGCTTGTTTAGTTAAGTACTGATGTAAAAGATTTGGTCTACTTATGTTAACTTGCATTTTAGGGCATAGGAGCTAGCCTCTACTTCTATATATGAGTCTGTTACCATATTACTAGTTAGGACACGCTCCGAAGCTAATTAGATTCTACATTTTGCTGCTCTCTCTCTCGGGCTATGTTTCTCTGATTTTCTAATATCTACTAGTGTCGACCTTTCATTACTTGCAGAGACCAATTTGTCCATGGTCTTCACTTGAACTGTAGCTATACAAGCAGTAAGCACCCGCATATTAGTGAATTTAATTGGAATAAGCACTCAGATAGAATTAACATGAATACAAGCATCTAATTATCCTAGGTTTAGGAACTAGATATCAAAGCCAAGATGTTCCCAAGGCCTGAAGGCCTTACAAAAAAGTAGTGATATACATGGCCATAGACTTTGGAGGCTGCCAATTCCAAAAAAAACTCTATCTAGAAAAATAGGGTTAATTATACTCAGACTCTCTCTAGTATAGGAGTACTATAATTTATTACCACTGAAGTTAAAAACACTCACATAGACTCCCTGTGAGAGCAAAATCCGTTTGATCACCATCTAGGTGGAGCGCACGTGAAGCACATGTGATATGAAAAGACAGTTTTGCCCTTGATTGTAATTAACGAGGGATGAGGGGAAGCTCAGGCGGAGATTATCTTTTTCGCAATTGTTTTTTTTTTTCCTACAACCGAGAGGAACTAGGGCTTCTGGCAGGCGATCGAAGGGCAAACGGGCGGTGAAATCAAGCGAAGAATCGGCGGCTTCTCTACTTGCATCCATCATCGGCGACCGGCAAATTGAAGTAACATATGACAAGTGGTAATTTTGATCTTCATATTCACCATGAGGGTCAATTTGTGACAAGAAATCAAATGATTGAATATGAAGGAGGAAAAGAAGATGTAGTTGAGAATATTGACCCAAACTTTTTTGGATAGTTTGATTTGGATGACATTGTACGAAGGTTGAAGATTGGTGGGGATACATATTACACTATAAGGTGCCCGGTAGAGAGAATGATGATGAGTGAAAAGTTGTGGACAACGACAGTAGGGTTATAGAAATGTTCAGGAAGAAAGGTTCAGGCAAATATATGAACATATATGTTGAGTACTTAGTGGATAAGCCACTTGTAGAAGAAATCCCCATTGATAATGTACAGAAGTAATAAGAAGAAGCAATTTCGGATAGTACATCTGATAGTAAATATGTGGGAGAGGAGGGTGAAAGTGGAAGTAGCAGTGAAGCGGAAGAAAGTGGAAGCTCTAGCAGTTCATTTGGAGATTTGGAGGATAAAAACTTAACAGATTATGAGGATTGTGAGGGTGACATTAGAGGGGCAGAGGCTCAGGGGTTGGAAAAACTGAGGGAGAAATTGGGGGCGATAATGAGACGACAGGTAATTTATTTCTAATTTTAGTTTATACAATATATTTTTATTGCATTGATACATATATTAAACATTTCCACTGATTTGGTTTTTTACTCTTTCAGCTACTCAAGATAATCGTGAGATAGGAGACGATGATGGTGAATCCGAGAATTCTAATTGTAACCAATAAAGGAGCCTATATGATTTCTCAGAAGATAAAGCCCATTGAAAGAAGCATTTTCGATATCTAGGGTTTGATGCCGAGCAGAACATGCATCACCCCGAACTGTTTGCTGGCCTAGAATTTAGAGACCATGTTGAGTTTCGTGAGGTCCTCAGGTATGATTCTTTGTAAGGGATATGAATATCGTTATGTAAAGAACAAGAAAGCAAGGATGATTGTAGCTTGTGTTGATGAGAGATGGAAGTGGAGGGTCCATGTTTCCTAGGATCGGAACCAAACTGTATTTCAAATCAAGACGTTTAATGGTGGACACAGTTGTACATCTACGAAGGCCAACAAGAATGTGACGTCCGTTTTTTTATACTTGGAAATATTTAGATGTCATTAGAGAGGATGCTGATATAACTTGGTCTCAAATAGTAAGCATGATAAGAAGAGACACGGGGATCAAAATTAGAAGAAGTCAGGGTTATAGAATGAAACAAAAGGAAAAATGAGATAATTCATGGAGAGATTGGGAAGCAGTACCTTATTATAAGATAGTATCGCAATGGCCAGATATTATTCCAGAGAAGTAAATTATGCCTCCAAAACAGCAAAAACAACCTAGTAGACCTCGCAGAGTAAGAAATAAAAAAGATGATGAAAAGGAGAAGAAACGAATGATCCAGCCAATACGGCAAAAATATGAATGAATGAGATGCGCTCGGAATCTCAAAATCTTGGGAGTTTTGAACTATGTGCACTGCTTGTGGAGAGGATAGCACTGCTTGCACTATGTGTTTTCGGTGAATTTTGAATCCCTTTCTATTGCCATAAAAAAATATTACATTATTTCGATCGATTACAATGAAAAGATAAATAAAAGAAACAAACGAGAGTTTTTATAGATCATCGCTCTCTTTTATAGAAGTGATAGGATCTAAGGTAGCTATGAGGTTCGCTTCAATCCTCGTTGACGATCTGATGTTGAAATTGGTGACAGTGGAGATTTCTAAGGCCGGCTCTTCTTTTTAGCTGCTGGTTGGAGGAATGCCGTAAGTTTTTGCACGAGAGATCTTTCCAAGGATCCTCTTTTGAGTCTTTTGTAGTGATATTTATAGGCATGAAGTTGTTATGGGTATTTTCTTATAGATAAAAATGGAATTCCATTGTAGTCTTCATCAAATATATGAGTTTTCTTTTGATTAGATTTGGTCTAGAGATTCATTGTATTTAGTTTTGATTCTATACCCAAATCAATTATAGATCTAATTGAAATCTGTAAAATAGCCTCGTGAGCCACACGAGACTAAGTAGCTTCGCGAGCCACATGAGGCTATATAGCCTCACACGCCGCGAGGCTAATAAGCCTCGCACGTAGTAACACCCACTTTTTTCACGTCGGATTTTCAAATTTTACAATTTATTAAAAATAATATTTTGTTTTAAAAACTTATTTTGATTATATAACCCAAATCAAGTTATCTATCAAGTAATCGTGATTAAGAAAACTAGTAGGATTAATTAATTTAGATTTATTCTTTTCTAATAATTAAGATAAGAATCTATTTAGTTTTTTTAACCAATTGGATTCTAGTTTGACTAGATATTAAATCTAAATAGAAATCCAATCCAAATCCTAGTTGAGGTATAAAATATATTTGCCTAATTAATATAGGATCCAATTTTCATTCAATTAATTAAAAGTAATTTGAATTTGGTTCCTATACCTATTAGGATTCAGATACAAATATCGTTTCTATATCTTTTAGGATTTCTTTTTAAATTTGGTTTCTATATCTTTTAGGATTCCATCTTTAATTTAGATAGCGAATACAATTAGAATTCGTATTGGACTTTACTACTATAGTAGAAATAAGACTCTTAATTCCATATAAATAGGTCCCAACAAGTCCTCTTTTCCTAAACAAAAAAAAGAGAAGTAAGAAAACAAAATATGTGAGAAAGAAGAGAAATAGAAAAAGAAAGATAAGAGGGTCCAACCAAGAAAAGTTTATGAGAATCTTGCAGATTTCATTACTTAGGTCAAAGACTTTTATCCTAAATCAAGCCCAAAGTAAGTCCTCTGACTCACCATAAACATGCTATTAATTGTATGCTTTATCTTTATTTTCTATATTTTTCTATTTTATTTGTTGATTGAATTATATATATGAAACTCAATGAACATTGATACAATACATAAGAAAACACCGACCAATATAATATATATTTATTGATATATTATTAACTATTGTACTATTATATTAATATAACTTAATGTTACTATTACTGAATATTAAATATTGAACCTTAATTATTATCACCAGTTTATATACTGAGCTAAATTTACTGAAATTGACAATTGATAATAAAATTGACAATTAATATTGAAATTGATATATACTGGGCTTATGGGAGAAATTGATAATTTATATGATTTGATGGTTAAACGTAACTGTGTCACTATTTTTCTTTTTGGGAGGATCGAGATAAACTCCAATCAAAACTGTCGTTGTTTTCCTTTTTGGGAGGATCAGTATAAACTCCGATCAATTTACTGTTCCATTTTCAAAGGGGGTACAAGGAAATGCGTTCAGACCAGCCAATTTCATATCTTCCTAAATTTCTAAATAGCGTAATTAAAAGACGTTGACTATAAGACAAATTGATTTGATATATAAAGTGTTAAAATATGATATTTTCTATTGTTTTAATTGTTTGATTTTATATTTTCATGATATCATTGTTTCATATGTTTTACTATATATTTTTGGATCGCTTTACTGATAATACTGGTTATGCATGGCCAGATGCAGATTGTTATCTAGAGGTAGACCCGCCAGAAACAGAATAGGACTCAACATATTTTTAGGAGCAGACGGAACTACAAGATTAACAGCTTTTCTAGTTTATTATTTTTTATTGAAGTTTATATAAGGAGGACAAATATTATTTTAACTAAAGAAATTATTGCTTATTTGTTTTCCATATTTTCGTTGTATTGTAATTGTAATGTTACTGAGGTTTATCATGTTATCATTCGACGCCGAACACTCTAGCTCTTCACACTAAGGAAAGTGGGGCATTACACGTGTTAGCCTCGCGAGGCTGGCCTCTTGTGAGTTTCTTCAAAAAAAAAATTATTTTGTAAGACCATCTCCAAAGTTTTCAAAATTTTATTTTCTCCTTTTGTTTGGTGAAATTTTAAAATACTTTTGATTTTTCTCCAGTTTTGGCTGCATCCTTGCATAAATTGTAGCTTTACGCTAGGCTACAATAGCCTCACATATTATTATTCCTCTCTAGATTAGTGCCTTAAATCTGGGCAGTCCATTTCAAACCCACATATTTAAGGAACCAAAATCGATTTCTCTTTATCTCTTCTTCTTCTTCTCCAACTTCTCAAGAACCCTAGAAAAAAAACCCAATTTCTCTTCTTTGGATTTTCGTCGATTTTCGTCGATTTCTTCGATCAAATGGCTTCTAGACGTTTTTCTTCAAGCCGTGGCAGTGATCTCTCTGCTATAGAACTGTCGTCGATGAGGATTTCGTCGTCTATTCGAGGTAAAAAAAAAAAGGGGGAAAATGGGGGTTTGGCTGGGCTGCCACCATGCACGATGTGAAGCTCGACCAGCCTCGCGCATGATGCTAGGCTTCGCCAGCCTCGCTCGCAACGCGAGGCCTGGCCAGCCTCGCATCCCGACCAACCTCACGTTGCATGAGGCTCGGCCTGCCTCGCATGATGCGAGGCTCGACCGGCTTCATGCGCAACGCAAAGCTCGGCCAACCTCGCATGTCGCATCACTTAGAAATATTTTCCTCTCTTTATTTTGGATCTTTCTGACTTTTGTCTTCTTATTTTTGACAGTAAACTACTCCAATGACGCACTCTCCAAATGCAACTACTTCGGATATAGAGGTGGGCCTGATGGCATTGTCCAGTTCCAATTCAGAGAGCTGGTGAGAATCGTGTTGAAAGACTCTCCCAGGGCAATCAAGCAACTCTCACACTGTTAGAAGGGTTAAACTGTCATCTTTTGGAGAAATCTAAATTTTTATTTGGAGATTAGGTCACCGTTCCAAATGAAGCTCTATATGTGTATGAGCATAAGTGGTTTCAAAAAATAGAAGGTGTTCAGATGTTTCTTCCAGAAATGGTTAGGAGCTATTCATTGGCATATCTTCAGAAGTTATTAGTTCCGTGCACTATGAATTGGAACGTGACCAGATAATAAGATGGGGTAGCTATCGGCAATTTTGGTACTATGGGTGCTTATCAAATTGGTCCCAGCAGATCTGTTATCAGTTTTCTTCCTAGCGATTCAATAAGGACTACTTTCTTTGTGAGTCTCGCAAAGAGCCAACACTTTGATTCTGAATTAACCCATGACATGTTCAAACAGGTGCATAGTGGTAGATAATCTAAGTCTAGAAGTGTTCATGATATGATTAAACCTATTCATGACGAAGCCCTCTAGATATTCGATTGAGAGTAGAACTTTAGGATTGCAATCATGGATCTGGTATTTGGTTGAACTTGATATAAAGAGAAGGATACAAAAATAAATTTGTAGATTTGTTTCATTTTTGATTTAAGATTTTTATATTTTTTATATTTCAACTATCCTAATTTCTTTATTTCTTCCCCTGAACCACCAATTATTGATATTTATGGATAACATTGCTGAAACTCTCACAAAACAATACTTGTTCACTAAGCTAATATAGGAGTTTAAAGTTTCTTGGACATGTTAAGTGCGATTGTGATCCCTATAAAAGTGAGTTAGGATTTCTTTTCTTTTCTTTTCATGTCGGTGTTTTTTTTTTTTTTTCCAAGTTAATACTTTTCTAGGGACTAGCAAAACTCAGGTTTGGATTATGATTACGAATGAAAAACATGCTATTTCATATATATTTCATATACTAATTATGAGTAAAAGTGTAGTAATTTTAGTTTATTTTGAATATTCATAATTCAATTTTGGTGATTAGTACAAGAAATTAATGATAAATTATTTTTAATATTTTTATTGATCAAACTCTCTACTTTAATTTTTTTTAGTATATTATAGTTGTTTTTCAGGGTTCTATGTGGAAGAAAATTGAAAAATCAAATGGTATTTCAAATATCAGTCCAAACTGATCATTTTATAGGATTGTTATCGACAGCCATCTGTGGTCTGTTGACAACTGTCGACTGCAGTGGATACCCGAGAGCAACTGTAGGTGCAGCTGTTGATATGATTTTGGACAGTCATGGTCGCAGAAAGAGTTATTTAAGGATTTCTGAAGAAAAGAGAGTTTCATGGTAAATAAAATTCTTGCTTAGATTTTGGAGTGACTATAAATATCCAATGTAATTCAGAGTTTTACATGTAGAGATATAGGAGAGAGATAGAGAGAGAGAAGAGATATTATAGTTTTTATATTTTTTTAGTTTTGTACTCTTTCATAGCTATTAGTAAAGAATCTCCTTTATTCATATATTTACGGGCATGATGAGTATGAGCAGTTAAATTCTTAAATTAGTTCGGATGAGATAATGAATCTTAAAAAATTTACTGGTATGTATTTATTTGCTTATCACGCTTAAATGATTTTATTAAATTGATATTTTTGGTTCCCTATTGTTAGGTTTTAAATGTGATTAGTTTAATGTTGTATAGTTTGATGATATATTTGATGCTTAGTTTTTAATATACTGTAGACTCTTAAAACATGGTGTACGATTAGACTTTGAACGTTTATTTTTATTATTCATATGCCATGCTTAAATAAACTCAAAATATATATAGGATTAATTGGAGAAATTAGCCAAATTATAAAGTTTACAACTTTATTTGATTTTGTATTTTAAAGATATATTTTTCAGTTATAAAAGAATCACGTGATCTATATAACTGAGATAAATAAGTATAAATATATCCAATAAATTATTCTATAGGGTGTTAATTTATCTGACCAACTATTTCTTTTAAGTAATTAAAAATTCTTTAATCTTTAGTTTTAGTTAATTAAAAATTCAATCTTTTTATTTCATAATTTGTTTCTTTAGTATAATACAATAATAAAAATGATCATCAAGAAAACTATTTTCGGTTACCATCCTTGTACTACTTTTCTATCTCTTTTCACTTGGGAGTATATGATTTATATTGAAATCATATACTTGTAATCTAATTATGTACTTAAATATGTGAAATTAATGATATTTTATACATATGAGTTTAGTTCTCCACTTGAGTATTTGTTCTAGCTAAACTAGTAGTTTGAAATGTTTTTAGAGGATTTTGGAGAGAAGAAGCAAAGACAAAAATCGTGCACATTAATTCAAAAAAATATGCATAGACAGATAGTTGTCAACAACCATCTATGCACTCTCAACAGTCATCGAGGTCACGATTCCTAAGTTGAGACATCACTATTATCGAAGCGGTTGTTGAAGCCGTTATCGACAACATCTGGACTGATATGCTAACATGCCCACAATCTTATGAAATTAGAGTTTCCATGTTTCTATTGCAATAGAGATTGGTAACTAAGCCTTTGAGGGTTATAAATATCTCTTATATCAGAGATACAAATATAGTGAGAATTTTTTTATTAATTTATTTTTATTTTTAGAGAGATTCAAATATTGTTATTTTTATATTTTTCATACATTAGATAATAAAATATTTTCTAACTCTTTATTTGATGATTGTGAGGAACATTAATAACTAATTTGTTTTTAGTCTTGGATGAGAGGACAAACTCTCGATCATGTTCTAGTATGGTTTATAATATTATTGTTTGGATTTATTGCTCTATATAATGTTATTATGGGTTTCTCTATATATCTTTGTTTGCTAATGTATGAACGTGAGATTTTGATTATTTATTTCTTGACAGTATAATTATTGCTAATTTTTTTATATGCCAATGACTATTTCGGTATGACATATGCTTAGATTTTGAATAGCTATTTCTATCATCCATAGATCATACTTAGGTTTATCTTCAAGTTTTATATAAGAATTAATTAGAGATTTAACAAATAATAAGATTATCTTATAAATTTGTGCGATTTTAGAGATTTGTATTCCAGTTGGATATGACCAAATGCTATATATAATCGAGATAAAACAAGTAATAAACATCCAGTATTTTGATTTTAAGGGTGTTGACTCATACGGGCTGATTCATCTCTCTATTGTTTTTTAAGCCACTCAACTATTTTTTTCACTTAAAACAAAATTTCCATCCCTTACTTAACCGTAACTTCTTAATTTAAATGTCTAGCAATAAACTCAGTATTCTTGAGTGAATGATCTTGGATTGACTCTTGAGTATTATTTGACGATTCCCAATATTTAGGAGCGTACAAATCTGGTTGCATCCCTAGTTTGACCCCCACTGCTGCTATTATTGAGGATGTGGTGCTGCTCCCATCGGTCTCCTCTGAGAGAATCTCCTAACATGTGAATCAAGCTAAAAGTAAACAATTAGCATACCTACACTCTTTCGTGGTATGCTCGGACTTTTGACAAAAATGATATACATGCTTCTGTTTTTATATGTCTATTGGATGCTTCGCCATTAATCCTAAAAGTATCCCTCCTGACACTTGCTAATAGTCATCTTGGGTTTGAAAGGTTGCACCTTCCTCTCTTTATTAGTCACTTGTTCAATGCTTCGAACTGCATCAATCACCTCTACATATGTCTCTAGTTGGAAAGTCATCTTGAACTTCTGAATATCGTGCCTCAACCTTGCTAGAAATGATGTGAATAGACCGTCTTATCTACTATCATATATAGTGCAAACTTCCTTAGATGAACGAATTCCAATGCATACTCATCCATTGATCTTCTTACTGTCTTAAATTGATAAACTGCTACTCCATCTCTCTCTCCTAGCTTCATTAAGAAGGAATCTTGCAAGCAACCTTACTAAAAAGGCATTCCACAAGATTAGTTAGGCGAGCCTATTCTCTTCAAGTTTCCACTAAGTCATAACTATGTCTGTCAATCAGATCTTAATGATATCAACCTTGTCTGTATTCGGGACTCGAACAACTCTTAGTAAATCCTCTATCTCTACAAGCCACTGCTCAATTTTTAATGTTCCTGCTGTTCTAGATGAAGACATAGTGATCATCACTAGGACGGTATTCTTTGGTGCCATCACACCTACTTATAAGGTTTCAATCTGTGTTTGGTCATGCAGAATCATAGTGATCAGTAAATTGACCAATAAAATATAGTAAAACAATAAAATAACCCAGTATACTAGTATCAAATAAATAAATAAATAACAATAAGAATCCTATTTAGTCTAAACACATACTTTATTATAATCATTTTAATTTAACTATTTTTCAATTATAGTAGATGGAAATTCAGAAAGGTACAATATAAACAAGTCTAATTGCATCCTCGTTAGAGCCGAGAAAACTTTAACAATAATATTAGTGTTTCGATCGAAGTGTATTCCGAACCCTTCTGTGTGGAAAACAATAGTAATATAGTCAAAACCTATCCTAAACCCTCTCGTATGAAAAATATTGGCATAGTTCCATTCAGTCGTCCAAATTATATTAGTCCATAGTTTCTCCCAGAATCCAGTGTTCATTCAGCTTACTTCAATCTTTCAATCACTTAGATTCAATAGTAGTTAAGTAGTAATCTATAAATATAGTACATTAGCTTGATGAATTTATAACTAATTACATAATATATCTTTTTAATAGTTACAATATCAATCCATATCATATCATATATTAGCTCAGTGTATCATAATAAACAATTTGCTCAAAATTTTTGATTAAACCACATGCCAACTAAAGAATCATGTTCAGTCAATGATTCTAGTATTTCAATCATTAATTATGTTTTTATTTTATTTATAATTAACAATCTCTATTAAAATTGACAACTAAACACTTTATGTTGTATCCTGTATTATGCATGAGTGCCAATTTTGACCTAGTTTTCGGAGGTCTTAGCATTAAAATAAAATATTAAACATGTAGAAAATTCAATTATCTTTCTAACCATACTATAATCAACTTATTGGAGTTTGAGATCAAAATTTGTGGTCTAAATACCGAAAGGATATACAAATGACAACACCCTGGCATTTGCATAACCAATGATTTTAACTTATTTTTGACAAGTTATTATTGGAATTTTAGGAAAAATTAGAAATTAAGTTGTAGAATTTTAAGTTATCTTGTATAAAAAAGAAGACTTAACTTAATTTGACTTGGGATTCAAAAAATATGGTTATTCTAGTTAGTATTCATATGGTAAACAGCAAACCATTACATATAATTGAATAATAAGTTCATATTAAAAAGATAGTAAATTAAATCATAAAATTACAATATTTAGAATGATTAGAGTGAGCCAAAAGGCTCACCTAGTCTTGGATGATAAATGATTTAAGAATGCAATGTTGAGGGGTATCAAAATAGCTAAATTTTTCTTTATGGTTGAAATCCTCCTTCCGTTTTCTCTCATCTCTTTTTCTTTTTTCCTTTCTAATTTTCTTTTATTTTTCTTTCATTGGCAAGGGAGAAGCTGGCCAAAAGAATTGGGTCCATTAGAGAAATTAGAGGATGGTGAGTGTTTCTATGTAAAGGGAATCCTATTGGATTTGGTTTCCTAAGTGAATAGAAAGTTTAATTGGTTAAATAATTATAATTAAAGTTAAATTAATTAATTACATAAGCTACTAAATTTATTAAAAAATTAAAACTATTTTATAATTCTCTCTAATTAGTAGCCTAGTGTTGCTTGGGCTAGGATTTTTTCTAAGAGGTTACTGGTCAAGTAATGGTTTTCACTAATTAAATAAAAGTAATTAAATCTATTTATTTTTTTTTCTTTCTTAAAATCTGAAATATATTTTTAAAAAATCAAAAAAAGTCATGTAACAAAAAGTTGGTATTATATTGTGGACAGAGGCTTGGCCCAAAATAGCTTGGGTGGATCAGTAGCTTGTTTAATTTGGCTAAAACAAATAATATACTCAACGGGGTATACGCGAAAGAAATTAAGTGTTAAAAATATATTAAATAGTGAGATCCTCTATCTATGTTACTATTCAAATTGATCGTTGTTAGATTGAATACTAATATGGGCCTTGTTAAAGCCCTCAAGGCATCATGATCAACTTATATCCATAATCTTTAATACGCTGATGACACGATTTTATTTGGACAATTGAACGAAGAGCAGGCTATTTTCAAGAAGTAGATTGTCTATACTTTTGAGCTATGGTCGGAACTGAGGATTAATTTTAACATGAGCAACATCATCTTTCTAGGAAAATCAGACAACAAGGGTTTTATCACTGAGAGGATCCTAGGTTAATTATCCAAGAATTGAATTTCTGATTAAATATCTGGATGTTCCCTTGAGATCATCTGCCTTACGTGGGAGAATTAGCTAGCCTTATAGAAAAGATCCAAGGGAAACTTGAAGATTAGCAAGGTTTCTTTTCCTAGGAGAGATATCATCTTTAGAGAAAAGATCCAAAGGAAACATGAAAATTAGTAAGTTTCCTTTTCCTAGGAGCGACATCATCTTTCTGCTAAATGCTATCCTCTCTGCTATCCTTTTGTGCCTCATATTGGTATATCAGATGCCTAGATGGATTAAAATAAGACAGACAAAATTAGAAGAATATTCCTTAGAGCGAAACTAAACCCACTATAGAATCAGGTTGGTGCCAATAAGGAGGGAGGCTTAGGGGCTTTAATAGAGTACTATTATCCAAATCGTTGTTCAGAAATAATACGTATGTCTCACAATTTTTGAGGGGTTTGTGGTTAACAACGACACCTTTTGGGCAGGGACTACTTTCAATCTTGGTAGTGGTTGAGACATCAATTTCTAGAGAAATAAATAGCCGGATAAGTTTAGGTACTCCTATTCCAACTTATTTGCTATTTCCACTTCCCCAGATAGTTCTGTGCAAGAAAATCACAGAAGGGGCATTTACAAGCTAACCTTTCGATATAGTGGAGATCTTCAGATGCGTAAAGATAAGATTCATGCATTCCTTGGAAAATTAAGTCATAACGGTAGCAATTGTCCTGTTTAGCTTTAGAACATATTAGGTTGTTTCGTAGTGTCTTGGTCTTACGGTATTCTCATTGATTGAGAAATGGTGCATTCGATAACCAGCTTAATTTGGGATATACATAATACCCCTTAAAATCATTGCTTTTTTTTAGTTGGTGGTTAGAAGCATTATCCTCACTTGGGACAATTTGCAGAGACAAGGATGACTTGGACCTAGTGTTTGGCACTAAGAAAATTGTCTGTCATCTTTTCATGAATTGCCTATATACAAAACATATCTGGGCTTTAATTTATATTCCTAGGAAATGTTTGTTTGGGACTAGGGAGTTTGCTTTACTGAATGTTTGAACTATCTATGAGATAGCTCCAGGCGCATGCTCGTTGGTGTCATTTCATGGTATATTTGGCTGGAAAGAAATAATTATACTTTTGATAATTCAGTTACTTCTTATTCTCTCTTTTTCTCTCTCGTCGTATTTACAACGCTACTTTTCTTTGGACGAGGATAGACCACTCTCACCACCACCTCCGAACTAGTGCAACAAGACCCCTGTGTTGGGTGTATATCGATATATAACTCTTGGTTCAATAAATGATAAACTCTATTTGTACTATGATATATGTAGTGTTGTATGTACAGATTAGTTAGATGTGCCAATGAATCAAGTAAGACGACGATCGATATTATAGACATAATACAATCGATACGGTCGATTTGATAGAGTTACGGCTTAAATCTCATGATGGAATCAATTACAAAGTTTTAGAGCTCGAAATGGTCTTCCTAACAATACATAGTTCATCTAAACGAAGTTCAGATTGAGAAGATATTATTGTATCAATGAAAAGACATTTTGCTAGAAGATAATCATACACAGGTCCATTGGTGACCTCAGCAGTGAACCCACTTATGACCACCAGTGAGCCCACTGGGCCCAGTTTGTGGCTCAATAAACTGAGCCAACTTAAAGGAAACCAACCATATATCCACTAGTATTTCATATCATTAAACCAATCTGAGATTACCCATTAGGAAAGTCACCGATGATCCCATCGGTGATCCTACTAATGACTAAAGACAATAGTTGTGGGATTTGAGCATTTACACGGAGAGTTGAGATCCGAACTTTAATTATATTTGGTTCCAAGCAGTCCAAATTAAACCGTAATTATTTGGATCTGATGGCTATGTTTTTACCTCAATTAAGTCTATGGTTTGGATGAATTCTATATATGAATCCCATCTATAGAAGGGTTATGAGGAGAAGGAAAAACACACACAAGATCTTGGTAATCTTTTAGAGAAGAGTTTGAAGAAGAAAGGAGAAGATTTTGGAGATCTAGTAAGCTTTTTCATCGTCCATACACTTTCGAATGCATGCTACATCAAAGACTTGGATCTTTGAGGAATGTTCCACAATCAGAATTCAACTTCATCACCGTTTTCATCGAGTATCGATTTTTATTTTTGAAGACATATCTACGGTAAGATTTTTTTTTATTATTTGAGCTTAATTGATATATTGGCGTGTAAGTCTCAAAGTTTCTTTCTAACATATGTATGATTGGTGTACGATCGACTCAAAACAGTATCAATTGAGGTGCCAGATTCTAAAAATATGAAGGGGCACTTAGACGTATGCAAATAGTGTAGCAAATTTTAAATTGTATTATAAAATTATAATAATAGAAGTTGCTGCAACTTTTATTAATGTCTTTCGATGGGACTTACAAAAATTTTCAAATTTTAGTTTCTTATTTTTGAGCATTATAAATAGTACTTCACTTTATCAAAATTGAAACTGGATTTGGTAGGTAAAAAGTGTCTTGCACCCCTTTTTTTAACAACATTTTTAACAATTGTATTTTTTTTGGTTAGCTAAACACACACATATTTCCCATTGGGAGTCAAATTCAAGATCTTTGGTTAATTAGAGAAAGGTGATACCATTTAAAGTAATGCTTATTGGTTTTAATAATTGTAGTTGCAACAAGTGGACGGTTGTAACTGCAGCCTCAAATTTTAGCACTCCCAATTTGTAGGCATTTAAATAGCCAAAGCACAGACCCACAAAGTTGAAATGTCAGACCTGAACTCAAGTCAGTATCGTAAAGACATGTATTGAACTAATCATGCTAATTCTAGCAGTGCAGAGTCTACCAATTTTCTTCGTCTTTTTGCAAAGAAAATTCATAACCTTATTTAATCTATGCATATGAACTATTTTTTAACTTTAATTTTCCTATTTGGACTTTTCCAGCCAAAAAAGAAAGTTTATTCTTGTAACGTCCTGCACCCAAGATATGGGTAGCATTCGACAATGTATCATAAATATGTCAAACCTAAAATACTTTTAATAAATTGAAAGTTACTGCCACAAATTTTTACACATATATACTGAGAGAATATTGAGAAGACTATAAATAATTTTTTTATTTTGCTCCAACAAACTATTACTATGTTTATGAAAGAATCCAAAAAGGGACAATATTTATTATAACTTTAAATTTTGAGTTTTGGAAATAGCAAACCAAAGTGGAAGGGAAAGTCTGAGAATAAAATAAATAAAGAATCTCCTAAATGACGCCTCACAATGAAAATATTACTAATTGTCTACTAACTTCACGAAATGTTGCTCCAGCTATGGTGGATCCTCCCCTTTAGTATCCTGCAAATTATTTGGGCATGCCAAAGTACGGTCGTTAGAATAACCTAGTAAGTATTACAAGGAGAACATAATAATACACAGGCACGCTATGTATATATCTAAATAAAATATAAAATTGAATGAAATTATAAAACCATGATAGTATCAAAATTTTAACTAACTGTTGAAAAGAATGTGAAATATAGATTTAAATTATATTTGTCTAAAAAAAATAGTAAATCAACCAGTAATAATGAAAACATATCTTGAGTGGTGTTGAAATTTAACGTGATAATAAAGTTTATGTGAAACTGTAAAATTATGAATGCATACAAAATATAAATATATAAGAAAAGTGAACATGAGTTGCTTTATAGTTGTTTTGAGGATGATAATGGTCATGGATACATTTGTATACATATGTCATAGATAACCTTATAGTATATATATATATATATATATATATATATATATATATATATATATATATATATATATATATATATATATATATATATATATATATATATATATATATATAACAAAATGAACATGCATGTGAAATATAACGTCATATTATGTTATTATTTTTCTTTTTTTATATTATTTGAAACTGTCAGAAATAGTGTGTCACATGTTCTACGAGTATCCCATGTATACCCGAGACCACGACCATGATTCCTAGTATTGCCCCAGGATGTACGTTAAGTACTAATGAACATGAACTCTGATGAGTCTAAACTCTAAGCGCACAGTTCTATATAATGATGGTGATCCAATAGAACATAACTGTTCCTGTTCTGTTTTAGACTCTATTTTGTCCAGAATAGAACATGTTCTGTTCTGTCCAATGTTCTATTTCTGTTTTGTCCAGAACAGAACAACTTTATGTTTTTTTTGTGTAGAATTACATTCAGTTTAGTCTAACTCAAACATTAGGTATAATTAAATATTTATGAATACCTTCTAAGTCTATAGCATCATAAAATTTATTAATGACAAAAAAATTAATAAATGTATTCCTTTATTACATATATAAAAGCAAAAAAGAAAAAAATTAAAAATAGTACTTGCAATTATATTCACATCAAGAATCAATCAATTTTTTAAGCCTTAAATAAGGGAGCAAGGTACTTAAAGACCGCAACTAACATTAAAAAAATATGTTCTTAAACCGATGAAATCCTCTACAAAAAACTTTAAACTATCATATTATTTTAATCAAATATAACCAAACTTCTATAATTAAGGGGTTCATTAAATTATTATTTCAAAGTTAATTATAGATTTCAATATGGAATTATTTCTGTTTTATACCTCAACACATTTTTAAAAAAAAAAAAATATTAATGTTAAGATGTTAATAAAAAGAATATATAAAAAAAATCATGAAATAGTAAATACTTGTCTCAAAATCCTGTTTTGAAAATAGACTGCGAGATCCTCTGTTTCTTCTTCTTTCTTTCTCCTTCCTCTCTCTTCCTCATCTTCTGCGTTCAACCCAGAAAATCTTCCTCCCCTACCCTTATTATTATTATTATTATTATTATTATTATTATTATTATTATTATTTTGTTTAGATTTTTAGTTTTTTGTTAGATATTTAAATTAAGGTAATATTTTATATGATCAAATCTAAACCAACTAAATCTGTCATTATCTAGTTAGATAGTAAAACAAATCAGATTTGTTAGACACATGTTAGACACATATCATGTTTATTTATTATTATTATTTTAAAGGTAATAATTTATTTATTATTTATTTTGGATTTTATAATTTTGGTTGTTACAATTCTAATTCTATAAATCTAACCAAGTTAGTTTTAACCCATGTTAGTTGGGTTTGAAGTTATCAACAGCCCTTATTTGGAAATTACATCTTCAAGGCATGTTCCTCTCCCTTAAATGACCCGTGAGCGATGATCTCAAAATCCACCCTATCGCCCTATAGGCTGTACCTATCCTTTAGGGCCTTTGTCCACCCGTGACGGGAACGATCTAAAAAACCCCCCACGCATATTGAAAAAGGCAAAAGCGCTCCCAAAACGCCAAATTCCCAAGTCCACCTCCTAAATCGACCCTCTCCCTAAAAAAAAAAAAAAAAAGAAAAACAAAATTCTGCCTACCCATCCCAAACGCATGACAAGTGTCCTACACCCACGCATTAATCCCACCTGACCCACCTCCCCCTAACGCCTGATGCTAACAGAATCCCCTCCCATCTCTTTTGCAAGGCAATAATTGGATCGATCGATCTTGGCTTTCAAGACATTGATGCTTTGTTTCAAAGCCAAGTCAAAACCCTAAAAGAAGAAACAAAGAAAGAACCATGACTGCTACTCTCCGCAAGCTAAGGTGATCGTCTCTCCCTGTATTTTAGAACGTATGCTGCCCTGTATTTTTTATTGTTTATGGTTGCATAGTTTGTTTGTGAACGTGCTCATATAATTGCAGGAAAGCACTGGCAAATTACTGCTGCGCTTCTGGTGGCCCTGGCCCTGGCCCTGGCCCTGCTTCCATGTCGCCTTTTGGTGTCCAGCTATACTTGCAAGATCGATATGTAACTACAACTCATGATCCCTTCTTTTTGTTTCTTGGTTGATGTGATTTTGTAATGTTTGTTCAATGAAGAGTTGCGCTGAATGGGTAGTGCTGCAGGTGACCATTGATAATGGGATACTGCAGCTTACGCTGTCGAAACCCGACGGTATCGTTACGGGGATTCAGTACAATGGTGTGGATAATTTGATGGAGGTTCTTAACAAAGAAGATAACAGAGGGTTTATACTTCTCAGATCTCTGTTTTTGTTTTAGTAGTTAATTACTTAATGAGTTAGTTTGTAAGCACTTGTTGCTTTAAATTTATAATTGAAGTTGTTGATGAGATGATTCCTGTTTTTACTGTGAGTAAGCTGCACATGCCATTTTGACTATGTCATCTAACTTGGTGACTTACTATTTATGTTACGGTTACTTGATATACAATGTTGGCCCATAACTAGCGGCAGCAACAACAACTAAGCCTTTCATCCCAAGTACTCGGGGTAGGCTATATGAATGAAAAGAGAATCGCACTGGATCAACCACATGGATGATCCTTCTCTGCTCATTCTTACTAAACAATATATCTTCATTTAAGCCCCTAGCATCTATATCTTTTCATCACCTCCATCCATGTTTTCTTCGGTTATCTCTTCTAAATTGTCTTTGATTCATAAGCTCCACTTGTCAAATTACTACACCTATACATTGCACGTGGCCAAACTATCATAGGTGATTTTCTCGTATCTTCTCTTTAGTGGGGGTTACGCCGATCTTAGCATGAATATCCTCACTTTATTCTCATTTTCTTTTTGTTGTTGGCCCACTACTAGAATGTGTCCTCAGAAAGAATTGTCCAACATGGTATCAATGCACTAAACTCTTTATGATCCTAGGTTCAATTTATTATGCTCCTTTTGGACAAAGGCGGTAACCAGAAGATCATAGCGCATATTAGGTTGAGTTTTCAGCATAGTGGTATCTATTAATTTCTTTGATATCATCTTCATATCAAATACTAATTTTCTATAATAATGGAATTAATGGCTATTTTTCCCTTATATACATGGAGATTGTGAGTTGATTTCTGTCCAACTGTGTGCTTAAATGGGCATGTAGGTACTGGGATCTTGTCTGGAGTGAACCTGGAGGCAAAGGAATATTTGATGTGTGAGTAAATATCTCTGAGTGCCCTTTCGGTGTTCTATTTTGGAAATGCAACCAGTACTGAATAGCTAATCATGCATGCTCTTTTACAGGATAAAAGGCACAGAGTTTAGAATCATAGCTGAGGATGATAACCTGGTGGAGGTTTCGTTCACTAGAATGTGGGATCCTTCCCTGAAAGGCAGTCAAGTACCCTTAAACATTGACAAGCGGTGTGTAGAAGTCCTTTCTTTGATTTTTTCGTTGATCATTTTTTCCTAAAAAATGCTTTTAACTTTTTTTAGTATTAGATAATTGATGCTTTAGAATTTTGTAGGTTTGTAATGCTTCGAGGCTCTTCAGGCTTCTATACTTATGGCATCTATGAACACTTGGAGGGATGGCCTGATTTTGATATGGCAGAGACCCGCATAGCATTCAAGCTTAGAAAGGACAAGTAAATTGCTTTGAACTTTCTTTCTACTGAATCTTACATTTTCATTACTTGTTTTTATTACTTCAACTGCAAACAAATTAATGGTTCTGTCTCATATCATGTATTGCAATAAGAACTGTTGGGAAGCATTCTCCTGAATCAGTCTGGTTCGTTATTCACTTCTCTCAAGCTAAACCTGGAACGTTCAAGAAGAACTTGTTAAAGTTATTTCAGTACCTAAAAGGCTAAAATGGTCTTTTTTATTTAATTTATTTTGTTATATATTAAATCTAACCTCCATTTACAGTGTTTAATACACAATCTTAGTATGTACTTAGTTTAAGCGATATGATCATAAGCTAAGATAAAAATTGTAATTTGTAATTATTGAGTTTAGTGTAGAGGGACACAGTCTACTAATCTAGGGGCATATAATCTATTATTACAAATTTACAATGTCGATTCCATATCCTATGCTCAAATTGACTTCGAGAAGAAAGTTTATGTACATGAATGTCGGTGTCATTTTCTATTGAACCACAGGTTCCACTACATGGCACTAGCAGACGATAGACAGAGGATAATGCCCATGCCTGATGATCGTCTGCCGGGGAGGGGCCAGCAATTAGCTTATCCTGAAGCTGTGCTTCTGGTAAATCCAATCAATCCAGACCTCATAGGAGAGGTATAGTAAACTAGCAAGATGAGGCCTTTTGTTTTGATCTGCATTCGTGGGCTTGATCACTTTTAGGCTAGAACTCATTGTGGGGTGTTTGTCTAGGTGGATGACAAATATCAATACTCAATCGAGGACAAGGACAACAAGGTCCATGGTTGGATTTCATTCGACCCTCCGGTTGGCTTTTGGCAGATCACGCCCAGTGATGAGTTCAGAACTGGAGGACCTCTCAAGCAAAATCTTACTTCACATGTTGGTCCAACTACACTTGCTGTAAGTACTCTTTTCTTAATTCAGCTCTCATTATACTCCCAAGTTATGCTGCGCCCACACAGACACAAGTGTTGAACTCCGACACAGGCACATGGTATAAGACATCACTTCACCTTTAAATATCCATGTACAAGGACATGCCTACATAGGTGCATTCTTTAAAGATATGTATTTTCAGGGCATATATATATATATATATATATATATATATATATATATATATATATATATATATATATATATATATATATATATATATATATATTATTGCTACTCACCTATGTAAGAAAGTAAAAAAGAAGAACGATCTTTAAAGGAATAAGTTTTGTTAAAATGGTGGCATAACATGTTGCATCTTGTATATATTATTTTATGAATAAAGGTTTACACATTTGCAAGTGTTAGACATGGCTAAAAATTGGTGTCTTGTCTGGTTGACTAGCATGTGTAAATTTTTGGTTGGGTGGAATTGTCATGCATATTATAGCTCTAAATGTATATAACTGAAAGGCCAGTTAGGCTTAAACCATCTCTAGTAAGTATGTGTAGATTGGGTAACTTCTTTTATATTACATGCTAATGGTTTGTCGAAAAATTTACATCCTCTTGTAATCTATTTTCGGTGGCTTGATTATTCATCTTTCTTACATACTGTAGAAGTTTAGTTCATCATCTTTAATAGAATTCATCAAAAAAAAGAAAAATGTTTGCTCCTTTGGCCACACAAATTTTTTTCTAAATCGCACATTAAAGGGCAAATGGTTACTTAAGTATGCTTCTCAACAACCTTCTTATTTCGATGTATCCCAAGACATATAACTTAACAACCATTGACTTTTATCCTGATTTTTACTATTTACTCATAAATTAGCAACTTAACTTTTATTGCAAATCCTAATTGTATGACTGCACAATTTTGCATGTTTTATAATCAAGTTTTAAATTCCAAGATTCTTATCAGTATTAGCCGATGGTTTATAATAGATGGCTTGTGCTATTGGTAATTGGCAGTATCAAGCGTTCCAAATCGATAGTATCATGTAAATATTGATTGTGCACAAGCAGTATCTATAATATCAATGCTATTATTACAGGGTCTATATGGTACCAAAACCCTCAGAATCTGGTATGATATTCGTAGTTCGTATTAGCATCAGGCAATGTTTAAAACCTTGCTTGTAATGTATATTTGGCAGCCTGATTTTCATGTTTATTGCATGCTATAAGAGTCTGTAGTACATCAACATTTAATTCACTCTACACATGAAAAGTCTACTCCTTGAGTGTTTATACAAGCATTCATTTTCTTTAATGTGCATTATGGAACACAATTGTTTGAGAAGGATTGCTCAAAAGGGGGAAAAAAATGGAAGTGGCACAAGAGTATGTCGTCTCTGACACATTTTGACATGATACGTATGTCCATCCATATCTGACACTTACCAATGTCTAACCTTTATTTCCTTAAAATACATAAAGGGCAAATGGTTTTTACTATTTGCAAATGGTTACTTAAGTATTTGCGATTTTTTTCTAAATCGCACATTAAAGGGCAAATGGTTACTTAAGTATACTTCTCAACAACCTTCTTATTTCGATGTATCCCAAGACATATAACTTAAACAACCATTGACTTTTATCCTAATTTTTACTATTTACTCATAAATTAGCAACTTAAATTTTATTGCAAATCCTAATTGTATGACTGCACAATTTTGCATGTTTTGTAATCAAGTTTTAAATCCCAAGATTCTTATCAGTATTAGCCGATGGTTTATAATAGATGGCTTGTGCTATTCGTAATTGGCAGTATCAAGCGTTCCAAATCGATAGTATCATGTAAAAATTGATTGTGCACAAGCAGTATCTATAATATCAATGCTGTTATTACAGGGTCTATATGGTACCAAAACCCTCAGAATCTGATATGATATTCGTAGTTCGTATTAGCATCAGGCAATGTTTAAAACCTTGCTTGTAATGTATATTTGGCAGCCTGATTTTCATGTTTATTGCATGCTATAAGAGTCTGTAGTACATCAACATTTAATTCACTCTACACATGAAAAGTCTACTCCTTGAGTGTTTATACAAGCATTCATTTTCTTTAATGTGCATTATGGAACACAATTGTTTGAGAAGGATTGCTCAAAAGGGGGAAAAAAATGGAAGTGGCACAAGAGTATGTCGTCTCTGACACATTTTGACATGATACGTATGTCCATCCATATCTGACACTTACCAATGTCTAACTTTTATTTCCTTAAAATACATAAAGGGTGGAGTGTGTTGTATCCCTTTTGACATAAACTAATTATCTTATAAATAGTTTACTAACATTAGGTTATTTCATTTATTTGTAAGAATCAGTACACATTTTTTATATGAGTCCATTGCATGTATAAACTGACGGAATATACATTTATAGTCATGTTCTAGCATCTGAATTTTGGACAATTCCATTTACCACAGCCCATGTCTGTATAGGAACATGATTTTCGTAAGCATGTACACTAGTCATCGGAAAAAAAATCTGAAAAATAAAATCCGAAATCCTGAGCTTGTGAGATCATATCTTTTGGTTGTTCTTAGTCTTTTGCCAGTATACTTATGTCTTTTCCTTTTTCTGCTCAGATGTATGTCAGTGCTCATTATGCTGGGGCTGACCTTGTTCCTAAAGTTAGAGGTGGAGAGTATTGGAAAAAGGTTTTTGGCCCAGTGTTTATGTATGTTAATTCTTCGTGGCTTTCTACAGATCCACAGCTTCTCTGGGAGGATGCAAAAATTCAGGTTGTTCGAAGTTCTTATCTTAATATTGAAATCCAGTGCTTTTTCTGGTTGTTTTTTCTCTAAGATCCAAGCCATGCACGATTTGGCTTTATAGGAATTTTGTTAAGCCTCATAAATATGGGGAAAGAAAGATTTCCACACAATTTACAGAATAGCCTCCTCAATTAAAGAAAAATTAACTCAAAAAAGAAAAAGAAACCACACCTTTGATGCAAAAGAATCCTTTTATACTGCTTTTCTTTTAATGCAAAATGAAGTATTTTTGTACTGTTTTAATTTTTGAATAGCAGTTCCATCTCATTCCTTTCTTTTTCTTTTTCTTTTTTTTTTTTGGCTGATGTCACTAGTAAAAATGAAAATAGATGGAGAGTCTTTTCGGTAAGTCATAAAATGTAAAAAGCCTGTTAGTCTTATTCAAACTTCCCCTCTGTGCTTATTACGCATAGCGGTATAACGGGTAAGTAATGGATAAATTGTGCCCCTGTCCGCTCCTCTTGGCAGGTGGTTGCATATTCTTTTTCTCTTTTATTTGTTTCACATTATTTATGCAGTTGCTATGGAGCTGCTTGGCATTTGGCTGCCATAAACGTAGCACTCTGTATTTATGAATCACATGTTGAGTGTTTTGGGTATTACTTAACCGGAATTTGAAGTTCAAAATAATCTCTAGCCTAAAACCTCGTATGTCTCCTTCTTGAATAAAGAAAAAGAGCCAAAAATAGAGGGAAAACAGAATTTAATGAACATAGCTTTTTTATGTCATTTTAATTAGTTCAATACGCTCGCTATACACTCACTATGAATCTTTGTCTTGCTCAATAGATGTCTATTGAGACTGCTTTTTCGTACACAGATTTTGGGACAAAATTTCCCATAGTTTTCTTTTTCGAAGGATTTAAAGGACACAGTTTCTTCTAAATATTCCTTCTAAACTAATGGTAGCGGATGTGATATGGCTTTGTTACAACTTCATCATTCTTCACTGTATTAAGACTGAATTAGGAGTTTTAAAGAAAGTGCAAGCAAAAATGATGTCCAATCTGAATAAATTCTATCTTGATCACCTGAAGCTTATATTGGTTTATTTTTGGTAGTACAGATGCAGGTTGAAGTAGATAGCTGGCCGTATAATTTTCCTCTATCAGAGGACTACCCAAAGGCTGAGCAAAGGGGTTCTGTTACTGGTAGATTACTTGTCCGTGATAGGTATTGTTGGTCTTTATGTGATCACTATTTATATAATATACGTTCATATGCTAGACACATTTATTTCATAAAAGAAAGAGCTGAACTTCCATAGAACTGACTTGTTATTTCTTTTTTTAGATACATAGATGATGACTACATATTTGCAGATTCCGCATATGTTGGCTTGGCTTTGCCGGGAGAAACCGGATCATGGCAGAGGGAATGCAAGGTCGATATGAGAGTGATGTTGCAACTTTTATAACAGAATCTTGATTTCTCCTTTGTTAGTTGTATCATAATGGTCATGACTGTTGTATTGTAGTAGGTAAGGTGAAATCAACAATCACGACTTTACATCTTGACATCTTTTCAGGGATATCAATTTTGGACCAGGGCTGATGCCTCTGGAGATTTCTCCATTAGCAATGTTCGAGCCGGAGATTATAATCTTTATGCGTGGGTCCCTGGTTTTATTGGAGACTATAAATTTGATGCAACTATAACTATAACCTCAGGTGAATATTTTAGTGATCATGAATTTTTTGTTTAGAATCCTCATGTATGGTTGGGAGTTTTTCGGTTATAGAAAAGCAATGTTGGAAATCTCAGATCAAATTTTTACATTTTCTTAACCAGGATGTGACATTAATTTGGGTGACCTTGTATACGAGCCTCCAAGAGATGGTCCTACATTGTGGGAGATAGGCATCCCCGATCGCTCGGCTGCTGAGTTCTTTATCCCAGATCCTAACTCCACCTACGTCAACAGGCTCTATATCAATCATCCTAATGATAAGTAAGTCTGATGTTACATTGCTTTAATTTAAAAGTGCATTACATTTAAAGTATGTGTCATTGGGTACTTCTAAAATTAGTCCTATTCATACTGGGGATATTCCACACACATGGCGAGCAATGACACTAATTGGACACTCCATGTATATTTGTGGAACACTTCTCAACTGTGCCCTCAAGTTTACAATATATTAATGGGTTAGGGCACTTCTCAGTTGCGTGCATACTTCCATGATCTTTTTGTCTACTTTGCGAGCTTGAGTTATATGTTTAAGGTTATATATATAAACTATTTAGTATAGTAAGACAACCTTGATACTAGTGGATGACAAAGAATATGATGATCTTATCTAAATTATGCATTTTATAATTTTGGTATTATGTGTCATTTCTTTTTTGTGTGTGCATATATATAGGTGTATTCCCCTGTTAGTACCCATATCTGTTCCTGTATCTGTGCTTCATAGCATTCAAATTTATGAACGATAATACTTAAAAGATTAAGTACTTCCCAAGTTTTATATTTTCATCTAAGCTAACTGATCATTCGTTTTCATCATTTTAATGCCATTTCCTATTGTAATGTGGAGCATGCTCAAAACTGTGTAAAGTTCCACAAAAGATTTGACCTGGTACTTTGTAAAATCAATGCTAATATGAAATTAGTAAAATGGAAGTTAACATTACATAATTATATGCCAAATTCCTGTCGTTGGGTACTGTAAACCATAGATGCATTGCCACAAAATGAGAGAGGGCTGGTTGGCCCTTTAGGGGATTCAACCTTGCTCGTCATACAAGTTAAGAAATTTAAATGATAACATGATGGAAATTTAATCTAAAGGGATAGGCTCTTCCAATTCTTCTAAACTATAAGAGAGTAGTATGAAGATGTAGATGATAACATGATGAAAATGTAATCGTGTTTCTGCACAGTAAGCCATTTTTAACTATACAAGCGAAAGAGCAAAATGACATCGTATTTGCAGTTTTAATGAAGTAGAGTTCCATGTTGTTATCATATGCTTCATTAGTATTTTTTTTCCATTAACTAACTAACATTTGGACTGCAAACTTTTTGTTAAATTTTCAAAAAAATTATTTAACACATCTCTGACCCCATTTGTCTTTAAGATGCGTGTAGATCAAGCTTCCAATTTGTGAATAGAAGAAAGAAAACCAAGTAATGGTGGCCTGTTAAAGAATGTGCAGTGGCATAATGTTAAATCTAAATCACTAAGATTTAATGTAAAGTTTGTAGTCTAACTCATTAATTAGCTAATATTTTGTATTCTTATTGCAGATTTAGGCAATATGGTCTATGGGAGAGATATGCAGATTTGTACCCAGATGGAGATCTTGTTTATACTATTGGTGAAAGTGATTACACAGAGGATTGGTTCTTTGCCCAAGTAACCAGGTAAGGTCGCCTCAGAGACCACATTTAATTTGACAATTTTATTACCTTAATAAATCTTTCTAATATCAAATTTCTTATCTAAGTTGGCCTTAAATTAGCTTTCTCATATCATATTCAAGTTTTCTCATGCATTATAGTTTCTTCTATATTCATTAAGACTATAAAATTAGTGCTCTAGGAAAGATGAGGAGTATTCGTTATTTGGGTGGAAAATAGGCCTTTACATGTCTTTCTTAATAATGGTTTCTCGGTCCTTCTGTTGACTTCCTGTCCTATCAAGCACGGACATAATATTTTGAAAGCTATGCTATGTCAGAAACTGTAACTGATACGATAAGTGATCATTATCATTATTTTTTGTGTGTATTTCTCTGTATTTTGTTGTGTATAATGTTATCTCTCCTTGTCAGCTGTTCCTGATTCATGCTGTCTCCCTCAAGAAATGACTAAACCGAAAGGATTAATTATGACAGATAATTATAATCTATGTAGCACGGGTAGGGATGGTAATGGACGTGTATAGAGATCAATTTTTGGTCTGTCCTACACAAAATTTTGAATTAAAAATGGAAATTTTATTTTTCTAATTCAAAATTTTATGTAATGAAGCTAAAAATTGGCCCGTGGATGTATCCATTACCATCCCTGTACGGGTACTACTATTCTGCAGCCATGTTCGTGTCCGGCCTGCATTCGAACACGCATATCTTAGTTAGCTTACTACCTGTCAATGCATTGTGTCAGTGTCAGGCATGGCAATGTCAGGCAATTTAGATTACAATTGTTAGTTCATAGCGTAATCAGTGTTTGATAATGACTAGTGATGTATCCTCTTCGTTTAGAATATGGATTCATATATCTGTAACCGCTCCATTTAAAAAATGGATGCAGATATGCATAGTTATCTTTATCGAAATGTCCTAATATATATGTATCCAAACGTAGAAGAGTATCGAAGACTACACATCCTCCAGAACTGCAGTCACCTCAACTATGTGGATATGCATAGTTGAGGTGAAGAATTATTTAGCTTGAATCTCAACTTTGTCCAGAAAACGTAAGCTCAGGTTTCTTTTGACGTGAAAGGCACAAGCTGCACCGTCACGTAGCAATATCAACAAAGTCTTGTTATCCCAAATATTTGAGTTGGGCTCCATAAACCTAATGAATATATTTTATTTTCTATATATTCTTTTTATTTAATTAAAGATTGAATTATGTATTTGAAACTCAATGAACAGTAAAACAATACATAATAAAACACCGACCAATATAAGCACATAGATTATTCATCTCCACTCATCTCTATCGAGCAACATATCTTAATTAAAACTATGCAGATGACTTTGTTAGATAAGTGATAAAAAGGTTTAAGTATAAATTTTCCAAGACTCAGCACAGAACGTACCCTCTCTTATAATCACTTAAATATCTTTAATATAATCATTAGCAAGCTTTTTCCCCATGGAAATTGTGATTGATAAATTAAGAAGACAAAGCGCCAGGAAATATTCCGTTAGTGTATAGGATGTGGCTATGACTAATTTGTCAAATTAGCTTTCAAAAGGAGTCACTCAACTTGTATTGCTTATCAGTAGAAGAAAGCAGCAGGAGGAAGAAGGGTTTTAAATATAATTATGAGGGTCATTAATTATCAGAAGTTGTTTGTTGAGGAGAGTAGTCCTCTTTACCTCAAAGGCTAAACCATCCTAGAATGCAATACTGATGCTATTTTAGGAATCAATCTCTAATCACAATTGACCAAGTCGCATCAAATTAACTATCAAGTGAAATTCTTTTGGAAAACATAAAGCCAGGGGAACTCAAGGAGGATGTGACTGCCTGCAGATGGGACAACAGTGGACGATTCTCTGTCAGCTCAGCCTACCACCATTATATAGACGGGGGACATTGGTTACTGCATGGTAGCTTGATGTGGAAATCAAAATACCCACTGATGGTCTGCGTCTTCATGTGGCTAGTGGCAAAGGATGCCATACTTGGCCAAATTTGCAGAAAGCAAATTGATGTGTCCTATGCAAATCAGAGAGTGATGACGTTACACACCTACTATTAAACTGCCCTTATTCAGTCCTGGTATATATGGACTAAATGTGCCTCTCTATTCAGATCACATATTGACATGTCGGAGGGTACGGATGTATGGTCTAGGTTCTAGGGGAGGAAAACACAATAGGGTTTATTCAAAATTATTGTACCAACAATATGTTGGAATATCTGGAGGGAAAGAAATGACAGAATATCTAAGACTACACATCCTTCAGAACTGCAGTCTATATTTAAGAATGTCTGATCCAATCCAAGCTTGAATTCATTAATCAACTATGGATATTGAGTCCGTACTCGAATAATATCTTATCCATATTCCTCTGATGGAAACTAATGCAAATATTGCTGACATTGCTAATACCAATAACGCCTCCATCGACAACCCTAAGAATAGTCCGTCCTATTAACTGGTTATGTTTACGAGGCTATTTCTTCTTTTCTCTTCTTGAGCTGCCTGTTGACTGGTTTTGTTTACGAGGCTATTCAGATATTTGCTGCTGGTTTATGTGGAGCTTACATCTTACTGATATGAATAAAAAGAAAATTAGGCGGCATTATTTTCTGGTACATTTACAAAACTGATTCGTGGCCTAGTTCCTGTTTACGCTGTATCATGTCCTTTCAATTTCCATATACAGTCCTTTCAGTTGTGAATAAAAAATCATGTTAATTTCCATACATGCAGGACGCAAACAGCTCATTTGTTTTTCTTTTTCCATTGCAGGAAGAGCGCCGATCAAAATTCATACCTGCCAACAACTTGGCAGATCAGGTTCCAACTCGACACTGTTGACCAAACTGGAAACTACAAGCTTCGGGTGGCAATTGCATCAGCTACATATTCTGACTTACAAGTAAAAACTCGTTTATGTACTCCCATTTACAGAAACATACAAAACGTTTATCACATTATATCCAACTAATTAGGATGTGTCTCTTGCCAAAGGTTCGTGTCAACGACTTGAATGCAAATCCTCCCCACTTCTCAACGGGGCTAATTGGTAGGGACAACTCTATTGCAAGACATGGCATCCACGGTTTGTACTGGTTGTATAATATCGATGTGCAGAGCTCTTGGCTTGTCGAAGGCCTGAATACTATTTTTCTGACACAAGCTAGAAGCACTAGTCCATTTCAGGGGATTATGTATGACTACATTCGTCTAGAAGCACCATCAGACTCCGATTCCAACGGAATTGTGTAGCCGTGTTGATACATAGCTAACCTATGGCCTTCTAAACTAGCGACTTGAGTACCACGTTCATAACTCCAAGTGCTACTGCTTGTAGTATAGAATGGCTGTATTCATATGTGTATTATCAATGTTAAAATGACGGAATGCTTAATGGGGATGTTATTTTAATCAGTTACGGGTGGTTAATACAGTTTGATTGTTTAATTGACAGGAAGCAATTGTTTTTTCTGTAGGAGTTTATGACAAATTTGATTGCTAACTGGAGTGCTCATGTTATGTACTGGAAGAGTTGAATCTGTTTTGGTTTTGCAAAATAAAAGAGCCGATATCTGGCTATATTTTGAATTTCAGCACATATTACAAATGCTATATTTTAAATGTTTATTGATTGGTCCTTATGTAATTGATGTCATAGGACATTGGAAATGAGTCATGCGTACATGCTACGTGCACATGATACATATGCACAAAGCTACAGGGATGGAACTTTGGAGAGTTTTAGATCTTCATAATTTCTTCCTTTTAGATGGACATTTGGAACTGAGACGAACTTGGAATGCAAAATTCAAATCCAAATAAAAATACTTTAGGAGACTGAGGTAGAGTGGGCAGGGAACTGTCTTCACTAATTATGGGATTGTGTGAGATGGATTATTATTCTTTAAAAAGATGTAAAAAGTTGACGTTTTCTCCAACAAATTGCTCATATTATTAGTTGGAATTTCTCCTTCTGTACACTCTGTGAACAACTCAAATTTTTTTTTTATTGATTTTACATAAACCTACAACAAATGTTAATATCAGATAAATTATAAATATCCTTTATATAGGTAAGAAATTTGAATTATAAACCAAATAGATTTGTCCCGTGCACACCAAGATCACGGACTTGACGTTAGCCTCTCTTGGACCAACTACATTGCTAAATGCTAGTTTTGTCCCTAGTTTAATAATAGTAGACATCAATAACAGGATGCTAGTTTTGTCCCTAGTTTAATAATAGTAGACATCAATAACAGGATGGGCAATGCAACTACATAACCTAATTTTTACAAAACGTATTTCATTCGACCATTCAGTTCTCATATACCCCAATTGTTTTATAAATATATTTGCAAGGAGTTAGGTCAGGTTATAGGAGGTCTCGTACCCCAATTAGTCAACTTAAGTATAACCTTTCACATCAAATTTGAGAGATTAAGATTATCAAGTAAATCATTAATTAAATATGGCAACTAAAATAACGAATCAATAAATTATGCAATTAGGTAATACAATATACTTCAATCATGATCTTGATAAAAATACTAAATAAGCTTGGTCAAAACTTTCAAGGGAGGGATAGCAAAAAGAGTAGAACTGCGGGAAAGAGGATTGGTGAAATAGAGTTGTAGGTACATATGAGTTAAAGAGATGAAGGTATAACATGTTGGTGGAGTTGACAAGGCATAATAGTGTTGATGGAAATGAATAGTAGTGTTAGAAGATATTAGTAGTATTGGATGGGATAAGTAGTATTGATAGGGATGAATAGTGTTAGGAGAGATGAGCAATATTAGTAAAGTTTAGTAGTGTTAGAGAAGTTTGTGAAGCCAGGTAGTAACGTGGGAGTGATGTGGCAAGAATCAAAATAATATGAAAATTATGTAAATAAAATCAAGATAGAGTTCATAGGTGGGCTTCGCAATTAGGCAAAGCTTGCAAGGGTAAAGGAAAGTTGCAAGGAGTTTCAGCAATTCAGATGTTGGTTAGTTGACTTTAAATAATTTTTATCTATATAATTAGATTTAGATCGAAAAGTATAAATGAGAATTGTATAGGATTGAATTATCTTTCAAACAAATATAGGATGCGCATAATTGGTATTCAGAATCAAAAGATATCATAAGTTTATTGAATATGACGTAAGAATCTTATTGTTGTGCAGCAACTCCAATTTTAAGTTATGATTTGAGTTAGATAAAATGAAAATTATATAGGTAGTAAGCTAATCATTGAATCTTTTTTCCAGTGAATCAAAGATCAGCTTAATGATAAGTCTAAATTAAAAATTATGAGAATTTTAGTGAGACTATATCATACCCTATGATAGCAGCACCCCACCCTTTAGTGACTGTAGGAAAAAGAGTTGCTTAGTAAAAAAACACAAACTCGATAGAACTAGGACCTCGCTGATGTGTTGGCAAGGCAACACCCTTGCTAACAAGATCGATGGAGATCCATCTCCATCAATAATGTCGGTAGAAGAACATTCCTGCCAATGGTATTGACAGAGGAAGCCTCCGCAGAGGTAAAGATGTGTGCACAAAGTCGATTTTTAAGCATCATTTTAGTAGGGTTAGAGGTCAAATTAGAGGACATGTCATATGCAAAAGTTGTAGGAAATTGAGTGATCTTTCCAATGAGACCAAATGAGCTTGATTGGAGTTGTGTAGAGAAATTGATTGCCAAAATACTATGACGATATCTAATAGGTAACCTAGTGGTTGTTGTATGTATTTCAAATTCTACTCGAATTTCGACCAGGTTAAAGTCGATTTTAGCAAATACAAAGTTGAGAGAATTGTAGGAAATTGAATTCTAACATAATCTCGTGAAAAATAGACTCATTATACATCTAAATCAAAAGTTACGATCGAAATACCCTAGAGCTTTCAAGTGATAGTACTGAGCTGATGTTCTACTAATCGACTTCTACTTGTATTTCGATCAGGTTAACATCGATATTAGAAGTAAGGAAATTATAGCAATCGAATTCTAAAATAAAAATAATAAGAACGAACCCATTTGGTGTAACACCCTATTTTCCCTATACAATATTTTTTGTATTTATCTATAAAAGATTTTTATGCTTGTTTTTTTAAAGTGTAATATCTTAAAAATTAATGTGATACTAATAATATTATTATTGTTTAACTAATATTATCTTTAACTAGCTTAAATTTGAGCTTATATCAAGTACTTAATAATAAATTTAATTGAGTTTGAATTAAATTAAAAAAAAAAAGCTATCCTACCTAACTACTCAATCTCCTATCTTACCCAACAACTCTTTCAAAAACCTATTCCCTCTTTCCCAATTCTTTTTTCACGTAAAAAGAAAAAAGAAAAGAAAACAGAAGAGTGAAGAAAAAAAAATTGAAGAAAAAGAAGTGGATTTCTATTTTGGTTGTGCTCTGTGGAGAAGAAAAAAATGAAAAAAAAAAAATTAGACATTTGTTCCAATTTTTCTCTACTTTCCCATGTTTCTATGTATCAAAGTTTCAATTAAAAATAAATGGTTGTTATAGATCCCTAAACTTTATATGTACTCTAATTAGATTTTTCAGTTCTGTTTAATTTCTATCAGTGATCTGGACTGTTTTTAGGAATAAAATATGTATGCGGTATTTTTCTGTTAACGTTGGTTGATTTTTTTTTGGTACTTGTGTTGAATCCCTCTATGGTTTTTATTACTGATCATTGCTGCCAGAAATGAATTATGTTAAATTTTTTTATTTATTAGTGATCCGGACTGACTTTAGGAACATGATAAAGAATGAAATTTTGCTTACAATTAAAATATAAAGGTGTTGATAGTTCATATTTGCTTATGATTATTTATAAATATTAGAAAATTTGAGGTTGAACATAGTTCAGACAACAATCAAGATACTTGACCAATCACAATTATGCCATTAAAGTGACAAATGCATGACTTCATTTAGTAATTTATCTCTGAATTTTTTCAACCTTAGCACAATAAAGAAAAAAAAAATAGTTTTCCTTCAATGTTCAAATTCTTGTTTGCAAAATGGGAAAAATGTATTTTTTTTGAAATTCTCTGGGTTAGCTTGCCCCTCAGTCAATTTTGCTTGTATCTCTGATGACATTCTTAGTTATCTGCAGACAACATACAACAACAACTAAGCCTTTTATCCCAAGTACTTGGGGTAGGCTATATGAACCAAAAGAGAATCATGTCGGACCGATTACATTGATAATCCTTCTCTATTCATTCCTATCAAGTAGTATATCCTAATTTAAACCTCTAGAATTTATATCTTTTTGTATTACCTCCATCCATATTTTCTTCAGTTTTTCCTTCGCTCTTTTAATTTGTTCTATATTGATAAACTCCCCTCATTATCCACTGACAATGACATAAAAATAACTTATTAACAGATTTTTGCCATCAGCACATCAATAACAATGAGTTGGGATTGCTTGAATCATAAAAGCTTGCACCGTGTTATTCATATGTTTACAATAGGCATATGAGGGTGATTTAATGAAGGATTATAGTTCTTTTATCAAGAGGGATGAGTTTTCCTAAGGCCATAGAAATGAAAATACATCTTATAAAAATTTAATTTTGGTCAGTTTAGTATACCACACAAGCGTGACCAAGTTATCCGAATCGTTCCTATTGCTGATATGTGTTCTTGATTATTAATATTTCTCTTTCATTTTGGTAAAATGTGAAATTTTTTTTTGAAAAAAATGATTTTCCACCAATGGATTTCATGGATTTCTATGCATATTTGTGCAGAATCCATATTTTTTTATGCTTCGGTCCATCATGATTAAAAACCACTGTATGTAGGTAATTTTACATGTTATCTTGATTCAATTATATAATTAGAATATCAAATAAACAACATAATAAAGGGGGAACTAGATGGAGGAAGTTAAATACATATTTTAAGAAGTTCAATTTTTAGATTGTGCAATCGAAATTTAAGAATCTAACTTAGGAGATCCTTGGGAAATTACTGGATTGCTATTATATCATGTTATAAAGCATTGGGTTTGGGAGCGTAAACTCGTCAATCATATATTTTTTGAGTACCTAAGTATATGCTGGGACAGTATCAGGAGTTATGGGGCTGTTGTCCTGAGTATGTATGAAAAACTCTTATAACATATGGCCTTTTCCTCTAGACAGTTCCAAATTAACAATAAATATTAATGAGATATATCATGTTTCATATATATGTTCTTTCCATTTTATTGTATTTACTTCAGTACCATACATGACTTGTTTATGCTACTAATCACCACCTTCGAGACAACTAGAACAAAATAAATGATTTATACTATTCAAGATATGATTTTTATGACGCCCATATGTAATATCTATTTCATTCAAACTTCATGTATTATATATAACACGTAATGGGCCTGTATGTTACCTTATTTTTTTTGTAGCAATTATTAGGTTGTTCTAATGATTCTGGTTTAACATGCACAGGCGATATTAATTTGCAAGTATTAGAGGAAGAGGACACACAGAACCTGAATGTCAACATTGAGTAAGAGTAACCTGGATGTCTGCATTGAGTAAGAGTAAGGAACTCAATAGGTGTTTCTACTATAAGAGGGATAGAAGTGAGATTCTTTTTGTTATTTCTAATAAGGAAAAGTTTATTATTCATCCTTCTCTATGTTTCACCAAACTTAAATTTTCAATATTATAATAAGGATCCACTTTATTCTTCTTATAAAATTATCTTGATTGTCACTTATTGGAGTAAATGCATTATTCTAATTCCATTTGTTATCTCATGTATATGTGCATTTATGGTGATATGACAGTAATATTTACTCATTGATTATAAATTTGATCATTATATACTCATTTTCAAAATATTGTCGGTACTTTGGGATGCGAAGCATTACATTTGAACTCCTAAATCAAAGGGTATGATTGAAATACCACATGGGCATGCGAGCGATGGCAAAAAGTTGTTGCATTTTGCATCAACTTTCTAGGACTTTGAGTAGGCTAAGGTCAATATTTGCAAGGATGATTTAAAGAAAAGTTGTGAAGATTGAGTGCTAACATAAACTATACAAGAAACAGTTCATTTGCTGTAGCGAGCAAAGAGTTAGGTCTCTCTACTAAGACTTGTAAAGTTAAGAGCAAGAGTTCTTTGTAGAAAAGAGTCACTCAGTGATTGGTAAATCCGAGAAGAGTTCTAGACAGAGGGAGAGTTAAGAGGGATGTTTTTACTTAATAACTCACTAATATTACATAAATTAGAGGGTTCATAAATTAGAGGATATTTTAGTTAGAGGAGCGATGCGAAAATATGATTTCTTATTAGAGATGCATGATTTTTTGCCTTGTATTCGAGGAAGAGCCTTGGCAGAGATCGAATTCAATTAGAGCCAAACTTGTGCTTGGCCAGGGAAGAAATTAGAATTGTAGAATGAGAGAGGCCAATAATAAGAGTTCAATTTACATTAATAAAAGCATACTACTCTTTATCACAAAATTAACTCCAATCTCTATTTATAAATGCAAATAACAATTCATTCAAAAAATAATAAAAAATATAACAAAATAATAAAAAAAATTCAAATATGTTATTGCAGTCATCTATCAAAAAAGAATATGACGCTCTTTATATCTCAAAAATCATCTATAATTGTATCTATGATAAATTTTGTAGCAATTTCTTTTTCAATGTATATATAATCAAAGAGCTTGTGAGAAAATCATCTTCTATCTTATTGTGAGTCTAGTTTTGACAATATTCATGACTAAAAGTGATCTCTCTGTAGTTGTAGTAAATACTGAAAGAGTAAAAACAAGTGCAATTACTTTATAAAAAAGTTGATAGATTATTGATTTCAGATCCTTACCAACCATTGACAGAGTTTAGAGATAGTTGACAAATTCTTATAGTTTGGATATCGAAGCACACCAAGTTCGTAATGATGAAGTTGCATCTTTAAATGTATTTTCCTATACTCTGTAAAGTAGTGTGGATAAAAATTTTCTGCTAAACGACAAATATCGTTTATTCTGAAATACTCCGATGCATAAAGCATGTTTAATGCTGAGTTAAGAATTAGTAGTTGTGCTGCATGCTCACTAAATTGACCATTTACTTCTTGTTATTGGGAATCTATTGCTGCATATAAAATATTCACTTGACAGTGATGCTAAATTTTGAAGTTTTTATATTAATGACAAGCTCAACCTTGTCTGGCAACACATCGAGCACTCATATCTGAACTATTTGTACTGTGTGCCTATTGTAGCGCTAACAGGTCCTTCCCACAAAGATCTAGAGTGTTTTGTAATCTTACTAATTCTATTATCTTAACGAGCTAACTGAGTCTAGATTAATGATTTGCAATTCTATTCAGCGTAGGATATGAAATCCACTAGTTTACAACCAAATATTATCTATTCGTCTTCCTTCTTTAATAAAAATATGATCTTATAGTTTAATTCCAACTTAAATTATCCTAAATATAGACTATCAAGTGGTGTGCAAGTATAATCTATCAAAAAAATTACTTTTTATAGAGATAAATTAAATCATTAGATAAATTCAACAAAATGAATAAAAACCAATAACTCCAAACCCTAACTAAGTATAGGCTATCAAAATATTTAAATTAAGCATGGCCTATCAAAGTTCTAATCTACGAGTTCTTATATTTTTATTGTTTCATAGAAAAAATCCTATCCTTTTTTTTTTAATTTAGAAAGATTACAAATAGATTAATATGAGGTTGTTCCCTAGTTTCATCTACATCTTAGAACTAAACTAATTAGTTACTCATACTCCTAATTAAAAAGATCCTATTTTTCCTAAAAAGCGATTAAAGTTCTATACTAGAAAGCAAAATAAATCTATCTAGAAAGCAATTCGAAAAAGATTACCTAAGAAATAATGATGAGCAGAAAAGGGTACCTCTAGAGTCGGTTTGGCGGCTGTTACCCTTTCAACAAACCCTAATTTTATTCAATAAAATTTGAGTATAAAATTACATCATAAACCCTAGATTACAAGGATACAACTAATTTATAGGCTTCGAAGAATCAAACCCTAATTTGAGGACAAGTGAGAAATTATAAAATTACATCGAAGTCCGGTAGAAAATTCACTCAGAGTGGGTCCCGTGGAGCTGCCAATTGGCGGCTAGCGGCAAAAGTTGAATTTCTAGGCTTCAACTTTTTTCTGCATGAGTCTTTTCTTTTGATTGGATTGACTGTATTGATTTTTGACTCTCTTGACTCTCTGCAGTATCATGGTTTTATAGTTTTACTCACTTTTAACTTTTTTTTGGACTTGATTTCCTAATTCGGCTCTGAGTTTATACTATCTCCTTGTAAGAATAAGTTTACCTGAAAACACACTAAAAATACTCTAGTAGCATTATTTCAGTACAAAAATAGATAATATGAAGACTATAAATATGTAATATATGACACTCATCACACCCCCATACCTATCTTTTGCTAGTTCTCGAGCAAAACCTAAACTTGAAAAGTAAAAGAAAAATCCTAACTCACTTTCGCAGGAATCGCGATTGCACTTAGTATGTGCAATAAGCCTTTAAATCCAAGGTTACCCTAGTAGACAAGTAGTGTCTCATGAGGGTCTGCAGTGAGTTTAAAGGGCAGACTCCAGTCTGGCGTATGAATAATAGGAGTGGTGGTAAGCGCCTTCTTGAGCTGCTCAAATGCTCTAAGACAATCAGGTGTGAAATTGAATGACATATCCATGGCCAGTAGATGTGTCAAAGGCCTAGCAATTTTGCTAAAATTTTTGATAAATTTTCTATGGAATCCAGCATGGCCAAGAAATGATCGTATATTTTTCACTGATCGCAGAGGTGGAGGATTTATGATGAGGTCCACCTTGGTTTTGTCAACCTCAATACCATCCTTCGAGATGACATGCCCCCAGTACTATGCCATTTTTTACCATGAAATGGATTTTTTCCCAATTGAGTGTCAAATGTTTCTCATGACAACACGTGAGAACTAATTCTAAATGATGTAGACACTCTTTGAATGAATCTCCGAAGATAGAGAAATCATCCATGAAGATTTTCAGAAATCGTTCAACCATATTGGAGAAAATACTCACCATGCACCGTTGGAACGTAGCTGGTGCATTACATAACCTAAAAGACATGTATCTGTATGCAAAGGTACCAAATGGACATGTGAACGTGGTCTTTCCTGATCCTCTTGGGCGATGGGAATTTGGTTGTAGCCGGAGTATCCATCTAAGAAACAATAGAATTCATGTCTAGTTAACCGTTCCAGCATCTGATCAATGAAAGGTAAGGGAAAGTGGTCCTTCTTAGTTATAGCATTCAGCTTTCTATAGTCAATACAGACTCGCCATCCCGTCTGCAAACGCATCGGGATAAATTCATTTGCATCATTTTTGACTACAGTGATTCCACTTCTTATGCATTACTTGAACTGGGCTCACCCATGCACTATCGGAGATAGGACAGATAATCCCATTGTCAAGGCATTTAAGAATATCCTTTCTCACAGTTTCTTTCATTACTGGATTCAACCTACTCTGCGGATCTTTTATAGGTCGTACATTATTTAGTAAATGAATTCTATGCTGCACTATAGATAGACTTATCCCCTTTATATTGGCCATACTCCAGCCTATGACTTCCATAAGTTCTTTCAACACTGATATGAGTGGTTAATCCTGAGCTTTTGACAGATCTACAGAGATAATGACCGGTAGTGTGTCGTGTTCACCCAAGAAAGCGTACTTGAGATGACTCGAAAGGATCTTCATCTCAATCTCAGGTGGACACTCAATAGATGGTCATAACTAAACTCTTGGTTCAGTCATCAATGGCTCAAGTAGAAGTTCCCATTGAGTGGAAGACACATAATTAGATGACTCATCGAGCGTATCTAAGAATAAACTCTCATCAACTAAACCATCCAACTCATCAAAGAATTCCGCCTCTTGGTGCTCACTGGACAACCCTTGGATTATATTCACTTCTAAGGGCTCGTCATGCGGATCACTTGGTTGGTGCCCTGGATTGAATATATTCAAGTCAAGTGTCATGTTTCCAAAGGAAAGTCTTATCGATCTACTCGGGTAATTAATAACAGTATTAGAAGTGGCCAGGAATGGACATCCCAAAATAACTAGGATACAATGCTGTGGATCCACCACAGGTTGAGTCTCGAGAACTATGAAATCGACTGAGAAAACAAACTCCCCAATTTTAATCAAGACATCCTCAATCTCTCCCATAGGCTTCACAGATTTATCGGCTAACTATAACGTAATCCTTATAGGTCTCAACTCTCCCTATCATAATGTTGATACACTGAATAAGGAAGCAAGTTAACACTCGCTCCTTAATCTAGTAGAGCCATTTCAATCATTGTAGTTTTAATGGTGCAGGAGACACTAGGACTTTCAGGATCTTTGTACTTCACAGGTACAGACTAAGAGAGGATGCAGTGATGTTAGCAGCTAGGAAGACTTTCTTTGGAACATTTATTGTTCTCTTCTTGGTGCATAAATCCTTTAAGAATTTTGCAGAAGCAGATAGTTATTGGATTGCATTAAGAAGAAGAACATTGACCTTAACTTGCTTGAATAACTCAAGGATGTGCTCAATTTGAGGAGAATTTTTCTTCAATTGATTTGAATAGGGAGCCTTCGGCTTATAAGTATGGTTGATAAGATGATCAGATTTAGAGGAGTCAGACTACTGGCCTGTCGTGCACTAGGAGTAGAATGCATGGCTACATGATTGTCAACTAGCTTGCCAGATCGAAGTGTGTGAATGACATTAATTTGGTTGACATGCGACTGATTGGAGTTTGAGGAACTGGCATTAGGGTTTATTAAGGGTTAACTTGAAAAAGTACCCTTTTCACGTTTACTTATTTGACTCGCTAATTGTCCAACTTGCTGCTTTAAGTTCTTAATAGCTTGAGAGTTCACAAGCAGATACTGATCTGTTCTTAAATGAAATCAGTTAACACTTTCATGAGATTTTATATTTTTACGTTAAGGTTGGACGAGGACTTAAGAAGATTTTCAACGTTCTTCTCAAGTAACTGTAGCCGTTTTTCTTTATCATTATTAGACCCCTGTTGTGGATGTAATTGGTTGTGTGCAGGTGGTCTGTTCTGGTTGTTCCCATGATTTGAAGTATTTGGATGTTGACAAACACCCACATTTGGTTTTGAGAACTGACCATTGGCTGGAGACTGCATATTAGAATTGGGGGCTTCCTGATATTGCCCTTGACTCTAAGAGAGATTTGAATGGTTTTTTCAACTAGGATTGTATGTAGGAGCGTATGAATTAGACATGGGTCTTGGATATAAAGCGTTTGTCTGCTCAAGTGTCGGACCCATGGAATTCACTAACAATGGACACTCCTCCATAACATGATTTAGAGTTCCACAATTAAAACATGTGGGACCTTGTATTTGATTTACTTGACCTACTAGTGGAACACTAGGAGTCTCCAACACCTCAATTCTCTGCATAAGAACTGCAATCTTAGTTTTGGCAGTTATCGAGCTATCAACGCCATGGATCCCACCATTATTTGTAGATGTTGATACATTGGGTTTCTCAGCGGGACTTTTCCACTACATAATTTTTCACGATAGGTCCTCAAGAAAGTCCCACGCTTCATCCTCATTCTTTCTCATGAACTCCCCCTGACACATGGACTCAAGAAGAGTTTTGGATGTGTAATTGAGTCCTTCGTACACGATTTGATACAATCGCCACTTTTCTATTGCATGGTGGGGGCACTGAGCTAATAAATCTTTGAACCATTCCAAGTATTTCCAGAAGAGTTCTCCTGGCACTTGACGGAATTGATTAATTTAATTTCGAATTTTTGTCATCTTGTGCATGGAATAATACTTCTTGAGAAACACTGTAACAAATTTATCCCAAGTAGCGATTGAATTAGTAGGCATACTATACACCACTTCTTGGCGTTATCTTTGAGAGCGAATGGAATGAAGTGGAGCTAATTGCATCATCTGACAAGTGCTGCAGTTTTATCATCATGCACACTTCCTGAAATTCACTGATAAAAAGATATGCATTTTCAGAATCGAAACCAGTAAATTTAGAAAGTATACTGATGTACTGCGGCTCAGTTCATAGTGATTACTCGCTGCGTGTGGGAGTTTGATGCATGATGGTAGTGATATTCGTAACGGGTAATATCGATCCTGAAGGATCAAAATCGGTTGGTCAATCGTGTCTCCCATGAATAAATCTGATCTCACTAATCGACCAAATTAATCACGGGACCAATGTGGTATGAACCAGCGGTCGTGGATGCGTGAGTTTCCTAAACTAATGAAAGAAGTGAGGTGTGGTGAAGATAAAATGGTGGAGAGATATGATCAAAGAAAAGATGTGATTTCTATTGTTCCTACTGTGTTTTTTTTTATTTTTTACAAAACCAGAGAACCAAAATACAGAACTGGAGAAAATATGGGGTCAGAATTCACCTGGGCTGCCGCTATTTGGTGGTTCTTGTCGCCAATTAGCAGCAAAACTAGAGAGATTATCTCTCTGCTTTCTGCTACACAACTCTGAAACTCCTGTGATCCCTTTTATCCTCTTGTATCTGTACTATCTGGTCCCTAGACACTCAACACATACTGTTAACCCGTAAAATATTAGAAAAAGTAAGAAAACACCGTCGATCCCCAGCAACGTCGTTTAAAACTTGATATGATAATTCTACTGCAAGTGCACAGTGTCGGTTGTAGTGCTAATAGGTCGTTCCCATAGGAATCCAGATTGTTTTGTAATCTTATTAATTCTATTATCTTGACGAGCTAACTATGAGTCTAGATTGATGATTTGCAATTCTAATTAGCCTAGGATATGGAATCCACTAGTTCACAACCAAATATTATCTATTCATTTTCCTTCTTTAATAAAAATCTGATCTTTTAGTTTAATTTTTACTTAAAGTATCCTAAGTATGTACTATCAAGTGGTGTGCAAGTATAATCTATCAAAAAAATTACTTTTTATATAGATAAATTAAATTGTTAGATAAATTCAACAAAATAAATAAAAACCAACAATCAAACCCTAACTAAGTATAAACTATCAAAATATTTAAATTAAGTATAACCTATCAAAGTTCTAATCTACGAGTTCTTATATTTTTAGTTTTTCATAGAAAAATCCTATCTTTTTTTATTTTTATTTTAAAAACAATATAAATAGATTAATATGAGGTTGATCTCTGGTTTCATCTACATCCTAAGACTAAACTAATTACTTACTCATACTCCAAATTAAAAAGATCCTATTTTTCCTAGAAAGCGATTAAAATTTTAAACTAAAAAGCAAGATAAATTTATCTAGAAAGCAATTAGAAGAAGATTATCTAAAAAACAATGATGAGCAGAAAATGGTACCTTTGGAGTCAGTTTGGCGGCCGTCAACCCTTGAGCAAATTCTAATTTTATTCAATAAAATTCGAATACAAAATTACATCATAAATCCTAGATGACAAGGATACGACCAATATATAAGTTTCGAAGAATCAAACCCAAATTTGAGTATAAGTAAGAAACTACAAAATTACATCAAAACCCCCATAAAATATTCACCCAGAGTGGGCCCCATGGAGCGGCCAATTGGCAGTAAATGCCGCCAAATAGCTGCAAAAGTTGATCTTGTGGGCTTCAACTTTCTTTTGCATGAATCTTTTGCTCTTTTCCTTTGATTGGATAGACTGTATTGATCTTTTACTCTCTGCAGTATCATGGTCTTATAGGTTTTCTCACTTTTAACTCTTTTCTGGATTTGGTTTCCTAATCTGACTATGAATTTATGCCATCTCCTTGTAGGAATAGGTTTACCTGAAGACACACTAAAAGCACCTGAGTAACATTATTTAAATACAAAAATAGATAATATGGAGGCTATAAATATGCAATAAATGGCACTCATCAGTGCCTCATAAAATAATTTCACACTACTAAGTAAATCATCACATTTATCATCAGTGAACACTTAAATAAGTGCTTTACTAGATGAAACAACTTGCATGACATTTAAAATGTCTTGAGATTTAGACTGCAAAACTTCACAAAGTACGTTAATAATCTTCATAATTTCTTTCATAAGATGTAAGATGAAAACAAACTCATAGCAGGAGTCTGTATCTCCTCGTTGAGAAGTAGTTCCATGATCAATAATATTAAGTAAAATTGTACATGTTGCACTAAACATTTTTATCAAGCTTAAAACTGACTTCAAATGAGAACTCCGAATATCTCCACCTTGCTTAAAAGTGCCAATTTAACTAAGCCCTTTCCCATATACAATTCATTAATTGAGATCATAAATGTGGTCATTAGCTAAATCATCATTCTGTTTGTAGGAAGCACTAACAATATTGATTATACAAGTTAATTGACTAAAGAATTAATGAACGGGAATAACTTCTTTTGAAGCTGCCACTAGTGTCAATTGTAATCGATGTGCAAAACAATGAATATAGTAGGCTTGTGGACATTCATTCAAAACCAAAACTTGTTATCCGTAAAATTCACCCTGCATGTTACTTACTCTATCATAACCTTGACCTCTAATATTTTAAATATTTTGGTTGTTTTTAGACAATATATTATATAGAGTACTTTCTAATGCCACTGTCACATTATCTGCAATATGAACAAGCCCAAAAATCTCTCTCGCACAAACCATTTTTAGCAACAAACCTGAAAACTATTGCCATTCCTCTTTCTTTGACTTGCTTCATCAATAATTAAACAGAACATTCCATCACTAATTTCATCATGAATTCCTTTTACCTTAGTAAAAAAGATATACAATTTTTTTTTGACCTAATAGTGATGTATAAGAGGCAATGTTTTGGTGTTTTATCCAATATTTCAGTAATCTTGTTATTATGCAAACCCAATAAATTCAACATTTTAATAAAATTTTCTCAATTTATTGAAGCAAAACTTTCAACACCACTACGAAAAGCACAATCTTGAAATGCAAGCCATCTCACTACATCAATTACTTTTAGTTAGAATTGATTATCTGGTTTGTTCAGATGTGAAATTTTCCACCATTTTTTGAATATGTTGAGGCTGATTCATTAAATTCTTATATGATTTTGGGGCAATGTTAAACAAAGTTAGAATCTTTTTCTACATGATTCAGGAAAATTCTATTCATGCATGCCAATTTACAATTGATGCACACATTACTCCCTACTCCGGCCTTTAATTTTGAATCCAGCCATATTCTCTCAATAAGCCCACCTTTTTCCCAATTCTAACTCACCCTTCCTCTCTCTCTCTCTCTCTCTCTCTCTTTACTATCAATTGCAACCTCTACGCACAATCTGCCCAACACGACATCTGACTTTTCCTCTGCCCCTCATCTCCGTTGCCCCTCTCGCCTCTGTGACCCCTGACACCAATTGCATGTCGGATTTTTTCATTTCTTCAAAAAACTCCAACTACAAACCCTAATTTCACTTATGACAGTGAATCCAAAGACTTTAGAGTCTTCCTAATTTTTTAAATAACGCGAATATAAAAATTTTAGACAATCAAAAAATCGATGAGTTTGTGGGAGTGTGTTCATTTTGAAGATTTAAGAAACATAAAAAGTTCTTTTTTGTTTTTAGACAGAGGAGAGGAAGAAAACGATGATAATATTTTTAATTTTTTAGAAGTTGTAGAGATTTGGAATTTGAAAAGGCAATTTAGTCAAAAAGAAAACATGACAAACTGATAATTATTTGCAAGTTTCAAATATATGCGTCAAAAGCAAATTGGCATGCATGAATAGAATTTCCTCATGATTCAGAAAAGAACAATTTTTACCATCTCGAACTTTTTTCCAATTCTTAAATCCATCAACAAAGATGCAATTTGCAAATACACAAAGCCAAGTAGTTTATTAAAAAGAAAGCAAAGCTAACAAAATGCTACGTATTTTGTTAATGAATATTCTAGCCATGAAGGAAATACTTTGAACTATGAAAATTGAAAACTACGAGGATGAGCTACTAATCTAGATTTTGGATACTCTAAGAGTATATATTGGTATGGACCATTTTTTGTATAAACTTGCAGAATCTTATCTTGTTGATTAACATGATAATTCCAAATCTGAATACGTAATCCCTGATTGAATTTTAAAGAATTGATATCAATTTTCTTAGATTTTGCTGGAGGATTTTTATAAATTGAGACTTCAATATTAGATGCTAGCAAGGGTAGCATTATTTTTTGTATAATTTGCACCTTTTCTTGGAAGAAGAAATCTATCTATTGTAGTTGTAGACGATTTTCCCATTTAAGGTATAAAATCTACACAAAAAGTAACAAAACTTTTAGGTTAAAAATATATAGTATAATTTGTAAGCAAAAGTGCAGAAACAAAAATAAATTAAATGTTTAGTCTTAATTTAATTGACTAATTGATGAATTGACTTTGTAAGTTATAAAATATTTCTATTTTTGTAAATAAGATGTATTTACTTATCTATTTCTATTTTCTTCCATCCCTGTGCTTTGATGTGCTGTTGTAGGAAGATGAAGTGGGAAAGAAGATGGAGAGGAAGGTTTGGTTTGAGGGAAAAATGAAGGAACGTTTGATTTGAGAGAAAATTTAAAAGAAATGAAAATAATTTTTTTTTTTTTACTAACAAGAAAAAACCAAATTCTATTTTCTTTTCTCTTTCTTTTTTTTTCTTTCTTCCATTTTCTTTCAAACCAAAAACAACTGAAATGATTTGAGAGTGAGGAGAAAATGAATGAGCCTTGTGTACTCAAGTGAGGGGTTGAGGAAAGATGAGTGGTGGTGTCATAAACAAGATATGGGAGTGTACTCCCCAATTATTCCCTCTTATAATTTGAAAGAGTATCATTGGTATTATTTGATCCAAGTCAACTGAATATGCTATGAGGTAAAATTATAGTTAGAGTAAAAATGAAATTAAGGTGGTTAGCAGCAAGGTTATTGCATAATGATACAAGAATATTAGCTTGCACATAATACTTGAGAGCAGGCCAATACAACCAAGTTGGAATAGCATATTTAGGTAGAAGTTGTATTGTTAAAGCATCTTAGCATCAAACGTTATTATGTAGTCTTGTAATAGTTTGTTCTGTTAAATTTTATTAATAGAAGCAGAGAGCCTTAGACAAAAAAAAAAAAAAAAAAAAAAAACAAAGACTTATAATGATATGAGAAGGTTCTTGCTTCTAGAATGAAGTCACACGATTTGAACAATATACTTTTCTCAAAAGATAGAATAAAGTAAAAAGAGTTTTATAACCATGACAGTGAATTAAGTTACAGAAAACAAAACTTTCGGATAATAATAATAATATTTACAAATACTCTTTTGAATTGAATTGCTGAAAGCAAGGGAAAAATTGTCTTCATGAGTTTCTTTTTTTTTGACATTAGATTTCCTTGAACTTTCAGAGACGACAAGTACAGTTTAAAATTTATCAGCTTGGCTTATTCAACCTGAGTACAAGAATACCTCATACACAAACATATGGAACGATTCTTTCCTCATTAAACCATACAGAGAAAAGCTACACTGTGACAGCTAACCAAGTGAAACTTTTACCAATAAATAGGTGTTTATATGTATAATTCCATATCAGATAGAACAAGAAAAATTTATGAGTTTAAATAAAAAGTTGTAGCCTCTATTTACTATTTTAAACTTTTGGGTTCTCCACTCCTCAGAGCCTGCAACGCACGTCACCTCGCTTTGCAAGAATGGTGCAAGGCCCGGGTGCTTCGGTCCATACTATTTACTATTTTCTGTTTTGGGGGAAGCGGCAATGGGTGAGACGAAGATTCCAGCTGGCCCCTATAGGCGCAAGCCCACGACCTTTGTGACCTCCTCGTCTTCGTTGCCTCTATCTGCTCTAGAGTCTCCACGATTTCATTCATCGAAGGCCTTCCCTTGCGATCATTACAAATACACTTCAGCGCGAGTTGGGCTACCTGAAGAGCTCCTTTTGATGGATACTGTCCTTCGAGCTTGTGGTCCATGATGCGGGTGAGCCTAACATAATCAAGCAGATATTGCTTAGCCCACTCCACAAGGTACTGCTTCCCACTTGGGCGGGTTGCATCAAACGCTCGCTGACCAGAGAGTATCTCAAGCAGAACGACACCAAATCCATATACATCACTCTTTGCATATAAATGGCCTAGTGAGAGTGAGAATAAAATTGCTTACTAGCTACTTTTCCCAAAACACCAGATACGAAATAGCTTTTAAAGTTGAAAACAAAGGATGAAAACTGCAGTTATTATTGTTGTTTTAGCAAATAACATTAAAAATCTCTGAATTTTACGATATATGAGCCAAGTGGAAAGGATTCCTCATAAATACTAACCAGTGGCTACATATTCGGGTGCAGCATATGCATAGGTTCCCTTTAGTTTGGTGACTACGTGCGAGCCCTCGTCGGTTGGCCCATTTCTCGCCAGACCAAAGTCAGATAGCTTTGCATTGTAATCCTATAGTATAAACCAACAATAGATTGAGAAAATTATATATATAGCTGCTCGATAGCATATGGTAGGTAAAATCTTTCCAAAGGGAGAACCATACTGAATCAAGAAGAACATTTGACGTCTTGAAATCACGGTAGATGATTTGTCTATCTGCATTATGTAAGAATGCAAGGCCTCGAGCTGCACCAATGGCTATCTTCAGCCTTAGGCTCCAAGAGAGAGGCTTAAACCCTTTCCCACCTGCACAAAGACATACCAATATATCAACTCTTCGGTTAGTCGTCGCTTGGTGGGCTGTATAATGAAACCAAATCGTGTTTTATGATTCCTTGATATTTCATCCACGGTCAAACTAGAAAAAGTAATCAAATCCTTTAAAAGAAGTCCAATATGAAAAATAAAAAAAAAATAAATGCAGAAGATATTATGATTTTATGCTGTTATAAGTAGTTCCATAATCACCTAAATTGGTACATGCTGCAAACTCTATTGATCTTTTAGAACATCAATTAATTTATATACAAATTATGGCTATTTCTTGTAGTATCAGACATGATGTGAGATATCAATACATGTGAAAGTTCGGAACTCACTTTCAAAGAGGTGTTTGTCTAGGCCTCCCAGGGGCATGAATTCATTTACTAGGAGAAGCTCGCTGTCCTTCCTGCAACAGCCCAAGAGCTTTACAAGATTTGGGTGCGAACGGCTCCTCGCAAAGCTAACTTCAGACTGAAACCAAGAAGAAAGTAAAAAAAACAACAAAACGGTATAGAAGAAGTTCAACAGACAAATGTAAATGACTCGTAAAACAAGTTTAGGAGGCTTAATGTCGTGAATTGCTCACCAGCCACTCCTCCAACCCTTGCATGTTCTCCAAATAATATCTTCTCACTGCAACCGGCATCCCATGTTCACTGACTGCTGGATTCAGAGTCTTCTCGTCGACCCATCCCTTGTACACCTTCTCGAACTCACCTTCCCCTATGATTGCATGGGGCTTAAAATTCTCTGTGGCCCTCTTTAGCTCGGCTAGCGTGTACACTCTTAGGCTTTGAGTCTCAATATTCGGAGCTACAGGAAACACCTTTTCTCCTTTCACGCTTCTTCCTGCAGGCTTACGATCAGAAGTACTTCTCTCGGTAGCGTTTGAAGTTGAAGGTTCTGTGCAACATTTGTAAGAAATTTTACTAACAATCACATATATATGCTATGTGAACATAAGAAACAGTTTGTATCATGGCTTGAACCAAGGATCTAAGTTCTTTTACCACGATCGTAACTGCTTGAACCAAAAGCTTAAGTATTTAGTTAACAGTCGGACAATATAGCACAAACAAGGCCAACTCATGATTATAACTTAATTTCAAGGATGAAGTCCAAAGGCCTTCAAGTGATTTGCTTGATAAGAAGTTTGCAATAGGAACACCTATGGAACGAACTTCCGTAGGTATTCGAAAGAAACACAAAATCCTGAATAGTCCCTCTCTATACAAGGATAGCAGTGCAAATTTAAATTCAATATGCAAAGAAAACGAGAAAAATTGGAAACATGGTATTAAGAAAAATAGCCTACTTGATTGAACAAACCCACAGTGTAGTGTAAAATACGAGATCTCAAACACTAGAAACAATATGATACCTGGATGGCTCAGAGTCTTGGTATCTGCAGGTCTCAGTGGCTTCACCGTAGAGCCCAAGCAGTTCCCCATTTTCCCTCTCGTTTCCTCTCCTCTCTCTTTAAGTCTAATTAAGCTCTGTTCCCTTTAATAATCTCTCCGAGATTGGACTAAATAGATTCAGGTTATATATGCCAACTGGTGATTAAAATAAACCCTAGGGATGCTAATCACAGCTAGAAATTTTTGACAAATTTCGTCTGACTAAAACTAGACTTGAATGAATAAGAAGAAGAAGCAAAAGACCAAGCAGAAGTTGAAGACAAAGACCAAGCCGAAGTTGAATGAGACAGAAAAGAAGTTTTGAGATATAAAAACACCGAGTTGATGAATAGCTGACTGGTGAGAGCCAGCCAACTTGAAAAGTAGGAAACCAAACCCAAGACCCAAACTTAACTCATGAGTAGTGCTGACTACCGGGCTGTGCCCGGCCCGGCCCGGGCCCGTGCCCGGCACGGCCGTGCCTAGGCCCGGGATCGGCCCGCCGGCACGGCACGGCAGGCCCGGCCCGGCCCGGTTTTTTAAAGAGAAAAAAAAAAAAAAAAAAGAGGGAGTTTAGACATTACAATAACAATAAAAACAAATGTTATATTATATATAATCTCATTACATTTATGTAATTACTCTATAAATCTCTTTAGAAATTTTACAAAGTCCGAAGAGAGGGGAGAGAACCCTACCCGTCACTCTCAACTTATTCTTAATATATTTTCTAAGAGATTTATAAGTTAAAAATAAAAAAAACTGAAAATACATGAATATCCTTACAAATTTAAATACTTTTAATCAAACTTCATTTTCTTCTGATAAGCCTAAAGTCTCTAGTACATCTTCATTAGTCAAGTCTTGCACCCTGTTTTCAGCGTCGTACCAATCCTTCAAGCAGACACATCTCCAATGTGTCCGCCGCTATTGAGATTCTCAAGTCCGTGAACACTCTACCACCTGTGCTAAAAGCAGACTCCGATGCTACAGTAGACACTGGAGGAGTTAGTAGATCACGGGCCATGTTGAAAAGTACGGGATATGTTTTTTCCTGTGATTTCCACCATGCCAAAATATCAAAGGATTCATACTTTTCAGGAGATGCGTTATTATCTTCATAGTTAGTTCTCTCTAAATAATAATGTAATTCATTAAAATATGTACTAGTTTGTCTTGTCTTTTTTCTATGAAATAGAGATGATATTACTGGATTACGAATTTCCCTAGTAGTTGGTTCTTTTGTAGTTTGTGTTGGTACACCATACATATCTTCATAAGTTTTATACATAATATCTAAACATGTTTTAATATCATTAAGTAAAACCCTCACATTATTTTCATAAGACATATTTGTATAAAATAAATCTATTAATATTTCAAGTCCATCTAATTTGCAACGGGGATCCACAACAATTGCAAAATATAATAAGTATGGAAAATCTTTAAAATATTTATTAAATTTAATTTCCATAGGTTGAACAATACTTTCAAGTAGAGAGTAATTTCTACATTCATTAAAAACCAAAGTAATTTCGGTTAGATAATATAATGCAATGTGTGTAGTTGGGTAATAAGTTCTTGACAGTGCTCTAGATGTATTTTCAAATTTGCCTAAAAACTTAGAAATGCAATGCAACTGGTGCCATTCATTATTATCTAAACTATACATTGGTGACTCCATTTCGTTAAAAGTATTTATTACATTTTTATACTGAATAGTTATATTTAATATTTTATATGTAGAATTCCATCTTGTTCTAACATCTATAGGTACAATTCTAGGTGATATTTTCATATTTTTACATATTTGTTTAAATGCTTGTCTTCTTGGCCCACTATCTTTAATAAAAAGTAATGTGTACCTAAATTTCATTAGTGAATCATTTACAATTTTTAATCCATCTTGAATACATAAGTTTAGTATGTGGCAAATACACCTAACGTGGAATAATTTTCCATCTAGAATTGGTTTTGTATAATTTTTAAGAATTCTAATTGCGGTCGTATTTTCAGAAGCATTATCCAAAAAAATGGTAAATATTTATTGTCTATTCCAAAAGCTGAAAAAACACTTAGCATGGTTTGTGATAAATAATGTGCATTGTGAGGAAATTCAAATACCCTAAACCCTATTATTCTTTTCTGTATGCACAATTCTTGATCTATATAGTGTGCCGTCACGCATAAATAGTGAGTCATATTTTTAGCTTCCCAAGAATCTGCAGTTATAGGAATTCTAAAAATTAAAGAAGTAAAAATAACTATTAAAATGTCCCTCTGCTGTTTATATAGTTTGAACATGTCGGATGTACATGTTGAACGTGGGACTTTTTTAAATTCGTCAGTAAATGTTGATTTACAAAATCTTTCTAATTTGCGATTTTCCGAAAAAGTAAATGATTATTCGTCATGTATTATAAATCTTGCTAAATTTTCTCTTGTTTTAATTGGATCATATTTACGTATACCTAATGATCTACCAAATGTGCTTATTTGTGTTTGATGTGGTACATTTGGTGGGTGATTTTTTTCTACGTGTCTTTCAAGATGACTCGTTCCGCTACCTAAAGGAAACGAATAAATTTTATGATAGTGTTTACACTTAGCTTTCCTAACATTATTTTCTATTATTTTTTCAAAATGTTTCCATATGTCCGATCTAATGGCCCTAGTAGATGCGGTAGTTTGTGTTTCGGGTATGGTTGTATCAGTTGTTTCTTCCTGAGATACAGAAAATGGTACTTGAAGAGGATGTTCTAAGGGTTGACATAGATTTTGATATTCTTCATCAGTTAAAAATATAATAAAAGAACCCGTGGCTTGAGAGCAAGAAGCGCCAGACGAGTGTGGATCCATTTTAATAAAATCCCAAAAAAACAAATTAAAATTCTCAAAAAAGTTTAAATTATAAATACCTGTTAACCGCTGAACTATTTGAGAGAGAGTGTGTGAAATATCTAGTTAGAGAGATGAAGCTGGAAACCGAAATAGAGAAAAAAATCTTGCTTCAATGAGAAAACTTCCTTAGATCTTGTTTGGGAGACTTGCTTACTTGAGACTTCTTGATCACTTGATTGAAATTTGCTACTTGCTTTGCTTGAGACTTCTTGAGAATTAAAGATTTTAGGAGATTTTTTAGAAAGAATTTAGTGTATAAGAATGATGAATGGTAATAGAAGAGATATTGAGGTATTTATAGAGAAAGAAAGGTTTTAATTTGCAAAAAAAAATTACAAAAACCCCCTCCAACGGTTATTTTGACAGTTGGGGGAGAAATCTGCAATTTGTTTTGCAAGAAACCCCCCAACGGCTATAAAAATAGCCGTTGGGGGGCTATTTGCAAAAAAATTACAAAAAACCCCCAAAACACCCCTAACGGCTACTTAAAAAAAAAAAAATTTGTCGGTCGTGCCGGAACGTGCCGCCGGCACGGCCGGCCTTGGCCCGGGCTGAGGTGCTGGGCCATGCCCTGCACGGCACGGCTCGACCGCGCCGTGCCGGGCACGTGCCGGGCCGGGCATGCCCAACGGGCCGCCTGGCCCAATTAACAGGTCTACTCATGAGACTCCCTAACACAGCAGTTTCAATTGCTAAGTTGTTGTAAAAATATTATTTTGTTGAAATAGGATTTTCAACTATCATGAAAAATCACATACTTATCTTTTATGCAAAAAAAATAAAAAATTTAATAAAAAAATAACATACCGAAATCAACCATTATAAAATCTCCTTCTTGAAGAAAAGTATGTAGAAATTATTTCTCTCACTTAGCCCCTTTTCTTTACTTCAGCAGACTTAATAGAATAATCTGATCAAATTGAAAAATATGGGTAGAGAGAGGACAATTTCTACGTTTAATATATAACACTTACCCTACTCCTCATAACAGTAGATAGATAGGAATACAAATTCCTCTATTATCTATCAACTATGCACATCTTTTTAAATTCAATAACCACATTATCTTGTTAAATCCAAATAATATCCATATTACCCTTTTCATGTGGGACATATTTTAATATTCTCCCACTTGGCCCATATGAATAACACTTATTTGGATTGATAAGGTAAACATAATATGCACATAACATTAGCTTATTTACACTTTTGTGAGAATACAATAATATCATAATTAAATAACTTACCAATATGAGTCATAACGGTAAATATCAATAAAGCAATATCTTCCCTTCCATGCACTACAATGCTAGTAAATTATTTAATTATAATTCATAATAGGAAGTAATCATAATATCCCTATAATGTCTTTGTCAAAGACGATTTCTGTCATTAATAATCCATCTTCATAATTACGTAATTGATGGTAGGCACGAAAAATATCAGAAACACAATTAGTGATATCTCTATAAATGTTATAGAACAAAAATATAAAGATTCACAAATATCCCTCAGATATTGCAACAAAGTCCCATGCGATCAATATGTTCCTTAAATATCCTTGGTGCTATTCCTTTAGTCAAAGGATTTGCAATCATGAGTTCAGTCTTAACATGTTCTATAAACACTGTTTGTTTCTGAACTTCCTTCTTAACGACTAAATACTTGAGCTCCATGTGCTTAGTGCCATTAGAGTATTTGTCGTTCTTAGAGAAAAAGACTGTTGCAGAATTATCACAATACATTCTCAGTAGTTTAGCAATGCTTTCGACAATTCTAAGTTCCGAGATAAAATTCCACAACCATAAAGCATGAACTGTAGTCTCAAAGCATACTACAAACTCAGCTTCCATAGTAGATGCTGCTATGATAGTTTGTTTGGCGCTTTTCCATGATATTGCTCCTCCAGCTAATAAGAATAAGTAACCAAAAGTTGACTTTCGACTATCAACACAAGCAGTAAAGTCAAAATCAGAGTAGCCAACCACTTCCAACTGATCAGATTTTCGATACGTGAGCATATAGTGTCTTGTTCCCTTCAGGTATCTTAAAAACCTTCTTTGCAGATTTCCAATGCTTCATTCCGTGATTACTTTAGTATCTCCCAAGCATTCCAACTGCAAAACTAATGTCCGGTCTTGTACAAGTTTGAGCATACATCAAACTTCCAACAACAGATGCATAAGGAATATTTTCCATTCCTTTCTTTTCTAATGCATTCTGTGGACAATCCTTTTCACTGAACTTATCTCCTTTATAAATAGGACCAGGAGTGGTTGCACATTCAACCATATGAAATTTTTCAAGAACTTTATCGATATATCCCTTCTGAGACAACCTAACAATCCCCGTGATCTATCACAAAATATATCTATTCCTATCACATAAGTTGCCTCACCCTTATCTTTCATTTCAAAGTTCATAGAAATAAATCTCTTGGTTTCATTCAATAAACCAAGATCATTACTGGCAAGCAATATGTCGTCAACATATAGAATCAAGAAAATAAATTTGCTCCCACTGACCTTTAGATATGTACACCGATCAACGGTATTTTACTTAAATCCAAAGGATGTTATAGTATCATTAAACTTAAAATATCATTGTCTGGAAGTTTGTTTAAGTCCATAAATTGACTTCTTTAATTTGCATACCATATGCTCCTTTCCTTTAATCAAGAAATCTTTGGGTTGATCCATATAAACTTTTTCATCTAAATTCCCATTCAGAAAAGCAGTTTTCACATCCATTTGGTGTAACTCCAAATTGAAATGAGCCACCAGAGCTATTATGATTCTAAGAGAGTCCTTCTTTGATACAGGAGAGAACGTCTCTTTGTAATCTATATCTCCCTTTTGAGTGAAACATTTTACAGCAAGTCTAGTTTTATGTCGTTCAATATTGCCATTACAGTCGCGTTTGGTCTTAAAGATCTACTTACACCTGACTGTCTTAAAACCTTCAGGAAAATCAACGACGTCCCAAACTTCATTTTGTTCCATTGATTTCAACTCATCATTCATGCCATTGATCCACTTTTCAGAATCACTACTTTCAATGGCTTATGAAAATGAAACCGGATCTTTACTTATCCCTAAATCATAATCAGATTATTGCAAATATAAAAAATAATCATCTGATATAGCTTATTTCCCTTCTCTTTGAGATCTCCTTAATGCCATTCCTTATGACTATTCTAAAATTAATTCATTAGTGACATTCTCATTATAGAGTGACTGATCATTAGATTGTTGTTCAATGTTATCATACTATACGACTACTGAAGAAACAACAGTTTATGTTGAAATTCCGGGTATCGGGATAAGCATCCGAACTTCTTTGATGATCACATTACATGATACATCATTCCCACTAATTTTACCATTCTCAAGAAATCTGGAATTTTCGGTTTCAACATTTCTCATACTATGGTTAGGGCAATAAAATCTATACTCTTTGGACTTCTCTGGGTAATTAATAAAATACCTGCTTATAGTTCTAGAATTCAATTTCTTTTTAAGTGGATTATAGATCCTAACCTCAGCTGGACAACCTTTAAATATGAAAGTGTCTTAAACTCAGTTTCCTTCCTGTCCATAATTCAAAAGGAGTTTTTTGAACTGCCTTACTAGGAACCCAATTAAGTAAATAAACAACTGTCTTAAGGGCTTCCATCCACAATGAAATGAGTACCGAAGAGTTACTTAACATACTCCTAACCATTATCATAAGAGTACGATTACGCCTTTCAGCCACACCATTCTGCTGAGGCGTACCAGATATTGTATATTGTGCACAAATACCATGCTCTTCTAGAAATTTAGCAAACGCTCATGGACATTGTCTTATTCTATCATACCTTCCGTAATACTCACCACCTCTATCTGATCGAATGATTTTCACTTTTCTATCTAATTATCACTCCACTTCAGCAATATATGCCTTTAAAGTATTTATTGCTTGAGATTTTTCATGCAACAAATAGACATAACCGTAACGTGAAAAATCATCGATGTAAGTGATAAAATACTTTTCTCCACCAAAAGACGGTGAGTCGAAAGGTCCACAAATGTCAGAATAGACAATCTCTAAAAGTTTTCCACTTCTTGTGGCTCCTTTCTTTGTATGTTTGGTTTGCTTTCTTTAATGCAATCCACACATACATTGAAATCAGTATAATCAAGATTCGAAAGAATCCAATCTTTTACCAATCTTTCCATTCTTTCTCTGGATATATGTCCCAGTCTTTTATGCCACAAGAAAGAAGAACTTTCATTAACTCTACTACGTTTAGTTCCAACATCATGATGCAAGGTGAGGAGTGTTTCAACAAAATTTTTATTAAGATTAAATCTATATAACCCTTTAGATAAAACACCAGAACCAACAAATAAGTCATTTCTCAACAAACGAAAACCCTTATATTCAAAATATAAAGCATAACCATCATAATCAAGTCTTAGACATGGAAATTAAATTTCTAGAAATAGTAGAAAGATAAAGAGTATTAAATAGGTCCAAACAGTGGTCTGACTTTAAAAGCAAAGGTAAAGTTCTAACACCAACAACTACTACTTGAGTTCCATTTCCCAAGACTACAAAATGCTTATTTTTCTTTATGTTCTGGATCGAAAGGTATCCCTGTATCAAATTTGAAATATAAACAATTGAACCAGAGTCAATCCACCATGTATTAGAAGAAACTTGTGTCATATTTGATTCGAAATATACATAAGCCAATAGCTTACCTTTCTTCTCGAACCAAGCTCTTCGTTTCAGGCAATTTTTCTATAAATGCCTAGAGCGATGATAGAAATAGCATTCGGTCCATTATGTTCCTTCTTGCGAGCTCTATTGCCATGAGAGGATCCAGCAACTTTTAATGGATCTTTCTTGAAACTCTTCTTTGGTTTATTTCCTTTACTTCCAACTCCATGACTCATAATATTAATTGAATGTTGTCCTTATCGATTAAGCCTTGCCTCTTCTTGAATTAACATGCTCGCCAATTAATTCACATTCTACTTTTCCTTAATAGTGTTATAGTGAATCTGAAATAGCACATACTGAGTAGGCAAGGAATTCAGAATGAACTGAATAAGGAAACTTTCATCAACATTCATTCCCATATATTTGAGTCTGGCAGCTAGATTGGTCATTTCAAGGATATGCTCATTCATTCCACGCTACCATCAAATTTTATGGTGATAAGTTCAGCCATTAATCTCTCTCCAAGGTACTTGTCCGCTGAATGAAACCGATCTTCCATAGCCTTGAAATATTCTTTTACATTTTCAATTTGAGAAAGCATAGACTTAATATTATTTGCAATACACATTCGCATAAAACATGATACTTAATCTATTCGATCTTTCAATGACTTAAACAAAGCTCGTTGCTACGAACTGCTCGTATCAGTAATGCAGTTGGTTTGTCAATTTGCAGTGCTAAGTCAAGATCCAGAACACCAAGGTGAAACTGGATCTATTCCTTCCAGTTAGAAAAACTAGATCCACTAAAGATTGGAACAGAAGAAACTAGCAAATGAAGTAAAATAGGAACTGACACTGCAATAAAATCATCACAACATTAATCTTTGAGAAAATCTTTTTCATTAATAATAATGCATTCAATCTTTGGATTAACTAATTTAATATACTAATAACTTAATGATTCCTTGAAAGTTGGTGCACCTTTGGGTCAAACCATAATAATCAGATAATCATTCCATAATAATTTTGCAAAGTCATAATTTAATTCAATATTTATAACTTTTCTCAGCAATGACAACATGCTAACCATAATACAAATATTGATTGATAAATAACAAAGCAAAAATCGGTCTACAATTCAAAATAGATAAATAATATCCCAGAATAAAAAAATATCATCATAAAGAAAAAAGCAGCTCATGCATTAAATCACACGGCCCAACAAATGCTGACAAAAAAGTAATCATTTAAACAAAATAGTGAGCCCAATAAAACAAAGAGGATTACCAGCGAATGTCAAGACTCAAAATAATTTATTGAGGCCCATCCGAATATATTTTTTCTGAGGTGTAAACACTGGAGAAGTCATCAAAGGCCATATAGGTCGAGCTGTCATAGCTCGACACAGGAGGTTAGGGTTTACAATAGTGAGACCCTATGGCCACAGCACCCTACACCCCAGATACAAGGCTCAGTATCCGCACCACTTTAAATGCCTCGCTGCAGTAGCTCAATTGGCTAGAGCTTGTGGCTCTTAATCGTTAGGTCGGAGGTTCGAACTCGACTTTTAGCAATTTTTTTTTTAAATCGACAATTACAAAGTAATCTTGATTATCAGACAGGGACTCCGGCTATGACATGATTTCATCAAGGTTTCATTAAATCTGAAAAACATCATAGGAAATTGATCTCTATATTAAAAGGAAAATTATGATAGTTTCAACCATGCTTGGATGTCACATGTAAAAATATTATTTTGTTGAAATAGGATCTTCAACTATCATGAAAATCACATGCTTATATTTTATGCAAAAAAATAAAAGATTTAATAAAAAAATATATCGGAATCAGCCATTATTAAATCTCCTTCTTGAAGAAAAGCCTGTAGAAATTATTTCTCTAACTGAGCCCCTTTTCTTTATTTCACCAGACTCAATGGGATAATCTGATCAAATTGAAAAGCGTATGTAGAGAGAGGACAATTCCTACGTTTAATATATAACACTTATCCTACTCTCCATAACAGTGGTAGATAAGAATATAACTTTCTCTATTATCTTTCAACTGTGCATATCTTTTCAAATCTAATAACCACCTTATCTTGTTAAATCCAATAACGTCTATATTACCCTTTTCATGTGGGACATATTTTAATAGTTGTAACTAGCAAATAATGGTTCATCAGTATCTCCCGAAATTTGGTTTTCAAGCCACAAATGATGTTGCAAGTTATTGTCCAAAAGTTGCAAGGTTAATCAAACTGTAGATCTATTTACTGTATGTCTCCATTTTTTTGAGTTTTCTGTGTGATTACCTCCTTTTTTTTATAGAGTAAAGACAGCAGGTGAGTTCTTGTTCCATTAATGAGAGCATAACAGAACATAAGCTGTCTCGGACAACAATTGCATTTGTTGCCCATAAGTTATATTACAGTACCAAAAATAGAAAATACAAGATACAAATAGTAAAAACACGATAGTCTCGAGCTGTAGACAAATGCCTCGAAATTTTGCTCTCCAACCTAAGTCCTAACCCACTCTGTAATCTGCTAATATGGGAATGTGAGACAATTGTTGATATTTTCCTCCGAAAAACTGCCTAAAATTTGTAGCCTCTCCTCGAAGGAAGGTTTACCTTCAGAATGATATAGAACACATACATTAGGGCCACTCCATCTCCTTTTTTATAAGGTTGGCCATGTAAGGAGTGCTTGTTTGCTTAATAGCCAAAGGAACACCCTGATTCTGGGTGGGCATTTTATGGACCAGATCAGTTTTGCCTCTGTAGAGGTTACACCACCTTGTATAAAGTGGTGATAAGTTGATTTTACTGAATAAATCCCACTCTCATCCCAACTCCAAATTACTTGATCTTCTTCAGTTTTGGATGGATTTATCTCCCATAGGATATCTCGTATCTCGTCTATTGAGATATGATTGAGATATGATGAAATATGATTATATTACTGAGATATTTTGAAATACTTTCCTATTAGATATTGAGATATTTTCCTAAATTAGGGTAGTTGACAAATTTCTGACTAGACTAATTTAGGAGAGTTGATAAATCTTTGATTTGACTAATTGAAAATTCTATGTAATTAGTGTCAATTACAGATCCTGTAATTATTCTTTTTTTTTGCCTCCTTCACCTATAAAAGGATGGCTCATTGTACAGATCATAACAAGAAAATATACAAATATTTCTTCATTCCGCTTTTATTCTATTTTCTTCTACATGATAGTAGAGCCACCGGAATTTTGGTACCTCTTCTAACTTCTTTTGCGAGTGCATAAACCACCCTAAGTGAGTATTTTTCCTTTGTCCTCACACATCCCGAATCTCTTTGTGCCTGTTTTAGCCATTTTGAAGTCAGATCTCAATAATTTTCTACCTTCAGATTGTTCGTCTCCCTTCGATCTCTTTCCGTTGAAATTTCAGCTCCATCAGACTTGACAAGTTTTTTCACGTATCGTGTGAAGTCTCTGCAAGTGGTCTTCACACATCTCTCTTCTCCAACGTGTGAGCCCCACTCGCTCTAGTTAATTCTGTTCTACAATCAGGTTTGATATTTTCGGACGTTGTTTTTTTGGTTGACTTTTCGGGAGTTGATTTTGGCATATTCTTTCCAAAATGTATTTCCAAAATGATATTGTTCGTTATACTTGATATTGTTTTGGATGGAACTAACTATAGTCTTTGGACTTCCAATATGAAACTTTTTCTCAAAAGATGAAAACTGTAGCGTTATGTTTTTGAGGATTCTCCTAAGCCTGTTCATGCTAAGGATGAGTCCTCTGCTGATTATGCTACTCGCTTGGATGATTGGGAGAGTATGCATAGCAAGATTTTGCAGTGGATTGTTAACACATCAATCCCTTCTATTAACAGTCTTTTACGCAGACTCGAGAATGCTACGACTGTATGAGATTTCTTAGCTGCTCGGTACGATTACTGCAATGATGCTTCTCTTTAGTTTCAGATTGAGACAAAATTTTACCAGATGCATTAAGAACCCGGTCAGTCCATCACTGAGTTTTACTCTCAAGTTGCTCTTTTTTGGGATCAGTTGACTGCTGCCGAATCCCAACTTCATTGTGTTGCTGATATCGAGCTCTTTGCCAAGTATCGGGACTACTGCAAGTTCATGCATTTTATGATGGCTCTTTGCGATGACTTTGAGTCCACTCGGGTAGCTCTTCTTCATCGTACGCCACTTCCTACCATAAATTTTGTTGTTGCTGAGTTAATTTTTGAAAAGCATCGTCGCCTTACTATAAAGCTACAGTCTCCCAATTTTGTTTTGGCTGCTGTCTCTTTGACTTCCTCCCAACGTTCTGCTCCACAGTCACAATCTTCTTTCCAGAAATTATTTTGTCGGTATTGCATGGAAAGCGACCACTTGATTACTGATTGTTTCAAGTTGCAGTAAAAAAAGACTCGAGACTCTCGAGATTCCCTCTAACAAACTGCTGTAGTTGTCTCCACTGATCCCTCTACCCCTGAGTCTTCTTGTCAGTCTACTACGCTCACTGCTGTTGACATTGAGCCTTTCGTCCATCAGGTTCTATCTCGTTCATCTATTGCACTATCTGTCACTCCAGTTACTTCTTCTTAGTTTATGGATTCTGCTTGTTGTAATCATATGACTTCTGATCCCACCATTTTTTTTACTAAATTTGCTCTAAATTCTAACCATATTATTTATATTGCCGAAGTTCTACGAAACTTGTTAGCCATATTGGTTCTATTTCTACCTCGACATCTCCGTCGGTAATACCTATTTAGTTCCTAAGTTATCGTCGAATCTCCTCTCTGTTGACCAACTTATTGAGTTAGGTTTTGAGCTTTACTTTTCTTTTTATGGTGTTGATGTGCAGGATCTTCAGACGGGTCAGGTCATTGAGACAGGCCGTAAAGTTGGATGTATGTTCGAAATGGTGAACTTGCAGATTCTTTCCACTACATCTTCAGCTGCCTTTGCTATCACTTCTCGCGTTTGATATTCTTATCTCGGTCATACTTCTTTACTTTGTATTCAATAGTTAATCTCTAGCGGTCTCCTTGGCTCTGTCATTTTTGATAAGTTTGATTATCTTTCTTATTAACTTGGAAAACAAACTCATTTACCTGTTAATACTAGTGACACTTTTTCTTCTGCTCCTTTTGATCTTGTTCATTCTGATATTTGGGGCCCTCTCCAATTTCTACTGAGGGAGCTCCCATTACTTTGTCATATTTGTAGATGATTTTTTGCGTGATACATGGATTTATCTTATGCATAAGTTTTCTGAATTATTTGCAATTTACAAACGCTTTCACAAAATGGTACTTATCCAGTTTTCTCATGCTATCAAGGTTTTTTATTCTGATAACGCTCTGGTGTACAACGGAAAATCCTTCATTGAGTTTTTGTAACAAAATAGCACTCTCATCGCTCTTGTCCCTATACATCACAACAAAATGGTCGAGCAGAGCGTAAACACTGTCACATTCTAGACACCGTCCGATCCTTCCTCATTTCTGCCTCACTTCTTGAGTGCCTTTGGGGGAGAGGCTACTCTTACTGCTGTTTACACCATCAATTGTGTCCCCTCACCCATCTTTGACAACAAAACTCCTTTTAAACTGTTGTATGGTACTATTCTTGATTATAGCTCTCTTTGAGTTTTTGGTTATGCCTGCTTCATTCTTCTCTCCCCACATGAACGAACGAAGTTAGAATCCCGTTCTAGACTGTGCTGGTTTCTTGGTTATAGCACTGAACAAAAAAGATACCGTTGTTATGATCCTATCACTAAACGCCTTCGTATCTCTCGTCATGTAAGAGTTTTGGAAGTATAAGCTCTTCACCACCCTTTCCTCCTTTCCCTCACTTTACTCTAGTTATTCCGCTGTTTTCACTGATCCCTCTATTACTCTATTTTTCGAGTCTACTAACTCTTTTGCAGGTGATACCAGCTCCTCTGATGATCCATCCTCAGCCTCTTCCAATGATCTTGCTCCCTCTGCGGATCCAGCATCATCACCTAGTTCTCCTCAAGATGTGCCTATGCCATCTTATGTTGTTGAATCCTCTCAAGTTATTGCACCTCGTCGTTCTGATATGGTACGAGCTCCTCCTTTTTATTTTTATAATTACCATTGTTTCTCTGCTCTTCCTACTCTTCATGAGCCTCACTCTTATCGTGAGGCTAGTTCTTATCCTCTTTGGCAACAAGTTATGTCTGATGAATTAGATACTCTTACCAAGACACATACTTGGAACTTAGTGGATTTTCCTCTTGAAAAGTTTGCAGTAGGTTGTAAGTGGGTTTACAAAATTAAGACTTGAGTAGATGACTCAGTTGAGTGATACAAAACTCGTCTTGTTGCATTGGGTTGCTCTCAAGAGTCTGGAATTGACTATGAAGAGACTTTTGCTCCTGTTGCTCGACTTATCTCTATTAGATTCTTGATCGTTGCTGCTGTTGTTCGACATTGGTCATTATTTCAGATAGATGTCAAAAATGCCTTTCTTAATGCCGATCTTACTGAGGAAGTTTATATGAAACCTCCTTCTGGTTATGAGCATCCTCCTCACAAGGTTGCCGCCTTCGTCGTACGATCTATGGTTTGAAGGAGGCTCCTCGTGCTTGGTTTGCCAAGTTTACCTCTATCATCACATAGCAGGGTTTTATAGCTAGTGCTTATGACACTATCTTAATCATCCATAAGACTGCCTCTGGCACCACTCTTCTGCTTCTCTATATTGATGACATGATCATTACTTGTGATGATACTGCTAGCATTGTACGTTTCAAACTTTTCTGGGTTATCATTTTGAAATGAAATATCTAAGCACACTCAGTTACTACCTTAGTCTTGAGATAACATCTTCTTCGGATAGTTATTCTCTTTCTCAGGCCAAGTATGTTTCAGATCTTATATTCAGGGCTGCTCTAACTAACAGTAAGACTGCCAATACCCCATTGGAATATAATACTTGGCTCATTGTTACTGATGGTGTGCCTCTGTCTGATCCTACTCTCTATCGATAATTGGTTGGTAGTTTTATTTATCTCACAGTTACTTGCTATGATATTTCTTCTGCTGTTCATCTGGTCAGTCAGTTCATGCATGAGCCTCGCTCACCCCACTGTGCTGTTATTCTTCGAATCCTCCGCTATATCAAGGGTACTCTTTTTCATGATTTACACTATTAATCTCAGTCATCTCTTGAGTTACATGTTTATTCTGATGCTAATTGGGCTGGTCATCCTACAGATCATTGTTTTACCACTTGTATTTATTTTTTATTTGGCTCGTGTCTTATTTCTTGGCGAAGTAAGAAACAAACAGCTATTGCTCGATTTACCACTAAGACTGAGTATTGCGCCCTTACTGATGCTACTGTTGAGCTTCTATGGCGGTGTCATTTTTTGGCTGACTTAGATGCCCCTCAGCTGTTTCATTCTCCGCTCTACTGTGACAACTAGAGTGTTATTCAGATTGTACACAATAATATTTTTTATGAGCGCACTAAACATATTGAGATTGACTGCCACTTCATCAGGCTTCATTTCAGTGATGGCACCCTTCGCTTGTGTTTGGTTTTCTCTTCTGATTAGCTTGCTGATATTTTCATTAAGTCACACTCATCTGGTCATCTTAGTGAACTTATTAGCAAGCTCAAGTTGGCTTCTACGGTGCCACCATGAGTTTGAGGGGGATGTTGAGAAATGATTGAGATATGATGAAATATGATTATATTGCTGAGATATTTTGAGATATTTTTCTAAATTAGGATAGTTGACAAATATCTGATTAGACTAGTTTAGGATAGTTGACAAATATTTGATTTCATTAATTGAAGATTTTATGTAATTAATATCAATTACAGATCCTGTAATTATTCTTTTCCTTACCTCCTTCACCTATAAAGGATGGCTTATTGTATAGATAATAACAAGAAAATATACAGAAATTTCTTTATTCTGCTTTCTCTCTATTTTCTTCTATATCGTCCAATTGTTGTCTCACCCGACGGGTTGAAAGTGTATTAACCTGCATTCTCCACCTCATTCTCCCCCAATAGTCCTTAAGAAGGTTTTCCTTATTCAATGCTAGTTCAAAAGTCTTCGGGAAGAATATTTTAAGAGGAATGTGAGTACACTATCTATCGTGCCAAAAAGACGAATTTTTTCCATTATCCAATTTGTATCTCAAACTGGTCAAGACTATACCTTTGAAAACTAACATTCCTTTTCAAAGCCCTGATGTGTTCAGTGTGCTTTTGTTTATGTTATACCATGAGCCGCTTATTTGGCATTCATAAGTTTTTTAAACGAGCACTATGGGCATATTAATTAATGCCACCACCATTTCGCCATAAACTCAAGCTTGAGTGTCTTAAGATCAATTACTTCCAAAGCGTTTAATTCTTTTGGTCCACATACCCAGCCCCAAGGGACCAAAGGATACTTATTTCCATCCCTCACCGAGCCATTCCATAGAAATCACTTTCTGATGGGACCACTTTTGTCTCTTATCCATCTTGATAGTATGAAAAAAGACATATAACAGAGAGGGATCAATGAGAGTACTGCATTTAATAACACCACTCTGCCACCCATAGAAAGTAAGTTACCCCTATCTTTCTAGTTTTCTCTCCACTGCATCGAAAATAGGGTTCCAATCTTCCCTCAAGAGTCTGCCAGATTTAATTGGAATACTCAAGTATTTGATCGGGAATTTTTTTTTTTCTCCTTACATTTGAATATGTTAAGAATTAAGCTTAAGGACAAGGTCTTCTGTCCCAAATAAATAATCAAATATTTAAGAAATTGATTTTCAGTCCCAACCATGCTTCAAAGCAACACATAGCCCATTTGATAATTATTGCTTCCTTGACATCTGCCTATCCAAATATAAGGGTATCATATGCATCTTGAAGGTTGACATAAGTGGTTGAGGGTCCCCTGCCACCCCCATGTATCACTCCTTCCTCCTATTTTCTTATCATATCATTTAATCCATCAGCAATTAGAACGGATAAGAGAGAGGACAGGGGATCCCCTATCTTAATCCTCTCTTGAGCTCTATCTCTTTTCTGACACAACTGTTTGCTAGGATTTGTGTCTTTGCAATCCTCAACTAGGTGTCTATCTATGTTAACCATCTATCACCAAAACCTCTTAAGTGCGAAGTTTCCAATAGGCAATTCCATTCCACCATTTCATATGCCTTTTCAAAATCCAGCTTCAGCAAATAGCCGTTAGATTTCTTTCTTATACTATAATGAATTACCTTATATGCTGTTGCAACACTCTCTAAGATATTTCTTCCCATTTTGAAACCTGTCTGATAATCTTCTATCAATAGTTTCAACTTCGGAGCAAGTCTATTATCTAAGACCATCGATATGATCTTCAATGTACTATTTAATAGTGTGATCGGCCTGTATTCTCCTATGTGATCCGGAGAGTTCTTTTTCGGGTTTAGAGTGACGATGAAAAGTTGATTCTTTTAATCTAGCCTCCTCTCTAAAGACTTTTTGTAGTAACTTCTTAAGATCCTCTTTGGTCTCCGTCCAATAAGTCCTAAAAGAAAGTGAAGAAAATCCGTCCAGTCCTGGAGTTTTATCTAATCTCGACTCCCAGACTATTTTTTTTTTTAATTTCTTCCTCCCTAAATTCATCATCCAGATTGCTCAAATCCAGTCTTGGGTACTATGCATTATCATTTAGAGTAATGCGGAAATTACTTTTGTGGCCAAAAAACACCTTAAAATGTTTGAAAATATGCTCATGGACTTGCTTTTTGTCTTGTATGATGTGATCCCCATCTCAAAGTGAGTGGATTCTATTAATTTTATTTCTCATCCAAGATGATCTATGGAAGAAAGTTGTGTTAATGTCTCATTCTTTCAACCATTTACACCTCGCCCTCTGCCTCCACATAATCTCCTCTTTTTAATTTCTTCCTCCCTAAATTCATCTTCCAGATTGATCAAATCCAGTCTTGGGTACTATGCATTATTATTTAGAGTAATGCAGAAATTACTTTTGTGGCCAAAAAGCACCTTAAAATATTTGAAGATATGCTCATGGACTTGCTTTTTGTCTTGTATGATGTGATCCCCATCTCAAAGTGAGTGGATTCTATTAATTTTATTTCTCATCCTAGATGATCTATGGAAGAAAGTTGTGTTAATTTCTCCTTCTTTCAACCATTTACACGTCGCCCTCTGCGTCCACATAATCTCCTCTTTTATACATCTCCTCGATCTTCTTTCGAAGAGCCAGAAATCTGTCATTTTTCTCCCTGGCCAATGTCTTATTTCTTCTAGTTTCTCCAACTTCACCATCTCTTTCAACATTTCATTCTTAAACTCCTTAGTCAGCTATTTATGACAACTCTATCACCTCCTCAAAACTTTTCTTAACCTTCATAATTTGCAGTATAGGTTCCCTACTATATCTCTAGCAGACATTGTTTGAGACCAACTTCGCTTGATGAGTTCATGCACATCCTTATGTTCAAGCCACCATTTTTTAAAATGGATGCGTCTCTTGGGGGCATGGTAGTTTTCTCTAGAATGCAGATATATTGGTACATGATCGGACGTCGGCCTCTGTAGCGTGCTGCTTTCTACCCTTGGGAATTTGGCATCGCAATTAACAAATACAAGTATTCTTTCTAACTTAGTCAAATGTGGATACATTCTCATAGTAGACCAGGTGAACAAATGATCATTTATAGGGAGGCCTATTAAGTGTAAATTATTGATTATAGCATTAAATTCCACACGATCTCTAGCATTGTGATCTATCCCTCTCCTTTCCTCTGCAAACCTTGTAATGTTGAAGTTGCCACCAACAATCCATGGGGCATCCCACCTATCTCCGAAAAGACAAAGTTCCTCCCAGAATAGTGGATGCAATTGGGCATCATTAGGTCTATACATCGTCGTTATTATCTGAATCTAACCATCGGCTATACGTCTTACTTTTACTGATATAGAAAATAGCTAGTATAGAAAAAGTCCCCTCCCACGATTCCAAAATATGGAATTTATTTCCTACTCCCATAAATGGACCTCCTAAGGCACCTCTCGTATTTATGTGTATGAAGGAAATTATGGGGTCCTAATGAATGAAGTATCCTATTATTGAGGTCAGCAAGTTTAGTCTACTCTAGACACGCAATTCTATCTTATTATTTCGAATATCTCTACGTCCATACATTGCTTCGCTGGGTTGCTCGCCCTCTAACATTCCAAAATATATAGTTCATTTGGAATATTATCTAATTTCTCTAATAATAGATAGAGCAAGTCAAACTCTGTCCCCATCAGACAACCCCCCCCCCCCCCCCCCGGGTCCTAGATGCATCTAACAAGCATAATTGTGTTAGGTTATTAGTTCATTCGATTTTATCCTCACCCATGTCAGTATCACAAATGTTAGCTAGAGATAATAGCATATCATTAGGAATTAAACTAAAAATAGAGTTGGCAATTTGAGAAGTACATGGATCCAGCTCTGATAGGATTGCCTCCTCCTCATAGCAAATTCTTCAACTTGACCAGTCTGGTAAGTTTGCCCCTCATGCTTCTCTTCCAATCTTCTGTTCCTTCTGCTTGGGGTAATCATTGGATACCGGGTTTGTTGCCCAAATTAGACCCCTCTATCTCTGTCAATTGTATCCCCGTAGAAGATTCTACCTGTGGTAGATGAGGGCGATTAGTCTGTGTAACCTCATTTTCCTCCGATATTGGATTTAGTGGTTTTTGATTTTGTGATCCATTGATACTGCCTCAATTTCTCCCTAGATGCTGTCAGATGAGCTTGCGTAGGCCAACCGCTTCTTTCTATCCCTGATATATTTGGATGGCCGTGATGCCTGTCTTCTTCTAGGTCTAGTGTCTGATTTTTTTATTTCCTCCCTTCATCAAGTTTTGTAGGAGTTTAGCTATAGTATCACTAGCTAAGTATTTGTCTATATTTTTTAGGACTTCTAACAAACCTAAATATTCATATTTTAATACAGAGGTTTGTGCACCACTGAGTCCTACTCCTAGGAGAAGATTCAATAAGTCTGGTGCTTTGATACCTCCCAGAATTCCTCCATCATTAATTGCAGCTCTGTAGACGTGTCCCATCTCGGCCCCACTATTTCTCTCTATAAGTTCTTCCTCTTCAGCACTCCCAGCATCCTTCTCTACAATATACCAAATGTCATCTATTCTGCCCCTTTTGTGGGGCCCACATATCATCTTCATTAACACCTCTCCTTTGTCACATCTGTAGGCACAGTTTTCTGCAATGTTCTCGCTTATTTTTCCTGCATACCCCTTGACTCACTCATTGTGGGTCCCTATTGGACTCTGTAAACTGAGCATTGTTATCTCCCTGGCGCTTTGACTTCTTCATCGGTAGTCCCCCTAGCTATTAAATGGCTCCCCTCTGACTAGCTCTTGCGTTTCTATTTCTTGTGTCCTTGTTTCCCTCCCTATGTTCAATGTATCAAGGGTAAGTTGCTCAGACGCATCTCTTTCGGGGAGCCCAAAATTTGACCCTTGAGCATTAAAACCAAACTTTTCTCTCTCCCATTCCCTAAACCAAGGTTCTCTATCTTTCTTAAAGTAGCTCTCCTTATTCTCCTCAGCTAAAGCTCGTCTCTGCCCTTCCTTTCTGAGGATATCACGTGGTGGAGGATCCCGCATGCCTACGAGTGGGGGGGTCGCAACCATCTCTCGTACTGTTGTCCCATCCAGAGTATGGTTCTTTCCTTTGTTAATGCCAAAGGTAATTTTGTTTCTAGCACTTCTTTGTAGTTCTGAAGTTATCAGCTTGCCATCTATTGTCTCAATCTCTAGAGCCTATTTTTGATCGTAGGTAAAGCAGGAATTTCAACTCCCTTCTATGTGAAGAGCAGGAATTTCAACTCCCTTCTATAGAAGTTTCTCCAGTTTTTGGCAGGTGTGTGACCATACCGATGTACGACTAGTTGGAGAAACCAACCATGCCGATACTCTGTGGTTGTTCCCCATCGATCCCAAAGTATTACCAGCTGGAGTCCTCTCAGAGACTATTCTCCCCTCCAATGAAATTTCCATCTCCCTGTTCCCTAATTTGTAGGTTATCTCTATTGTAATTTCACAAAGTTGACTTCCGATGACGACATTAAATTGCCACAGTAAAGTGGATAATTTCTCTCAACCTACATATGCCCTGGCACAGTCCAATCTTGATTTTCTACTGGTTTGGTCATCAATGTCTAATACATGTGCAAATTTAGATAGTAGCTTGCTGATGTCTATGCGGTTCCAATGGTGTAAAGCATTCCATATATGGAAATCCAAGTTGTAACTGAAATAAGTAGACTAGGTTGTCCTCATTCTCGTTCCACCGGCAAACTTTGAACTCTGCCTTGAAGTACCTGCAAGCGATAGATGTCCTCCTCACTGCAAAACTTAGATCTCTTTCTGATGGGAAATGGGTGGGATACTTATTTCCAGTTTTTTCCACCTTCCACTCACGTTTAGAAAATTCCTTTGAGATAGTGCTAAGGCTCTCTCTCATCTCCTGTATTGTTGGATTACCATAGCTTGGGTAAATGACCCCAAGTGTTTTGGCTAGTCGCTCCTTGGCTGCCACTTTCAATATAGGAATAAGCACTATAAGGTTTGCTTTGGATGGTGGAATAATCAGGCCTCTAAACTTCTCCATGTTTGAGCTTTGTTGTGTCTCCTCTCGACATTCTACTCCATCATGCCCTTGCACTGTGATTATTCTTTTTTCTTTGTTCTGTGGCATATATGCCTCTTTGACAATGGTTCCTCGTTTGGTCGGAGCCATGGGGCACTCTCCAATTTGATGGCCTAATGTTTTGCAGAACTTATATCTAATAAATCGACATTCATCCTTGAAGTGTCCTAGCTTGGAAAAAAATCCAACATGCTTCTGGAATTCCCATCACAAGCCTTCTTCCGGGATAGTATTATCTTTACCTTCCCCACTCCTGCTACAAATAGAGGTAATCTCGTCACTGTCCTTTCCTTCTTAATTGTATTTCTGGATTTATCTACCATTCCCTCTCAGATGGCTCCTTCTTTCTTACACCACTTGATGCAGCAAGGAGTGCCAGTACCTCATCGCTAGAGTAAGTAGCATTTCTCAGGACTTATTTCGTAATTAGCATTGTGGATACCGTAAAAGAAAGGGCGGAATTTTGAGTTGCCAGAGCTCCCTTCTCTTCAGAATAATATTTTCTCCTATGTTTTGGTTTCCTGTCCTCCTTGCTACTCACTTCCTCCCAGTTCTTTCCTTTTTCCAGCTAGGCCCAACCAAATTCCATCACTCTGGTGTGGTTAATGGTTGAAGGTCTTTGTTCAAGGCCTCCCAATTTGCAACCAGAGAAAGATGAAAATTGTGAATTAACTACTTTATGGCGATGATCAGAATACCGATGATGACAATCTTACTGAGGTTCCAAAAATCTACCCTAGGCCCCTCTCCACAGTCTACCAGAGAGAGTGTTTGGTTGTACCGATACTTCTCCTATCCTCTATTTTTTTCTTTGTATTTTAGTTAAAATCTCTTACCTTTCACAGGAGAGTTGGCCAGAAATCGCCTTGGTGGATTGCCTCTAGAAATGCACCTAGAATTTGGTTGCATGATTAGCTATTGTGTAAGTAAAACAAACTACTTGCAAAGCTATTTACTATAAAACCATTGCAATGCCATGCAACGATCTTTAGAAGTTGAATATTCATATTTCAGCATATTTTGATGAAGTAATTCAGCATCTCAAGTTCATTTCCTTGATAAATAATAATATTTGATTAGTTTGAATAACAATTAATGATGCTCTCTACATACTTGGGGGTGGCAAGGCCACCACCAATCTTCCCCCTCTCCCCATCCCTTGATCCAAATACCCCATAATCCAAAAACGAAGGAGAGACAATATGAGGGGAGAAAGTTGGATCTACATCCCATGGACCGAGAACATTTTTGGTTTTTTTTTTTTTTTGGGGGGGGTCGGTGGAGGGGGCAAGGACCACTGCTTCGATCGGAGTGGGAACCGACTCTGGCCAAATCTCAACTAAGAGGGTCAGGCTTATCCAGCCAGAGTGAGAGTCAACATTGGATTGGCGAAGGTGAAAGAGAGTGAGAAAGTTGAAGAGGTCGAGGTTAGTGAGAAGGGGTAGGAAAGATGAGATCCTGCTGTTTGAGGGGCTAAGGTCGAGCCCTACAATGGATTTTCTGTGCTTGATGGTTTTTGGAGAGGACAGAGTGGGCAAGGAGGGGAGGAAAGGGGAACAAGAAAAGAGGAGAGAAAAAAATGAAAAAGAAAGAAACGAAAAGAAAAGCAAAAGAGAGAAAAGAAAAAGAAAAAAAAGAGTTTGGAGGGAAAGGGAGGGTGTTCTCGGGAGAAGGGTGGGGATCGTGGATCTCCCTTCCGCCCTTCCTTCCCAGAGCCGATCCTTCCACCATCCTTCCACCAACTCTCCCCACCCCTAAGCTCCTCGCTCTTCGCACTGCCACCACTTCTATCCTTGCCCCTTGAATCACGTAATCACCTTAGAGCACCTCAGATTTTCTTCACCCCACCACCCCCAATAGAGATGGTAATGGACATGTTCATACGTCAAATTTTAGCTCTCCCTATATAAAATTTTAAATTAGAAAAATTAAATATTTATTGTTAATTCAAAATTTTGCATAAGACAGACCAAAAATTGACCCACGGATGCGTCCATTACCAATCCAGCCCCCACCAGAGTTTCCTACTAGCAAAAACTTAGTGTGCGGATGTGAAGGCGAGCACGTGGGAATTTTGAATTTTGAGATGGATTGATTTAGGGATTTTGAATTTTGAGATGGACTGGATCATTGTGTTACAAGTTTGAATTTCAAAATTCAAATAGACCTTGCGGTCGGTGGCACTAGACTATGTGGGTGCAAATCCACGCGATCTATTTGACATGGTAAATTAGTTTTCAGGTAGAATTGAGGCAATTGTTGTTATGGATCGACATGTTAGAGATTAGGGAATGTGAGGAAAGAGAGACAATCAAACTATTAGTAACTAGACTATACATATGCGGGTCGCAACGCCATAGGAGGCCGGATGGAGATGTATGATTTGTGAGACCCTATGGTGGGGACAGAGCCCAAGTCCCGTGGGGGTACTGATAATTGCAAACGAGAACGACTGGCTTGGTCTGTGACAGAGCTCCGCGGGTTACCGAAAATTTTATTGGTCATTCAAAGTTGCTTGATGTTAATTGATTACTACAATCCTGGGCATTAGGATAAACAACAGGTCAGTTGTAGTGTCTATAGATCCAACATTCCTATATTTTATTTTAGGAGCTCTTCTTAGGCATTATTTTGATTTTTTTTTATTGTAATATCCACTTACTAACGAGGGACTATATATATATGTAATTTATATGTAACTTGTTTCATTAATATCCGATTAATGAAACCCAGAGGGATTACCCATTGTTTATGCTGAAAAAAATAATGATGCTATCCGTACTTTGCTAGCTAGCATGCTAGAACAACCAGATTTGTTTGAATTGAAGGAAGACCAGACCAGTTATCGTTGGACAACGAGATATACTATGTAAAGAAAAAAGACACGAGGAGAGGTTTGAAAGTTAGAATGGTTTAAAAAGCCCATGAAGACTATTCGGCAACACAATCCTCACATGTTTAATATAAGGCAGAAACTAATAAAATTAGCATAGGGTAGAATTCGCCGTTTGCTGAGTGGCTTTCTGCTAAGTCAATCAAAGCAAGAAGTCACTAACAACATGAAATTACTTAAAAATTTCAGCCACAAGCTAGCTTTTTCTGACCACGTCTATTATCGACAGCCCATGAGGTTAAGTTGACTAGAATTTGGTTGCGACAAGTTGGTTGTATTTGAATACTCCCATTCAACTTTTACAACCATTGGAGTTATTTATGTGAAATGATGGACTTCAAATATCAATTGACGCGAAGCAATTGTCAGAGAGCAAGAAAACGAATTGAATGATTACCATTTGAGAGGTATGGCTATTGGCGTTGCACCAGTTTAGAAAATTTTTGCCCAAAGCAAAGTCCTTGGAGTTTCAAAGAAGATAAATGCCATTTTATACTTTCCAGTCTTAAGATGAATAAAGAATCACATTAAGCTATCTCAGTCCCCTATAAATATTTTTGAAAACTCGTAGCATATATAAAATGCGTACCTAGGATGTCTCTTTAGATTCAATCTAAAGATGCAGCCTAAAATCGTAAGGAAGTGTATGTTTCAAATCATTAATTATGAACTCAATATATTAAAATAGTAGTATATGAAATATTAATCAATTTAAAAACTTTTTCACCATGCATTACATTACGTAGTTGTAAAACAAACGGTTTTCAGCAATAGAACAAGTGAGTCAATAATGTAGAAGTATCTAAATTATGTATTTTTTTATAAATCACCTATTTAGAACGGTTGAAATTAAGATTAAATGTTTGGATGGTCTATTCTATATATGTATAAGATTTTTGGCTTTCTTCACAGGTTATAATCTATTTTCATGTACTAGCTAGGCTTCCTAATTTAGAGTTAGAAAGAAACCTAGGAAAGGTTGTCCCAAGGTCCAAGGTTGTTGTAATTCATTCAGGGATTTCGCCAAAGCTGGAAGAGGTGCCAATTGTCCAACCTCTCCGCCGGGCTTTTGGCCGAGATGATCCAAGACGGCAAGTTCACCCGATTATGATGCAAATGCAAATTTGGATGTCTCTCGCAAAACTTTGAACTCTGATCTCTCCTTAGCTCCTATGCATGCATGGCTTCTTCTCCCTTACAAAGCCGCAGAAGCATCTATAGGCCCCCCAACTATAATTGCATGGCTCCTCCTGCTCGATAAAATCCTAAGCCGCTCCCTCTTCAAGCCCCTCACCCGATCCCTCATCCACCACAAACACCATGGCTGCTGTCTTGCATGGGTGGAGATGGAAACATTCTTTATATGATATGCTTTCATCTGCTGGAGTTTGGTGTAATTACTCAATCACGGATTTTGCGGATTAGAGAATCACAACTGAATCAAGACATACATTGCTACCAACGACAAAATAATGCAAACACAATGCTCCAAAATTTACATAAAAATCCCTAAAAGAAAAAAACCATAGGGAAGCAAATGATCCACTGATAAAGATCAAATTGGATTACTGTCACTAAATTATCGAAAAATATCTAGCCCAAGTATTGTGAGAACAAAGTACGAGATGAGATGGACAGTAACACCCAACTATCCATTTGCGGATAACTGAGCCGTTCAGAATGCGGTATAATACAACTAGCTTTAAAATCAGTACATATACATATATATGTATAGCAGAATAAATAGAATACAATAATCTCATAATAATTAAATTTCCAAAATTAACTATTTTGTTGAATTTACAATCAAGAAAAATCTCACAAATATTCCAAATAAAATTAAACTCATCAAAATAGTTAAAACATGTCAAAAATAATATTAGTATATTTGCTAAACTAATATAGATGCCCAATAATTGAAATTAATGCTAAAACCGTTTGTACCCCACTTGTTTCTCAAAATATGTCAAATCCTACATAAATACTATTAGATTGACTTTTAAATCCGTGCCAGGTCATGCATAACAAGACCATCAGTAAAGCAACCAATAAAAAAAATAACACTAAACCAAGAAAATATATCATGACAATAAACAATAACAAATACGATGAAAAACCAATAAAGTATCACATTAATCACTATGTACATGTCTTTAGTTTATTTTGTTTTTATAAATTAATTAATCATCCTAATTATGGACATTGGAAACATAAGAAAGTATGGAATTAATATATCTAAATGCATTCCCACTCACAATGAAAACAGATCAATCCATAGTTTGGTTGGAGCCTATCCCACCCTTTCTTTATACGAAAGAATCAATGGTAATATAGTCGGAGCCTATTCTGCCCTCTCTTTATATTAAAGAAACAATGGTTTGTCAATTATATTCAGAACATTAAGTCATACGAAATTGGTCTGCCCAATAAAACATATATTCTCAATCAATTTCAACTTTGTTGAATCAATCTCAATTCTTTAGATGCCAACAGTGATGGTACTTGATCTCGATATTAATAATCAATACAATATCAATAATAATGTAATTCCATCCACCATTGCATTTATTCACTATCAGTTAGATTCAATGAATATCAACTAGTCCACATAGTGTTGAAATACATAACGTGTTGATCAGATTGATATACAAATATGTTCCAAATATTATCATGCAATTACAGATGTTCAATCTCATAATAATCCAATTTACAATGATATGGAATCGATAAAACTCAATAAAGTACCAATAACGCTTTATATCATATTATACACAGGGCCCTGGCACACTGGTATTTTAGTAGTCCTACCAACAATTTTATCAACCTACTAAGTTACCGATAGCCTTACCAGTAGGTCAGAATATTTGATACTTTTTGGTCCTGATCTACCGGCAGCCTAACTTGTAAATCAGAGATCTTATGCTCTTAAGTTGTTGATCTGCTGGTATCCCTACTCATAGATACTAAAAATAAGGTGCTTCTAGTCCTCTGTTTATTTAATAACTACAATAAAAAATATGACCATTTTTATGTAGATAAACTTTATATTAGTAATGCCAATATCATGCAATAATAACGAATTTTAAACAAGACAAAATCCTTAATCTATCAAGAACCTACCTATTTCATGATTTTGAGTAAAATAGCAAATTTAAAACACAACCATTTTAATCAAACCAATAAAAGCAATAAATTAAATCTTAAAATTGTAATACATATCATGTGAGTGATTCATGGACTCACCTGGATTGGATAATGAGAAATCTAAAGTTACTTGATAGATTTTGAAAAAGCTAGATTTTCGATTCCTTTTTCTTGTCTCTTCTTTCTTATTTCTCCTTCTCATTTTCTCTATTTTATTTGTGTTGGGAAAGAAGGTCGTGGCTGAGGATTTATCTCTTTTTTTAAAGGATTTTGGGGGAATCCTATATGATTTTATCTATGTAAACGGAAAATATAATTGGCTAAAAGATTCCAACTCAAGTTGAATTAAATTGGAACATCAGAAAAAATGTTAGATCACTTTAATTAGTAAAATCTATTTTATAATCTCAACCACTTATCTTGTCTATTTGGTTTGGGTTTGAATCGGATTCCAAAGGGTCAATGGTGCCTTGGCAGTCGAAGATGCATTGACGAGGGCAGCGGTGCTAAGAAAGGGGACCGGGGAGTGAGATAAAGAGAAGGGGACTCTAGATAAAGAAGAGAGAGTGAGAGAGAGAGAGAATCGAGATTTTCTCTGATTGACTACAGCAAGAAAATGAGTATTCTACTCTCTCTCACTCAAATTCTAAACTTCCGCCAAGTTGCAGGGTACTTTTGTTTAACGTGAAACATTTGGAATGCAAATGTCTAAATTTGAAGATTTGAGAGGTAAATAGCCAAATATTGAAGGTTTGGAAGATATGTATCCAAAAACCTTTTGTTCTTAATTTTGACTCCCTTAAACAAGCAATTTGAAAAAAACAATAAATGAAGATTATTGCAAAATTCGAAATAGGATTTCATCATATATTGTTCTCTTTGAGGTTCTATTTTGTCTTGATTAGTCAAATCATGCTTGGATTTGTTTTCGCGCGCACATGTTTCTCTAGTTTCTATTTTGCTTGGATTTGCCAATTTTGTGTATGCAGCTTGTGCTTCTTGTTGATCTTTCTTGTTTCTGTGCATCGGTGCCGTTTCATGTCATACTCTATGTTGGGGGGTATCGTGCACGCACTCGTACTGACCCTCTTAACATGTACTACTCACGTCTGTGCAGCCGAGAATGTTATCTGTAACTTCGAGTACAAGTCATTTTTTATACTTAGGTTACTGTCCGCTGCTCTAGTTCTTCGAAATTTCTCCACTGGAATCTACTGATGCAGCATCAGGTTAAGAGAGCATTTGGGAATCGTTCTAGCTAAGACATTTGTTGCATAATGCTACAACAATATTATTGTATGGTCTGCGAACACTACCCGGAATTTGTTGGAGCAGACGAAAGAGTAGTGGACTGATAAAAAATTATTGAAGAATCTAAGCAGAGATGAAAGTCATAAAAACAAATTTTATTTTGTAACATTAGAGAGAATGACTATTTTGATTTAGCTCTTCGGCTTTAACTATTTGACATACATAATTTATGATTCAAAACTTCTATTTATAGATATTACAATTCAAAATAATCCACCCACTCTAAGCGGGAAATTCTATTTGCACACGGCATTTTACTCTTAACGTACGGTTTTAAAATTTATAAATAATTACAAATTTGCCATTATTTTTTTGGACTAAGTTACCCTTATAAATTCCAAACTAATACTTTTTAAAATTTGGAACTACGACTCATCGTCTTCCTCCTCTCTAAAACCCTAAATGATTTTTTTTTGTATTTAATAAAAAAACATCTCCTACAAAATCATCTATTTGGTTTCTTAACCCCTTAAAATTTTTTACATTAAATTTCTTGAAAAGATTAGAAGAATTTTAAATTGTTCGATTTCACCGTGACAAGTGAAATTTGAGTTTGGAATTTGCATTTGAGTTTTTTTATGCAAATGGAAAATTCCAACATGCAATTGGTGTCAGAGAATAATTCTAAAATACGATTTGAAATTTTTTTTTAGGTTTTATACATATTTGTTTGAAATTTATCGTTAATTAGTTTTTTTTTGGAGACTTCGCTTGTTGGTCGGGTATTAATACCCGACCAGCACGTTTCTTGGTCGGGTATTAATACCAGACCAAAATAGTTTTTTGCTAAATGGAATTGGACGGGTGAGGAGTTAGAGAAAAAGAGGAGGGGTATTTTTGAAAAAATTTTTGGGCGTAGAAAGTAAAATGACAGTATTTTAAAATATGAGTTTGGTATAAAGAGAAACCAGGGCGCCAAGAGCAAAATGCCTTGCGCAAATAGAATTTCCCACTCTAATCTTATTAACCACATGTTAAATATTTTCTTCACTCTCCCTTAACCACCTCGAATTAATTAGCCCATTGATTTTGACTTTATATTTCTCACATTTTACTATTAATTAGCTATTTATTTTGACTTCATATCTTTCACATTTTAAAGGTAGTCTAGAAATTACAAATTACTCTTTCATGCCTCCTCTTAATTTGTAATTTCTAGTTGTTTGAATAAATTTTTCTATTGGTTTGGCTTTGGTAAAAATATCATTAAGTTGGTCATTGATTGGAATGAACTCTAGTTTGATCTCCTTATTTCAATTTGCTCTCTAATGAAATGATGTTGAATCTCGATATGCTTGATCTAACATGAAACACTGAATCTTTTGTAATAACAATGACTAATATGTTGTCACAATAGATTGCTATAGGAGCTTCTTACTTTTGCTACAAATATGATAACATCCTTTGAAACCAAACTTTTTCATATGTGGTGCTTGTAGCAGATATATAGTGAGCTCCAGATGATGATAGTACAACAATCTGTTGTTTCTTCCATGACCAAGAAATTTCCTTCGATCCCAAGGTGAAAACATATCCTGAAGTGCTCTTTCCATCATCAATGAATCCTATCCAATCGCTATTAGTATAGCCTGCGAGTGCATTATCATTTTCTTTTTTATATTTGATACCGAAATTTTTCGTGCCTTGGAGATATCTGAGGATGTGCTTTCCTACAGTATAATATAACTTGCTTTGATTGCTCATAAATCTAGAAACAAGATTTACTGCATATAATATGTCGAGGCTTGTATTTGTGAGATAGATCGAGAATCCGACTAGGCTTTTGTATACTGATGTGTCCATATTTTGTGCACTATCTTTCATGGATAACTTCTCATTCACTGTTGCTCGTATGGCTACTGGCTTACAGCTTGACATGTGAAATTTTGTTAATAAATCTTCACAATACTTTTCTTGGCTAATAAATATTTCTCCTTCATTTTGTTTAACTTGAATAACAAGAAAATATCTCATAAGCCCCAAATCTATCATCGCAAATTCTTACATCATTGTCTTCTTGAATTCTTCTATCATTTTCATATTAGTGCTGCAATAAATTAAATTATCAACATAAAGACAAACAATAAGAAAGTCCACACTTTCCTTTATGACATACAGGGATAGCTTAGTTGGACTTTTTTGAAAATCATGCTTGTGAAAATATTGTTCAATTTTACTATTCCAAGCACAGGGTACTTGCTTTGATTCATATAGGGTTTTTCACGGGTGATGCACTTTGTGTTCTTCTCCTTTGATGGTGTAGGCTTGAGGTTGCTCCACGCACATCTCTTCTTCAAGTTCTTCTACGAATGTTGATTTGATATCTAGCTGGAATAATTTAAGCTTGAGTTGGGCTATTAGTGCAAGCAATATTCTGATTGTCTCCATGCGAGCAACTGGTGCAAATGTCTCGTTGAATTTCATCCCTGGTTGTTATGAGTAGTTTTTTGCTGCTAATCAAGCTTTCAACTTTTGAACTGAACCATCTTCATTATATTTTGTCTTATATATTCATTTTGAGTCCAATCGCTTCCTTTCTTTCTGGCATATCAACTAGCTCCCAAGTCCTGTTTTCTTGATTATTGCAATTTCCTCATTCATTTCTTTATTCTAGCCTTCATCTTTTAGACTTATTTAAATTTTTATGGTTCACAAAAGAAAAGCCAAATTATAGAAGTTGTAAATATTTTGTAAACAGCGCACCTTCCTTGCTCGTGATTTTGTATCTGAAGATGCTTCTTCAAATCATGGATTTGGTGGGTTTTCACTGATTGAAGTGGATCTTTTGCTATTTTGTTCGATGATCATTGGTAGTGTGATATTCTTCTTTCCAGCTCAATGTTGTTGCCTCATCAAAATAGCATCTCTTGAAATTACTAGTTTATCAGTTTTAGGATCAAATAATTTGTAAGTTTTGGATTCACCACTGTAACTAATAAAAATATGTTTTCCTCCCTTCTCGCCAAACTTTCCTTTCCTATTTTGTGCGAGTAAATGCGTATAAGCAATGCAACCAAATAATTTAAAGAAATCAACTTTACCTTTTCTTTCATACCAGGCATAGTATGGTATCATGTCTAGCACTGCTTTTGTTAGTGATCTATTTAAAATATAAATAGTTGTAGATATTGTTTTGGCCTAAAAATTGTTTGGAAAACTTTTATCTTTTAACATGCTTCTAACCATCTCCACTATGAATATGTTCTGACTTTCTGCTATGTCATTCTATTGAGGAATGATCATGTTGTCAACTCCTTTATCCCTTCAGCTTTGCAATAATCTTAAACCTTTGTAGAAGTAAATTCTCTATCTCGATCCGTTCTTAACGCCTTCAATTTGTAGCTACTTTGCTTTTCTACAAAAGCATTTAATTAAAAAAAATATAGAAAACATATCTAATCTTTCCTTTAGAAAATAAACCTGATAAAACTATAGACTGGGAGAGTTGGAGAAGAATAACATTGCATTCTGAGGTGTATATAAAATGGTACAATAGCCATCCTTTTATAGGTGAAGGAGACAAATATAAAAGGTAAAGACAACAGAATATATAATTTGATCCTAATTATATATAATCCTCAATTAGCATAATCAGTCTAATTAGTTATATTTGACAAATATACTAATTTAGAAAGATATCCTGAGATATACTAATAAATTAGAGGATTTGTAAAATATACTAATTTAGGAAGATATACTAAATTGGTGAGATATTTTAATATCCCCCACAAACTCAAGATTGTTTGGAATATACCAACTTGAGTTTAAAAATGAGATCATGATGACGCTTAGGTAGATGTGTAGCAGACAATATCTCTGACACAGGAGACGGCGACAGAGTAACAGACAGGGTCACCGAAGGAGGAGACATAGATGACAAAAGCTATATCTTTGAAGATGACAGTGACAACAGACTAGAAACTGAAGATGAATTAAATTCGGCGACAGAGTAGCAGACATGATCTCTGGCACAGGCGACAACGATCCATTGATGACACATTAGATTTCGGTGAAGGAGCAGCAAAAAGAGTCACTAGAACAAGAGATGGAGTCATCAAAGACGACCCTTTGAAGATGACAGTGACGGTGGAGTAGGACCCACCATAGGTGTAGGAGTTGGCAGCAACGGTGAGGTAGCGGATGATTCGCAGGGGGTAGAGTAAGGGCCGTGCCCGCAGCGGAGGCAACATCGGTGCCAACGAGCAATACAAGTGCTATCACATTTTGGCTTGACTCTGATACCATGATAAAACTATAGACTGAGAGAGTTGGAGAAGAATAGTTTTGTATTCTGATGTGTAAATAAAACAATACAATAGCCATCCTTTTATAGGTGAAGGATGCAAACATAAAAGATAAAGACAACAAAATATATAATTTGACCCTAATTACATATAATTCTCAATCAGCATAACCAGCCTAATTAGTGATATTTGACAAATATACTAATTTAGAAAGTATCCTAAGATATGCTTGTTGGCGAAATTTTTGGATTAGAGGATTTGTCAAATATACTAATTTAGGAAGATATTCTAAATTTATGAGATATTCTAATAAAACCCACATTATTCTACTATAATCATCAACAAATAATAGGTAATATCTTTTGCTACCTATTGATAGAGTTTGAGTTGGACCAGAAATATCAGCATGTACAAATTCCAATGGAGTTTTAGCTCTTCATGAAGTTGTAGTAAAAGGTAATCTATGTATTTTTTCATAAATACATTCTTTACAAATCTTTTATTCTTTATTTACATGTGGAAGTCTAATAACCATGCTCTTTACTTTTAGCAAATTTAGAGTTATGAAATTTAGAAGGCCATATCTTAAATGCCATAATAAAGATGTATTATTTTCGTTATATTTCAATGCAAAATTCTCCATTGCCATGCTTAGAGGAAATAATTTATTTTGAGCCATTTTTATTCAAGCGTCAGTTTTCCTTTTTTTTTTTTTTATCAATAATCAAACATTCATCTTTCATGAAATTTAGTAAAATTCTTTTTGTGTTAATTATCCCATACTTAGCCAATTTTTTGCTAGTCCCGAAATATAATGAACATCCGAAATAAATTTTGCCCTCCCTTTACGTGCACAGCTATCACTCTCTCTTACTTTTGCCTTAGTCGATTTTTATCTCAAAACTTTACTTGAAACTTGACTTCTTCGTTTAACTTCACAAAACTATCCCTACTTCCTATCATATGATTACTACAACCACTTGTAATATTCCAAAATCTTGCTTCACATATCCTTCCTTTAAGTTCGATCATGCCAAATTAGAGCTGCCAAGGGTGAAATGACTTTTCGTGAGCTTAATTTTAAGTTCGTAATTGCAAATAATATTCAGTCTTTGTAGCTATTGGTTTTATAATATTTATAATTTTTAGAAATTTTTTGAAAAGTTCAAAAAATATTCTCGAATTTTACTAATTTTATAATATAAAATTATTTTTCTAATCACTTCGAAATTTTATATTTCTTATTTAGAACATCGAAAAGATAAATGGTAATTTCCTAGTTATTTTTCTGGTTGAGCACTACATCTTCTATTAATTTGTTAACATTTGTAAAATATTTTTTGGAATCGTAAATATTAAAATATTAAATAAATTAAAATCATCCATATTATTTCACTGATGTAGAGTTGCTGATGAGGTGGAAAGCTGAAATTGAATGTGGCATTGAAGAGAATAGGTGTCTTAACCAAGTAATTGTTTGTGGATTAAGACACATGAAAGAAAGGGAATGAAAAATTACATGGAAACACATATATAACATTAATCACCTCATATCTCACTCCCTCATAAATCATTTTCACACTCTCACTCATGCTACTGTAAGAACAGTGAGGTTGGGGGCTGGGCTAAAGGATTTTTAGCAAACAAAAAGAAGATTAATTAGGTAAGTAACACATCTTCTTACCCATTCACTCCATCATCTTTTACAAGTATACTATATTTTTTCTCATGACTTTTACCATGAAATGATATACAAGTGTTTATATACATTTTCACTTTTGTTAGGTGAAAAATCTAAGACCTGAAGTAACATCTATTATTTTTTAAACCTATGCACTATTAATTTTAGTGGCTTCCTTTGAAGTACACTATCTATTACTTAGATAAGAATAATACTCAAAGGACAATTTGCACTAATCTAAGCAAAGTACAAGAGAGTAATTGCTTAGATAGGCACATAACGCTAAATTTTGTGCACAATCTAAGAAATTAATTAGATTAGACTAAATATAATTAGGAGGAATATAAGTAATATTTGGCAGATTAATGTGGTGTCTAATTAACTATTACAAGAATAAATTCACTCTTAGATATGAATGGGAATTGCATTGGCAAACTAATATTAAGCTATATTTCTAAAACAATTATTTTTAGTTAATTTATTAACCTCATAGAGAATAAGTTCATGTAATAGATTATTCCTATAATTCATTTAAGAGAGGTTTGTAGACATTATATTGTGTCTTGAGAAGTGAATCATTGCTTACATATTCACTTCATAATAAATTATTAATGTAATTAATTGTGTTATTACAACACTAAATTGAAACATTTTCATAGAAAGGTGAACCACTTGACAAACTTATTGCTAATACTAGATTCATTCATCTTGACTAATTAGATAATAAAATTAGATGTTTGAGTTTTAATTTATTAGATAATGAAATATGTTTGTTGATATTATGATGTATCTTGAGAAGCTAATAGTTGAGATAATGTATATGATGTATTAGATAATGTATATGATGTATCTTGATATTATATATATATGTTTTGTATGAAGTATTAAGATGATGAATAATATATGAAAAGTTTGAAAAATTTCTTGTATGGATTTCACTTGAGCCAAATCTTTTATTGTGGATTCATGGAGAGTGGGCGTGGATTTGTCTGAGTGGATTTCCGAACATTGTAAGTTCTTTCCTGTTCATCCCCAATTGTTCCAAAACCCTTAAATTTCAAAACTCTAACCTTAATTTGGCTTCCGTCTTATGTCAAATTTGGTATTATAGCCTATCTTCTCCCTTCCACGTTCATCTCCATTTTATTTAATTCAACTTTTATTTTTGAAGAGAAAAAATTTTGATCAAAAAAATTGAAAAAAAAAAGAGAGAGGAAAAAAAAGAGAGAAAGAAAGTTCAGATCTTGGAAAATAAAAAGAAAAGAAAAAAGAAATATGCAGGAGTAGATCTAAAAAAAACTCAACAATCTCTCTCCCCTTCCTTTTGTTTTTCCCTACTGCAGTAGAACCCATCCATTTCATACCCAAGCCTCTTCGACAACACCTCTGCCATCATCAACTTCACGCAACTACCCCACAACAACCTTCCCCTACAACAACCTCGTCAAGTTCTCATTCTTCTTCTAAAAAATTAAAAAAAAACACAATCTCCCAACATAGCAAAATTGGTGCAGTCCTCCTCCATCTTCAACCTCCGCATTGTTGCCTAATCTTCATCTCTCTTTACACCCAAATCCGCAACACACCACCTCAACCCTCGCCACCGCTGTCGATTCGCATCCACCCCATCGGCATTCTGCTCCTCGTCACTTGTCTTTGTTGCCTTCCTCTTCTTCTTTACCACTTCACAGTAACAACCTATGCGAGCACCAACAACTTCTCTAACAACAGCAACAACTGCCCCATATTCCATCACCGCCCTCCTCAAAACACGCTGCCACCTAATCTCAACCATCAATTCCTTCTTCCATTGTCGATCCTCCACCTCGCCTCCCTCAACAACAACGATAGCAGCTCCATCAACACTACCACTAGATCCAATGCCCGATCCCTCTCCGCTTCCACACACTCTACAACCATCGCCGCTCCATCCGCTGCTCTGCCACCACAGTTGCTCCGGCTACTGCTTTCTTTACTTCCTACAGTCGCTCCTCTTTTCTTGTTGCCATTGTATGCCACAGGAAAAGAGATGATCAGAAGAAGTGGTTTGATTTGGTTTACAAATTGAGTCTGATTTAGATCCAATTAACTAAACCAACATAGAAGAAAGAATTTGGGTCTGGTTTAATTCATATCTGACCTTAATACAAGTCAGACACATTTGCAGCATACAATCAGATCCAAGTTCAGCAGTGGATCCAACCCAACTGTAGTGGATCCGATCCGATTGCAATTCATACCCATTAAAATAATACAGACCCGTTAAGGAAAATTTATTGATTCGGAACCCGTTTTAACTTCGATTCGAACAATTTTTGAATTAGTGATCTTCCATTCACACCCAACATATATTACCAATATTTCAGGGTTTCTATATATAATTATCAGTGCTTAATTGTGGGTAATGTCTTGAAAAACTTTATGGAATCTTATATTCGGGCGTGAACTACTCATCCCTTCAGGTGATACTTAAGTTGAACTGAAATTTCAATTACTAAATTCTTTGCAAATATTAGTGAATTGATAATGATTAACTGCTTCTCTCTGGTGATCTCATATTCATTTGCATTCAACAATTGAGTTATTTAGATATATTAATTTAGTACATGCATTTAGTTCACCTAAGTTTTAGATCTTGCACTATCATCTACGTATTTGATTGGATTGCATTGCACAATCCATTCTAGTAAGTATGTCCCATTTTACAATACAATCTAGTCGTTATTTAGAGTCAAAAAAGTCTAATTATATCTATGATTTACATACTGCTAGAATGATATTGGATGAAAAATTCTAGTATAAAGATTATATATTTGATGGTTATTCCTCCACTTGTAAATTTATTGATTGGTTAGTGAATATGGAATACTACTTCGATTGTTAAGAGATGTCTAGCAGACGTAAATTTTAATTTGTTAGGAGACGATTAGTGGGACAAGCCAAATATTTTTTGATTTCAGTAGAGATAAAATGTGAGGAATATTATAGAAGTCCTATAAACTCAAGGAAAGAGATAAAAGATATTTTTATATATGAGTATCTTCCTACGTATTATAGGAATTATCTTTTTGACAAATTGGAAAATAGATTCACTCTATTTGTTAGAACATAGTGCCCTTAATGCGACAAATATGAATACTTTGTCTCTCAATGTACCTCGATCAAGTATTCTAAGTATTGTACATCTTGCCATTATAACTATGAGTGCCCAGTCAAGAGTCGACACATGGATATCATGCTTACTGATCACATTAACAAATTGGGAGTTAGTGAGGTTCATGTTTTTGAGCAAAGTACTACTATTGAACCACAATTAGAATCTAGTACATCTATTATTATTGCCAATACTACCATTCGATCTATAGTTAATGATGATATTAGTAATGAGTTATAAGAGTCTAATACATATGACTAACTAAAATCTATATTCCTACTGAGATCCATGTTACCACAAAGAGTACTAATGATGCTCAGAATATTTTTCTATAGTCTAGTACACTCCCACATGATATTAGGTGTTCAATTTCGGAGTCAACTGTAGAGAAAGAAACAGACCATGAAATAATTGATACTAATATTATTACTTGTAAGTCTTTGAGTATCTTTCCTATTTTTTGGCAGGTTACTCTTAATATTACATCTACTAACAAGTCTTTGGAGTTTCCTTTCAAGATTCATTAAGTTCCAAATGAGTATTTATCATTTACGGTGATTGATGTATGACATTCTAAGGAACCAATATATCTCTTTTTACCACTTAAGTCCATGGCATTGCATTTACCTGTTATGCCTGTTATGTATGATGAGATTTCTGGATAGATAGCAATTTGCAATGATAAATATAAAATTATTGTATATCCACATAATATTTTGTTGGAATTTGTACTTGATAATAAAGTGAGAGTTTTGGTTCTCCATGAGAGGTTCTTTCTAAAAATCATGAAGAAGTTATACATTCCACATACAGATTTCTATGAAGTTTCAATGAAGATTGCTTTAACTACCTATGGCCTAGATATTTCATTGGATTCTTATTCGATTATTTCTGTTGTAAGTGACTTTTTAGATCTACCGTGGTTTGATACAAGATTACTAAAGAAGTTAGTTCTCCCTCCACCACTTTGATTTAGTTGTGATACACGAGCTACAGTTCGTCGATCACCATGATGGCCCAATTGGGATGCTTCATGGATACTGATCAGTTCAATCTAGATGTGTTTAACAATTCTTACATCCGCATTCATCGGGAGTAAATGCTTTGAAACTAAAGATAATTGATCAAGATTAGATTTTATTTTATTAGGATTTTAGATCCTATTAGAATATCTGATTGAATTTTTTATTTCATTAGGATATTTGATTGGGTTTGTTTGTTAGGGTCGCTTTGTATGAAGAATTTGAGATGATGAATAATATATTAAAAGTTTAATAAATTTCTTGTGTGGATTTCGCTTGAGCTAAATCTTTCCTATTGAATTCAGGAGAGTGGAGCGAATTTGCTTGGGTGGATTCTTGAACATTGTAAGCTCTTCCCTGTTCATCTCCAATTTCTCCAAAACTCTCAAATTTCAAAACTCAAACCCTAATTTGGCTTCCGTCTTACGTTATTTACTTTAGCCAATGTATTATATATACTAAATGTTAGCATGATTATGGTTTCAAGATTTGTAATGACTTAGAATGATTTTAGGCTTTGTATTTGATTGTGACAAATTTGTACTTATGAGAAATGGTGTATGTAAGCAAAAGATATATGATTAATGGTCAATTTAAGTTAAATATAATGATTGTTCAGATTAAGGCCAATAATAATAATATTGTATTTCTGCATATGTAATTGAGTCCTTTCATATCTAGTATAGTATATTAGGACATATTAATTATCATACTCTATGAAAATTAATTAATTTAAATATATTTCTTAATATTAATATCAATTTATACAATACATGTGAAATATGTGGCTAAGCCAAAATGGCTAAATCTTCGTTTTATTGAATAAAACATTGAACTTCTAAAATTATTTCATACTGATACATGTTATTTATAATGTGTTCAAACTAGAGGTGGGATGAAATAATTTATTGTTTTGTTGATGATTTTAGTAGATATTGCTATGTATATTTGATAAGAAGTAAAAATTGGGCAATTGAAATGTTCATAAGCAATACAATAAGTAAAGTTGAGATCCAACTTAGCAAAAAAATAAAAATTCAAAGAAGTGATAGATGTAGTGAATTTGAAGCACCGTTCACACAAATTTATATAGAACATAACATCATTCATCAAATTATTGCTCCTTATAATTCTCAGTAAAATGTAATTATATATTGAAAGTAAAGACATAATTTTAAAAGAGATGATGAATGCCATGTTGATAAGTTTTGATTCTCTAGAATATGTATGATGGAGCTTTATTTTCTACCAACTACATTCCCAATATGATACCCAATTACAAGTAAAAAGTTTGATTATTTTAGTTTATTTTGTGTATTCGTAATCTAATTTTGGTGATTAATATAATAAATTAATAAAAAATATTTTTATTAATCAAATTCTCCACTATGATATTTTTTTAGTGTTTTATAGTCTTATTTACATGGTCCTATGTGCAAAGAAATCGAAGAATCAAAGTATATCTCAAATATCAGTTCAGAACTGTGCAATTACAGGTCTGGCTATCTACAGCGAGCGACTGAGAAGAAACTCTTGGCTGGCTATCGAAGTGGCTTTGGAAAACCACAGCTGCATATTGATTTTACGGACCTATTTTTGAGATTTTCCTTATAAATAGAATTCTTGTTAGGGTTTGTTAGGTTATAAATATACGATGTAATTCAGAATTTTGTACGAGAGAAAATTATTAGAAGCAATTTAGAGAGATAAAAAGATTTTAGTTTTTGTACTCTTTTATAGAAATCAATAAAAAATTTCCTTTATTCATGGATATAATGAGTATGAGTGGAAAAATTCTTACATTAGATCAGATGAGGTAACAAATCTTCGATAATTTACTGGTGTGATTTATTTGCTTATTATTTTTAATTGATTTATATAAAGTTGATACTTTTGATTCCCTATTATTACATTGTTAGATTTTAGATATAATTTCAAATATTATTTGACGATATATTCGTTACTTAGTTTTTGATATAACGTAGGCATAGTGTATACTTAAATTTTGAACATTTATTTTTATTATTCCTATTTCATACTTAGATATAATCAAAATTCATATGTTTAATTGGAGGAGGTTATTCAAAATATTACATATAGAATTTTGTTTGATTTATGCTTTAAAGATATATTTTTCGGTTGTACAAAGACCACGTGATTTATGCAATTGAGACAAGTAAGTATAAATACATCCAGTAAACTATTATACATGAGAGTTAACACATCTGACCACTAATTTTTATTTTAAGCATTCAAAAAATATCACTCCTTAGTTTTACTTAATAAAAATTTAATCTTTCTTTTTAGTTCCACAATTTATTTTTCTTTAATGTCTAACTGCACGACCCTAATGCTTAACCCTTGTATCGATTTATTTTGTATCATCCGTATCAGTTCGGAAACCCAAATACTAATACGGGCGAATATTGAGTGAAGTGAGTTATATCTCTTAATGTAGTCTTCAATTTTAAATTCTACAGAACAGGGACTTCTTATCTCATTATTTTGAATTTTTTTATAATTTTTCTTGAATTATTTCGGATCGGTCGATTTTTAAAATAATACCCGATTAAAATAATTAAATTATATCAAAATTTTCAATTTTAGCCTTACACCAACTCCAAATTTATCTTCAGAAGTCTTGTAGCCTTTGTTGACCAAATTTTAGAGTGATTTGACCCAATGACAATTTTGTAAATAAGTTGAAAATTAAGAGTTTTTAACATTGCTACATATCTATCTTCCACCACCTGTTTAACCTAAAATAAATTTAAAAAAATCAATTTTCTTCCTCACGTTATTCTCTTCATTCTCTCTTCGAACAAAAAACCCTAATTCTCTTTCTATTCGCTCAAATAAATTGCTAATTATTCAGCCTAAGAATGGGCTGAAAATCTATAAAATTGTTATATTAGCCTTGTTCTTGAGTTTAACCTCTTCAAATTAACTATAAACTTATCCACCTACATGGAGATACTTTCTCTAGCTCATGCCCTTGTCCTTCTGAGTGATTCTTGAGAATTTTTTTACTTTTGGGGAGCAATCGCATCCATAGGAGTTTATTTTTGATTCGGGTTCAATAAGAGATAAAAATATACTCTCAAACCCCTTTAAACTCGCAATTTCTTGATGTTATTTCTTTTTATATAATCTCAATTGTATTATTAATTAAATTTCATGATTTTAAAATTTTAAACTTGCATGTAACTTGAGTTTCATTGCCCGTATCACTCCTTGCATGTTATACCTACACAGATCTTATTATTGCCCAAGCTAATGTGACAGTCCATCTTAGAACTGTCATAAATTTTACATTTTAACTGGAATTGATCTCATTCTAGTTCCATTAGAAAGACATTTTACTAAGATACAATTCATTCAACTATATCAGACCCTAATTTAGTCATTTGCCTAGCCGAAGATAGCCTGGAAAATTACTACTTGGTACTATTTTGAATAGCAACATAGTAGTAATAAGCCATAGTAAATTTGCCAAAACTTTTATTTTAAAACTTCTATTTAACTAATTTAAATTTTATTGGATAACTAATTGAATTATATATGATTGATAAAAATCTTAGACTATAAATTTAATGCTATCCTAGTCAAATCAAATCTGGAATTCACAATTGTACTAAGTCGATAGCAACAACACCATGTTCATAGTAAAATGACCATAACTTTTACTCTAGAACTCCAATTGAGCTCATTCAAGATTTATTAGAAATATAATTCAATTATCTATAATTGTCCATCATTTTAGCCTCTAAATCTATTTTTTGCTAGTTAAATAAGACCTAGAAGTTTGATATATCCACTAAACTGCAGCAATATAGGCACAGTACTATGTCTGTGCATGTATTTGTTAATTTGTGATATGATACCCAATACACATGTTCAATCACTCTTGCTATTACATTTACATGTTAATTTAGATATGTCCTAACTTATGTCTTGACATATGTTCCATATTTGTGCATATAACACTTGATTTAAGAATGATGTACATGCATATATTTGTATTCATGCATGCTATTACATGTACATGCTATTCTTGTTTGGAAATAATACTTCACACATGAGAATATATTCCATATCTCATGTGCTTACCAGTATCACCATGCATATTATTTTATACTCACATAACATGGTATATATAGTATACCATGTTACTTGATCATCATATTATCTCTTGTGCTTACCAGTATACCATGTTACTTGATCACATCATGCTACACATACCATATACTATATGATTTATGTTATATTATGCATACCATATATTTCATGATTTACAAGTATACATTATTTACATTATTTCTACAAGCATGCTACATTGATATGGTTCCTATAGAAAGACACGAGTTTGGATTTATATTCTTATTTGAGTTCTGACACCTACAATTATCACATCCTAAGTCTGCCAGCTGAGACAGTGGTAGCAGAAGTGGTGGACCCACTCCTCGGGAAGCCACATTTCTAAGAGTAGGCCGAGCGCTAGTATACAGCTTCTTATATGATCCTCATCTTTTCATGTATATATCATTTTGGTTTGTATGTGCACATGTATCTTATTTCTAGTTCTATCTGTGGTATATGAATATTCTTGTATATATTCAGTACTGAGTTGTCTATACTTGACTCTACATGACAACCCTTGGTATACATATTCTTATCTATTCTAGTATGCTTGTTTTTGGATAATGCTATATCCATACTTGTGATATTGTGACAAATAGATTTAGAGTTGTGAGATATATCTCATATTTATGCGCTTCCATATCTCTTTTTTTCATTTGTTTGAGAAAAGAAAAAAATAATCTCGCACACTTCAGTATTGAGAGTGCTCGTCAGTGACACCCTACCCATTTATTAGGATACACACTTGGGCCTACCTGTATGGTTTGGTGGCATCACAGAGTGGTATCAGAGCAGCCATTATTTTTATAATTTGACCCGTGACGTTAGAATTCTGCCACATATATGCAAGTAATATCCAATAATATTTTCTTGTTCTCTTATCTTGCTCGATATCACATTCGTTTTTTTATCCTGATTCCATCATTATCCTTTTATTTCCAGAAAAATGTCTCATCATCGTCAAGAGAGGACAGTTCGTGAGCATGAAGAGGCTCCTCAAGGGAGTGTGATCAGATGAGAGACCTTATGCATACCATGATGGAGCAAAATGCATTGTGTAAGGTAGGACTTGAGGCATCACACTTGAGGTAGCACAAGAGGAGGTAGTAACGACCCAAAAGATAACAACTGCAGTGGCTGAAAGAATGTCAACACCACTAGTGCAGGATAGAGCAGGCAATATTGCAAACTTCTAGATGCTTCATTTGGCAAATTTCTTTGGGACTAGAACTCCGCCTGAGACAGAAGAATGATTAAATGACATGGAGAACCTTTTGGAGGAAGTTTGTATACCACCGGAGATCCAGGTTGATATTGTGAAGATCCAGCTTATAAATGTTGGTAGGACTTGATGGAAGTCTGAGAAGACCCAATTAGAGAAGCCTATTGCATGGAAGGTTTTCTCAGATGGGTTTAATGTGAGATTCTTTCCATTGATAGCCTAGGATAATATGGAATGGAAGTTTATAGAGCTAAGACAGGAAGGTGGATTAGTTTATGCATATGCTGCCGAGTTTTCGAGACTTAGGGAATTTGCTGCTATCCTAATGACTGAGGAGAGAGATAGGACACATAGATTCTAGCAGGGCTTGAGTTTGAAGATACAAGAGCATATGGCCATGATATTTATGAGGATTTATGCAGAAGTTCTCGAGCAGCCGGGTATCAAGAAGAAGGCATTGGGAGGTGGAAGGCCATTATTGCTCTGATGTGATCATAGAGATGAATTGGATAAGTGCCTCTCATGTAGTGATTAATTGCTATAGGGGACCAATGGTATTTAAATCCTAATCAGTCTCTCTTAGGTTAATTACCCTCCGGGCGAGTAATATCATAGCATGAGGATGACATTCAGGAATATCTATATCTGTTCCAGCGATATCCTGGTGCCTACTTAAATTTATTATTAAATAGGAACTTCTCCATTTAACATATTGTTATTTTATGTTCTTGATTTAAATTTTGTGAATTAATTTTTTTTATTAGGTGGGTAGAATCTAACGACTCTAATCCTTAAGCATTTGTATCGTTATTCATATCATTCGTATCAGCTCGGGAACCCAAATACTGATACGTGCGAATACTGAATAAAGTGAGTTATATCTTTGAATATAGTCTTCAATTTTAAATTTTGTAGAGTAGGACTTTTTATCTCATTATTTTTTCTATATTTTTCTTGAATTATTTTAGATTGGGCAATTTTTGGGTAAATACCAGATTAAAATAATCATATTAAATCAAGAATTTAAATTTTACCCTTACACCAACTCCAAATTTATCTCCAGAAGCCTTGTAGGCTTCGTTGATCAAATTAGAATTGTAGTTGACCCAATAGCAATTTTGTAAAAAAAAAATAAAAATTAAGGTTTTTAACATTGCTGCATACCTATCTTCCACTATCTGTTTGACCCCCGAAATAAATTTAGCATAAAGCTTACTTGGAGTTTTAGAATAAAAATTATGGTTATTTTACCATGAGTATGTTGCACAGACCTGGTATAGTAGCTAGGGGGCTTTCAGATTTAATTTGGCCATGATAAAAATTAAATTAGGGTCTAGAATTTTGGACAGTTGTAGATAATTAAATTTTCTATAACTATACAAAAACTTAACCTCTAATTCAATTTTACGCTAATCAAACAGGACCTGGAAAGTCTGACTGCCCACTGAGTTACAACAACATAAGCCCATATATCATGTATATGCATATCTCCTTGATTTATGATATGATTCTCATGTACACATATTTAATATTTCTTGTTATTACCTGTAAATAGTGAGTTCAGACCTGTCATACCTCATGACTAAGCATACATGCCATGTTCGTGCATATATCTCTTAATACAAAATATGATATGCATGTGCACATGTTTAATTAAACATGTTATTACTTATACATATTATTCTTGCTTGGAAATGATAACTCGTGCACATGAATAAGTCCTGTAACTCCTATACCTGCTAATATTACTCTTGTACTTACTAGTATTATTGTGTGTCATTTCATATCCACCTAGCTATTGATATGTGTATCCATATTGTATATATCTCATTGATACTTAGTGCATACTACATTATCGGTATAGGGGAAATGAATATTGTAGAAGTTCTTATCTTATTTAGATGTATCTCCCGATCTGTATACTGGCACTATCAATTTCTTATTTATTTTGTTTCATGCTTGTGTCCTTAGCGGGACGTCATTCAGTTCGAATGAGGAGCGGTACTTGAGGCCGTGATCTCAGGTATGCATGGGATATCCAGTGCGCCTAGCAGTGTTGCATCCAATTCATATGTGATCGGTCTTGGGTCCGCGATACTGGGTATGTATGGTATGCTTCTAGAATATGTGAATACTCCTACCATTCAGTTCCAAATTAATAAGATAGAATATGTGTAATTTATTTTATTATTCAGATTATGTTTTGTATATCTTGTACTTCATGATTCATATGCATGACCATTATATCATACATGACCATTATATCATACACATCATACAGCGCATGATTCATGTTTTATTACACTTACCATGTACCTCATGAGCCATGTGCATACATCGTTTATATTATCTCCTACCAGCATTCTATACACAACTCTTTTATATGGTTTTCATAGTATTACATGTGCTTGAATTTGTATTCTTTTTTGGGTCCATGCAATTATCACACTCCAGGTCCTCCAGGTCTAGCAGCCATGCCTATGGTGTCTAAGGAGGAAGACCCACCTCTCAAGGATTCCTACTTCAAGGAGTAGGCCGAGTGCCAGATGCCTCTCTCATAGATCTTCATCCCTTTTATGTATATGTCATTTTAATTTGTATGTATATATGTATCATACATCCCAGTTCTGTCTTAGTATTCATACACACTTGTATATATTAAGTACTTATGTTACTCAGTTATGATACTATACTTGACCTATATGAACAATTTTTGATATACATATTGTTTATTAGTTCTTTATATCTGTGTTTGGATAGTACTATATTCGTGCCTATGTTGTCACAAATAGATTTAGGTCTGTGGTAAATATATCATATTTGCACATTTCTATTTCTCTTGCCTGTGATTATATGAAGTAATAGCCTCGCGCACTCAGGTATTGAGAGTGCCCGCTGGTGACACCCTGCTCTTTAGGGACACACACTCAGGTTCATCAGTATGATTTAGGGTATCATACTAACACAATAATTAAAACGATTACCAAGAGAATGATCTTGGGTTATCACCCTGTAGTACTTGTTCGATATTTTGCACTTGGAAGTCGCAGTCAAGTTTTTGGCGCTGTTGTTAGGGATCCACACTATTGTGTTATACTTTAGTATAGATTATAGTTTCTACATAATTAATTTGAGTAATTTTGAATTTACATAACCAGTAGGAGGAGAACTTCTAACGATAGACTCATTCGATCATATTCAAATCCACAAATGCTTCCAATCCACCAAACACCTCATGACATGAGTACTAATAATAACAACAATATGAATAATGGTAATAATACTGGATTTGGAGATAACAATACAAATGATAATAACAGCCATCATGGAGGCAATGGAAGGTCCTGACGCGATTATCTACAATCTAATAGGACAACACAACTTTCATTTATAATATTTATTTTGAATATAGACACTTCAAAACTAAATTTGGTGTAGTTTAACATTTTCCTAAATTTCATGTGATGGATTCAGAGAGCCTTGTTTTTGGTGAAAATCTGGAATCTTTCTATTGCTATTGAGTTGGAAAATTACAGATTATCAAAATTTCTCTTTTTTTTCTGATAACAACGAAAAGAAAATAATAAAAAAGATAGAGAGAACTTATAAATCATCGCTCTCTTTTTACAGAAGATCGTGGGATTCGAGGCAGGTATAAGGATCGGTCCTGTCCTCGTTGACGATCTGACGTTGATGATTTGGAGGTGAGCTTGTTCTTCTTCTCTTTTATTCTTGGAGGAAGCTCAAGTTCTTGCATGCGAGAGAGATCTGGCCAAAAGTCATTTTGGAGTCCCTCTTGAGGGGTATTTATAACCCCCAAATTATTGGGGGGCTTTCCTTATAGATAAAATTGAGATCTCTTTGTAATCTTGACGAGATATTTGAATCTTCTTCGAATTAGATTTGCTCTAGATTCATTATATCCGGTTCTATTTATGTACCCAAAAAATCAATTAAAATCAAATTAGAATCTGTAGAATTATCAAATTCAAGTAGAATTAATTTAGAATTTGTATCCAAAAATTAATTTGATTTGGATTAAAATTTGGATCTAATTAGAAATTGTAAAATAGCTCAACATGGGGCCGAATAAATTGTGCACGAGGCCGGGGTTTACTATGTGCGAGGCAGGCGTCGCTGTGCAAGATGATCGGCCAGCGTGCACGCAAGGCGTGCAAGGCTGGCAATCGTGAGCGAGACTGGATGCGGCCAGATTTTTTTTTTTGGCCTCCTTAACCTCGCAGGCACCCGCGAGGCTCAATTCCCTTTATTATTATTATTATTATTATTATTTTATTATTTTTATTATTCTACAAGACCCCTTTCAAAGTTTTTAAAACTTTATTTTTTCTGAAAATTTCGAAATATTTTGGACTCTTATTTAAGATTGATATTCCACACTTGGACTGTGCACTTTAAACCTAACTGTTTAACGTGTCCAATAAAACTTGCTAAGAATATGGTGTTGTCATAGTAAGCTGAGTTTTGTTAACATTATGAAATTGACTTGCCTGGATAATAGACAAAGCCTTGTTGGTTATGTTAGAATTATAAAATTATAAACATAGGTATGATTGACATGCCTATGGAGTGATCATTTTGAAAGTAATGGATGGATTTAATAGATTTAGTGAATAGAAAATAGAACTTGCTAAGAGAGTGAAGGTGCCTTAGCAAGTTAAGCATTTTGAATATGATGTGACTCGTTTGGATTTATAAACAGAGCCAATGGCTCACCTGACTGACAAATAGAGCTGGTGATTGGTTTCAAATTGAGATTGAAGAACTATAAGTAGAGGTGTTTAAAAAACTTACTTTCGGAACTTTGTTAGAGATACATTGTTGAGCATATCAAAAATGCTTGGCATGTTTAACATGATACCTCTTCCCTTTGCCTTCTCGGCATCAGATTGTCCCTACCCCCAGTATGATAAGACTGGTCCAGAATTTTAGCTTCCTCTTGCCTCTTGCCTCAAGGGCGTTGGGTTGTCTGCACATTATTTCTTATCATAGTAAATATCTGTTTAATAGATTATTGGATTGTGACCGGGTGAGGGTCGAAAACCATAGGCAGAGGTGTTTAGAAAATATACCAATGAGATCTTAATAGAGGTGTTCAGAAAACGTACCGAAGTGACCGAGTTAAGGTCAGAAAACTATGAGCAGAGGTATTCTGAAAATGTACTTATGGGGTCTTGGCAGAGGTATTTAGAAAATATACTGAGATGACCGAGTTAAGGTCAGAAAACCATAAGTAGAAGTGTTCAGAAAATGTACTCATGGGGTCTTGGTAGAACTGTTCAGAAAATGTACCACGAGATTTCGGCAAAAGTGTACTGTTAAACATACCGATTGCGTCTCAGCGAAGGTGCTCAGAAAACATATTTACTGTTAAACATACCGATTAGGTCTCAGAAGAGGTATTCAGAAAACATACTGAGGTGACCGTATTAGGGTCAGAAAATCATGAGCAGAGGTGTTCAGAAAACGTACCCATGGGGTCTTAGCAGAGATATTCAAAAAATGTGCCAAAGGGTTTCGGCTGAGGTGTACTGTTAAACGTACCGATGGGGTCTCAGCAGATGTGTTCAGAAAATGTACTAAGATGTCTGGTTAGGGTTGGAAAACTATGAGTAGAGGTGTTCAAAAAATGTACTCATGTGGTCTTGGCAGAGGTGTTCAGAAAATATACTAAGATTGTTTGGTTTAATATTATGGAGTGGCTCGTCTGACTGACAGATAGAGCCAGTGACTCACCTGATTGACTGACAGAGCCGGTGATCGTGTTAGGATCATAGGGTGTATCATTTGTGTGATTGTTCAAATCTTGATGTCAGAGGTAAGATCTTAACATGACATGTTCGGTTATTTTTGAAGTGAGATGGTTTGAATCTTACTGTCAGAGATAAGAGTTTAACGTGATATATTTGGTTGTATTGAGGTGAGATGATTTAAATCTCGCTGTCAGAGCTAAGAGTTTAACTTGACAGATTTATGAAATTTTTAGCATATCCCTAACTACTAACGAATTTGACATCCTTCACCAATCGTCGTTTGCATTGGGCTAGTCATGCTATTTCTCTCAACATTATGAGTTGTCGAAGTTTTTGTTTGGGTTTAGATATCAAACGTTCCTTTTTCTTTTTGCCTTAGTAGCTATGGGCTTATTGTGACAAAGTTTTGTCATGGAATTTTTAGCAAACTCCCAGCTGTCAACAAATTTGAGGTGCCTTTATCAATCATCGTTTATGTTGGGCTCGCTATGCTATTCCTCTCAATATGATGAGTTATTAAGGATTTTGTTTTGGCTCCAATGTCATACGTTCCCTCTCCCCTCGGCCTTAGTGGCTATGAGTTTATTACTACCCCCAGTACAATGGGGTTGGGGAGAAATTTTCAATTTTCCTTCCCATTGCTTTTGACAGCATCGGGCGGTTAATTCATTAGCATCCCCTTTGTTTTTTAAAGGTGGCTAGATATAATATTTTTTCAAAAAGTTGCCATTTATAGATATCATCATCTTGTCACCGTCTTGATTGATCAGGCGATAGACTCCATTTGAGTGGACAGTTTCTATGACAAAAGATCATTCCCACTTAGATTTGAATTTCTCCTTAGTTTTGTAGGTTATAATCAGTAGTCTTTTGACAACTAAAACCAAGTCTCTTTCTTTGAAAGTTTTTCATTTAGCTTTCTTATTAAATGCCCTCGAGATGCGGGCTTGGTACAACTCGACTTGTTGCTTTGCATTCAAGCATTTTTCTTCCAAGACCTCTAATTCTTAAAGTCGTTTTTAATATTTTTCCTTAGTCATCATCTTTGTAACCAGCGCTACACGCAGAGATAGGATTTGGATTTCTAGTGACAGCACGGCTTCATAACCATACACAAAAGAAAAGGGCGTGGCTTTGGTCGGGGTTCACATTATAGTACGGTAGGCCCACAAACATTCGCCCAACTTTTCATCCCAATCACGGCGACTCCAAAAAATAAACTTTTGTAGAAGCATCTCCATAGTCTTGTTGAAGGCTTCAGCCAATTCGTTGGCTACCGGATTATAAGACGTTGAAGTTACATCTTGAATTCTGGATTTGCTGCAGAATTTCACAAGATCTAATAATGATTTGAGGACAATTGCCATGGATGATTCGTCAGGGCACGCTAAAGTGATAAATTACATGGTGTTAATGAATTTGACCATGTCTGCTACCTTTACTTCCCTCATGTAGATAGTTTCTGCCTATTTAGAGAAGTAATCGGTTATTGTCAATATGAACCGATATCCTTTCGAGGATGGCAGAATGATTGGTCTAACGACATCCATTCCCCATGCCTCGAACGACCAACTAGAAGTTGTTGTATGCAAGTACTCTGGAGGTTGGTGTATGAAATTAGCATGAACCTGACAAGCATGGCAACACTTTGCATATACCACTACGTCCATGATCATTTTAAGTTAGAAGTATCCCAATTTTCTAATACAGTCACAGAATTTTGTCCCAGACTGGTGGGCCCCATAGGTCCCGTCATGGGTTTCCTTAACTACTTCTTGAGCTTCGCTTTTTGATAACCAACAAAGTAGGATACCATCATGAGATCTTCAGTATAGAGTTTGGAGCATGGTATTGTAATAAAATTTTATGGCCTTATTTTTTATGGAAGAGGCTTCTTTAGGGTCATCAAGGAGGATGCCGTGCAATGCATAGTGCATACATGAAAAATGCCAATCTCGTGGCTCAAACTTTATTCCAACTTGGTTAGCTTAATCTACTTCTATGATTGCTTCCGGATGTAGGAGCTTGCGACTTCCAAGGGTAACATGCTTAATTGATCTGCTTCGTACGATGAGAGTTGCAACCAACGATGCAAGGACATCAGAGTAAGTATTCTCGTATCTCGGCACATGGTCGATATAAAATTCTTCGAACTTGTTTGCTAATCGCATTGTTGTCTGATGATATGGTATGAGGATTTTATACTTTACCTCATATTCCTCGATCATCTGGTTAATGATTAGTTTTGAATTACCATATGTTTCGAGATGCCTTACTCCCAGTTGCTAAGCTATTTGGAGGCTAGTTATAAAGGCATTGTACTCTACCACATTGTTTGTGCAGGGTCTGGTTAGCGAGTATCCCTGGGGTAGCATGTGTTTGTAGGGAGATACTAGGATGACCCCCAACATCGACAGCATCTCTTCTTATTGCCCCATCAAAGAACAGTTGCCACATTTGTTCTTCTGAAGCTGCATTAACTTTTGCATCTTCATCTTGGATGTCAGCCTGGAGTTTAGAGTTTCTGGAACAGGGTGCTCGGCGAGAAAACCAGCTATAACCTAGCCTTTTACCGCTTTTTGAGGCACGAAATGAATGTCATAGGGAGACAATAATAGCGCCTAATTGGCGAGCTGACCATTTAATGATCCCGGCTTTATCAAGAACAGTTTCAATGGATTTACTCGAGAAATGACATGTATCGTCTGGCTGACTAGGTAGTATCACATCTTTTGGACTGCGAACACTAGCTCTAGGCATTACTTTTTGATTGGGCTGTATTGATACTCCGCACCAATCATTGTCCAGCTCAAATAGTAAATTTTCTGCTCCTGATCTTAATCATTATGTTGAGCCAATAGTGCCCCTAGAGTATGGTCCATTTCTCGCACATAGATTAGGAAAGGCTTCCTTGAAGAAATGCCATTAACACAGGCGGATTTGTCAGGTAATCTTTAATATCCTCAAAAGCTCGTTGACAATTTTCATCCCAAATGAATGAGACTCCCTTCTTAATTAACTTCGAGAATGGCTAACACTTTCCTGACAGATTTGCTATAAACCACCGGATATATGCTAGCTTGCCTTACAATCCCCTGAGTTCCCTCAAATTTCGCAATGGCTGCATTTCTTTTATTGCCTTGACCTTATCAGGGTCAAGGTGAATTCCTTTCGAGATCACAACAAATCCCAAGAACTTTTCGCTCGACACTCCAAGAAAGGACTTGGTCGGATTCATCTTCAGTTGATGCTTCCTCCTGATATCGAACATCACTCTCAATTCTTGTAGGTGATCTTCTTTCTTTTTACTCTTAACGGCGAGGTCATTCACATAACACTCGACGATTTTACGTAAGTGTTCTTGAAAGATGATGTTCATAACATATTGTAAGTAGCACGTGTTATCAATCATGACATCTATGATGGGGAGTGGGAATTCATCTTTTCGGCATGCAACGTTGAGATCTCGGAAGTCTATACATATCTTTATCTTTCCATTTTTCTTGGGCACTGGAACGATGTTTGCTACCCAGTCAGGGTGTTGCTCTTGAGGATGAACCATTAGTCTATCAGCTTCTTCACTTCAGACTCTATGTCTTCCATCAATTCAGGCTTGAAACGCCTTTGTTGTTGCTTTATAGGTTTAGCATCCGGCTTAATGTTGTGTCGGTGCTTGGCAACCTGTGGGTCCAAGCTGGGCATGTTTTCGTAGCTCCACACGAAAACGTCAATGTATTCTCTTATACGGGATACGAGATTCTCTTTTCTTGAGGAGTTAGACTCTTACTTATAAAGATGGGCTTCGGGTCTTCTTCAATCCCCATATTGACTTGAGCCACTTTGTTTTTAGTTAGTGGTTCCCGCTGCTCAAATTTGATATCCCTTTGGATGTCCATGTGTTGTGCCCAGGCATCATCCGGTTCCTCATGTCTTACTGAAACTATGTTCGCAGCAAAGGCCTTGAATATTATACTTATACTGACATCAGAATCCCATTTTACTGTTTCTTTAGAAGTTTCTAATTCAGCTGAGACTATGTACTCTCTTCCCAAGGATTCGAAAGTAGTAACATATCCCAACCCCTTGAGGATTTTATGGTAGTAATCGAAATTCTTTCTTCGTGGGACAAACGAACACAAAAGGTTTTGTTGTCCTCTTCCGAAGTTTAATCCTTATTTGAGATTGAAATCGTACCCTCATTTTTTTCATCATTCGATGGAAAACTGATTCATAATGGCCAAATTAAGGTGTCACTTCATCATCATTTTCACTATTTATGCTTGGCTCGGACTGCAACTCAACTTAATTGAATATTATCGGCTGTTGGTCTAGCCATCGAGCGGGCACCTCAAAAGTAGCCCTGTCTGCATTGTGTATTTTGGTCTATACAACAAATGACGACTGCTAAAGCCTCTTACTCAGATATGCTATCCACTTATGTGCTTGTACAAGACAGAGTAGAGTCTAAGGCAGCAACAAGAACATAAGCAAAACCTATTTTTTCATTAATAATCTACTTGTCCACCTCATCATCGGCATTGGTTACATCAAAACCATTATTATTGATTACAAGAGGATTTATCTCGAACTCGCAGTCTTCTTCATCTCCTGGCTTGGGCTCAATGTCCGCGTTGTTGCCGCTGTCATAATCCCCTTTGGTATTCTTTGCTAATTCTGCAGACGCTTTTGCTGTATCTCTCTACAGCATGATAACCGTGAAATAGTTCTCCACTCCCTTAATAGGTTGTTTATTGGTAATTAGTGTGTGGATTGTTCCTTGATCATCGCAATATTTCATGCATTAGTAGAGAGTAGAGGGCACCTCCATGTTGGAGTGAATTCAGGGACGTCCTAGAAGTATGTTATAAGAAGTGTCGACGTCGATGACATAACATGTCGCCTCGGACTTTAGACTTCCAATCTGGCAGCGAAACCGGATTTTCCCTAAGGGATGGCTTCCATTGGAATTAAAGCCAAAAATGGAGGTGTTGATGGGCGTCAGTCAGCTAACTGAGATCCCAAGCATCTGCGTCAATCTCCTTCGGCTAATGCTTAAGGCAGACTCTGGGTCTATGAGAATTTAGTCTACTTTATGAGAGCCCATGTATCCCGTATAATAAAAGGGTCGGTTATGCTTAAAGTTTTTGACTTGCATGTCATCTAGCGAGAAGGTAATGCATGGAACCTACCTCGTCACTTGGTTGTAGTGAAGACAAGGTTCCTCTGTACCTACAAACGGCTCTTTAATTTGAGTCAAAAAGGCTTTCGAGTCAGCCAGAACTTCTCTCAATGCGTTTCTGGGTATCTTGGACAATCGCAACAACTCGTAAATAGTTATGCGGGCCGGGATATTGGCTAGCTGAGTAAGCACATCAAATTTAAATGGTGCACCAGCTGCCTCAATATCCTTCCTTGTCCTTTTCTGGAAGCGGAGTTTCTTCTGCTTGGAGGGTGACTCTTCATTCGTTGCGGTGGGTTTGTTAGCCCGTGCTTTGGAGTAATCTTTGAGATAGCTCCTCCCTGATTGAGTTTCTGACGGGCCTATCTCACCTTGATGAGTGGCCAAAGCCGATGCCTCCATTTCGGAGTAAATTAACATACTTGCCTCATCGTGGTCTTCCTCGATGATTGCAAAAACCACGTGGTAAGTTTTCTATTTATTTGATGAAAACCATTGCTCATCGTTCAAAAGATCTGATTGTACTCACAAAATTTTACCTTTTTTTGTGGTGACTGGGGAGAGTCCCTTATCCTTCATATTATGTGGGCCATGATTAACAAGCACCATCTTTTCAGCAGGCAACAGGGATACTCCTGCAAAAAATTCATTAGTTCCAACCGTCAGAATGACCACGTTAGCCATCAACCTTTTCTGTTCCGACTTTAATGTGATGACTTTGGCTTCAATTAGTGCTTGGATCTTTAATGTGCAGTAGTCCTTCGTAGCATGCCCCAATTTCTGATGATAAAGGTAGTACTTGAGCTCGTTGGTCTTCCCTGCTTCCTCTGGTCTCGAATTGGAAAGAAATTGGAGCATCCCTTCTTATTGAGCAAATTGAACAATGTTACCATCTGCTCATCTTTGAAGTCATAGACAAGTGCAGGATACTGCTTGGAAGCGCCCTTCTCTTTTTGATCTTTTGGCTTCTATTGCGGAGGTGTTCTCGCCGCCATAGCCTCTTTTCCTTTCGGTCGGGAGGTTTGGGGATATTGCCTTCCTACTGGGGTGCTCCATATGAAGCGTTGTTATTCCAAGCAGTGGATGAGGTCTTTAGTTAGTTTACCTTACTTAACTAGCTCTTTCCAACTCTTAGATTCAGCAACTCCCATTTTGACCAATATCTTAGTCTGAAGGTTGTGCTTACAAGTCTTCACCAATTTCTCTTGCAACATGCTATTCTGGAATCGCATCGACATTACGCGAAAATGCTCGATGAAGTTTTTAACCGTCTCACCTCTCTTTGCTTATTTGCCAGAAGAGAGTGAATGTATACTTCAGTGTTGTCTTCGAAGAAGCAATCTAGGAATTCTCTCGCCACGTCAGACCAGGCATTGATGGTTTTTTGGGGCAACTGTATAAACCAAGTGAATGTAGGCTCTCGCAGAATACTTGCAAAATTTTTTGTAATCACTGGGTCATTGCCCATGAAATAGTCAATCTGCGAAAGAAAATAGTACATAATTGGTTCGAAGATCCCTTCCCATCATATGACTATAGCTTGAGAGGCTTATATTTTTCTAGAAACGGAACGGACTCCTACTCTATCGGGTAGGGTCTCGTAATCCTTATTTCTTGTAGTCCTCTGCAGTGCATTAAAACTTCTATTTGGCTTCGAAGCTTCTCCATTTTTTTAGTGTGAGGACTACGAGTGAGGATCTACGAAATATTCTTCTTCACTGCATTTTTGCCCGGTGTCTCAATTAGATTCGATTTCATCCTTCTTGGTCTTGTCACGGATGGATTTGGTTTCATCCTTCTCTCTGTTAATTTTATCAGAAGAGGAAGAACCTCCTGCACCGTCTTTTGTGTTCTTTTGATTGTTTTCCAGGACCTTTGCAAGCATTGCCTTGAGGTTCTCAATACATTTTTGTTACTCCTGGATGAGATGTTTTTGTGCCTTAGTCTGTCTCATCTCAACCGACGGTTCGGCCAATGAACCGTCCTTCTGCTGGATCGAGAGGCAGCGCGAGATCGCAGCGTTGTTATGGCCGAATTATAGCTGGACTCTCGCCAATTGGCAGCTAAAGCAAGGCAAATTGCTCTGGATTTTCTTCTGTACGAGTCTCTTGTCTTGTACTCTTTTTTTTCTTGACTGTATTTGACTTTGACTCCCTGCAGTAATTTAATCTTGTAGTCTCACCCACTTTAGGATAGCTGTGGTGGTGATTCTGACATTTTGATTACCACTGGTCAGAGTAAAAATGGGAGATTCTGCAATGTCCTGCAAAGAGAGAAGCAAAAGACAAAGGCGGAAGTGAGGTAAGGAGGGAGGCAGCTAGGGTTTTGGAAGAGTGGATTTGGGGAAGAAGAGGGCTGCTTGGGTTTATATAGGGATAGAAAATTACAATCAGCTCCTCATCTTTCCCTAATTTTGCTTCTAAACCCTGCATCATGTTAGTAACATAATATACATGCTATTATACAAATAACTACATGCCTTTACACATAGAGCGGATCGTGAAGTGTCACGACCTCCACATTATCGCTCACTCAAGGTTCTAAAAACAGTTTTAATCGGTGACTATTTACTTTGAATAAACTACCATTTTTAGGATCCTCGAGATCAATTGCACCGTGATGGTGCACCATCCGTACTATGTACGGTCCACTCCATCGCGACCTCAATTTTCCTGGGAATAAATGTAGCCTCGAATTATATAAGAGAACTTTTTGTGTGGGTATAAATGACTTGTAAATGATTGCTTTGTCATGAAACACTTTAATTTTCTCTTTATAAATCTTAGCACTATCATATGCATCCCGTCTAATCTCATCAAGCTCATTAAGTTGCAGTCTCCACTGCTCGCCAGCTTTTTCGAGCTCAAAATTTAGAAATTTAATTGCCCATAAAGCCTTATGCTCAAGCTCCACCGGTAAATGACACGCTTTTCCAAATATTAACCGATATGGAGACATGCCTAGATTAGTCTTGTAGGTGGTACGGTAGGCCCATAGTGCATCCGCTTGTTTACAAGACCAATCTTTTCTGTTGTGATTCACTGTCTTCTCCAAAATCAGTTTGATTTGGCGATTGGAAACTTCCACTTGCCCATTAGTTTGCGGATGATACAGTATAGCTAACTTATGGGTAATAGAATATTTTCGCATAAGTGCCTCAAATGACCGGTTGGTAAAATGGGTATCGTTATCGCTAATGATAGCTCAAGAAATGCCAAATCGAGAAAAAATATTCTCTTTCAAGAACTTGACAACGACTTTATTGTCATTCGATTTTGTGGCTATTGCCTCTACCCACTTGGAAACATAATCAACAACGACTAATATGTATTGGTTTCAAAACGAGTTGGGTAACGGTTCCATAAATCTATACCCCATACATCAAATATTTCGACCTCAAGGATATGTTGCAGAGGCATCATATTGCGCCGTGAAATTTTGCCTACGAATTGACATCATGTGCATGCTATGCAATATTCCACGGCGTCTTTGAAAAGAGTTGGCCAATAAAAACCACTCTGCAATACCTTTTCAACCATTTTTCTGGGACCAAAGTGTCCTCCACAAGCAAAATCATGACAAAAAAGATAGGACACTTTGTATCTCATTGTCAGGTATGCATCGACGTATTATTTGGTCTGGACAATATTTAAACAGAGATGGTTCATCCCAGTAAAAGAATTTTATTTGGGACAAGAATCTATATCGATCTTACTTGGACCAATGGGATGGAATCTCCTTGGTCACAAGATAGTTCACAATGTTAGTAAACCCTAGTTCACGCATCAATGCAAACAATTGCTCGTCAGCAAATAATTCATTTATGGGGCAAGAATTAGTTGGAGCGTTGGGCAGATGAGATAATTGATCAACTACTAAATTATAAGCACCTTTCTTGTCTAATATCTCAAAATCAAACTCTTGTAGTAAGAGGATCCATCGAATGAGCCTTGCTTTTGCGTCTTTCTTGGTTAACAAATATTTCAAAGTAGTATGATTAGTGTAAAATATAATTCGTGATCTAATCAATTAGGAACGAAACTTTTCAAGTGCAAAGAGGACTGTCAGAAGCTCTTTCTCTGTGGTAGAGTAATTCAACTGGGCGTCATTGAGTGTCCTACTTGTATAGTAAATCACATGTGGCTGCTTATTAATACGTTGACCAAGGACCACACCAATAGCGTAATCGGATGCGTCACACATAAGCATGAAGGGTAAGCTCCTGTCTGGCACATGAATAATAGAAGTAGTGGTAAGCGCCTTCTTGAGCTGCTCAAATGCTCTTAGACAATCAGGTGTGAAATTGAATGGCACTTTCTTGGCTAGTACATGTGTCAAAGGCCTAGCAATTTTGCTAAAGTCTTTGATAAATCTTCTATAAAAACCAGCATGACCATGGAAGGATCGTATATTTTACACTGATCGCGAAGGTGGAATATTAATGATGAGGTCCACCATGGCTTTGTCAACCTCGATACCATCCTTCGAGATAACATGCCCAAGCACTATGCTATTTTTGACCATAAAATGACACTTTTCCCAATTGAGTGTCACGACAACGCGTGCGAACTAACTCTAAATGATGCAGACACTCTTGAAATGAATCTCCAAAGATAGAGAAATCATCCATGAAAATTTCAAGAAATCGTTCAACCATATCAGAGAAAATACTTACCATGCACCTTTGGAACGTGGCAGGTGCATTGCATAACCCAAAGGGCATGCGTCTGCATGCAAAGGTGCCTAATGGACATGTGAACATGGTCTTTCTTGATCCTCCGGAGCGATGGAAATTTGGTTGTAGTCAGAGTATCCATTTAGAAAACAATAGAACTCATGTCCAGCCAACCGTTCCAACATCTGATCAATAAATAGTAAGGAGAAGTGGTCCTTTCTAGTTACAGCATTAAGTTTTCTATAATCAATGCAGACTCGCCATCCCATCTGCAAACGCATCGGGATAACTCATTTGCATCGTTCTTGACTACAGTGATTCCGGACTTCTTAGACACTACTTGAACTGGGCTTACCCATGCACTATCAGAGATAGGATAGATGATCCCATTATCAAGGCACTTAAGAATATCCTTCCTCACAGCTTCTTTCATTACCGGATTCAACCTACGCTGAGGATCTCTTGTAGGTCGTGCATTGTCTAGTAAATAAATTTTATGCTGCACTATAGAAGGACTTATCCCCTTAATATCGGCCATACTCCAGCCTATGGCTTCCCTATGTGCTTTCAACACTAATATGAGTGCTTCCTCCTAAGTATCAGCCAATTCTATAGAGATAATGACTGGTAGTGTGTCGTTTTCACCCAAAAAAGCGTACTTGAGATGACTCGGAAGGGTCTTCATCTCAAGCTCAGGTAGACACTCAATAGATGGTCGTAACTGAACTCGTGGTTCAGTCATCAATGGCTCAGGTGGAAGTTCCCATTGAGTGGAAGACACATAATTAGATGACCCATCGAGCATCTCCAAGAAAACACTCTCATCAACTAAACCATCCAGCTCATCAAAGAATTCCTCCTCTTGGTGCTCACTGGACAATCCTTGGATCATATTCACTTCTAGGGGCTCATCATGTGGATTGCTTGGTTGGCGCCTTAGATTGAATATATTCAAGTCAAGTATCATATTTCCAAAGGAAAGTCTCATCGATCCACTCCGACAATTAATAACAGCATTAGAAGTGGCAAGAATAGACGTCCCAAAATAACTAGGATACAATGGTGTGGATCCACACAGGTTGAGTCTCGAGGACTATGAAATCAACTTGGAAGATAAACTTTCCAATTTTAATCAAGACATCCTCAATCTCTCCCATAGGTGTCTTCACAGATCTATCAGCTAGCTATAATATAATCTTTATAGGTCTCAACTCTCCCAGTCCTAACTGCTGGTACACTGAATAAGGAAGCAAGTTAACACGTACTCCTAAATCTAGTAAAGCCCTTTCAATCACTGTAGTCCTTATAGTGCAGGAGACAGTAGGACTTCCAGGGTCTTTGTACTTCACAGGTGCTGACTGAGAGAGGATGCTAGAGATGTAGCAGTTAGAAAGACTTTCTTTGGAACATTTGTTGTTTTCTTCTTTGTACATAAATCCTTTAAAAATTTTACATAAGCATGTACTTTTTGGATTGCATCAAGAAGAGGAATATTGATCTTAACTTACTTGAATAATTCAAGATTGTGCTCCACCTGAGGAGAATTTTTCTTCAATCAATTTGGATAGGGAGCCATTGGCTTATAAGTATGGTCAATAGGAGGATCAGAATTAGAGGGGTCAGATTCCTCTGTCGTGCTAGTGGGTAGATCATGGGATGATGATAATGATGAATCATGAGGTGATGATGGAATCGTGGTATCAGGGAGTATAGCCTGCCGTGCAATAGGAGTGGAATCAGGTGGCATGGCTATGTGATTGTCAACCAGCTTGCCAGATTGAAGTGTGTGAATGGCATCAACTTGGTTGACATGCGACTGATTAGAATTTGAGGAACTGGCATTAGGATTTGTTATGGGTTGACTTGGAAAAGTGCCCTTGTCACGTTCACTCATTTGATTTGCTAATTGTCCAACCTGCTGCTCTACATTCTTAATAGATTGAGAGTTCACGAGCAGGTGCTGATCTGTTTTTTGAATAAAATTAGTTGACACTTTCATAAGATTTTGCATGTGCATGTCAAGATTGGACTGAGACTTGAGAAGATTTTCAACATTCTTCTCAAGAGACTGAAATCACTTTTTTTGATCATTATTAGACCTCTGTTGTGGATATGAGTGGTTTTGTACATGTGGTCTATTCTGGTTGTTCCCATGATTTGAAGCGTTTGGGTGTTGATAAGCACCCACATTTGGTTTTGGAAACTGACTAGTAGCTGGAGGCTGCATGTTGGGGTTAGGGGCTCCCTGATATTTCCCTTGACCTCCTAAGAGATTCGGATAGTTCCTCCAGCCAGGATTGTATGTCGGAGCGTATAGATTATTAATAGGTCTTTGATATAAGGCATTAGCCTGCTCAAGTGTGGGACCTATAGGATTCACTAACAAAGGACACTCCTCCATAACGTGATTGGAAGTTCGGCAATTAAAGCACGTGGGACTCTGGATTTGATTCACTTGACCCCATTGGTGGAGCACTAGGAGTCTCCAGTGCCTCAATTCTCCTCATAAGGGCTGCGATCTTAGCTTCGGCAGCTATATAGTTGTCGACGCTATGAATCCCACTTTTATGTGCAGAAATTGATGCACTGGACTTCTCAGCGGGATTCTCCCACTACATAGTCTTCAACGATAGATTCTCAAGAAAGTCCCATGCTTCATTCTCGTTTTTCCTCATAAACTCCCCCTGACACATGGATTCAAGAAGAGTTTTGGATGTGTAATTGAATCCTTCGTACATGATTTGACACAACTGCCACTTTTCTATCGCATGGTAGGGACACTGAGCTAAAAGATTTTTGAACCGTTTAAAGTATTTCCAAAAGGGTTCTCCCGGCACTTGACGGAATTGATTGATTTGATTTCGTATCCTTGCCATCTTATACGTAGGATAATATTTCTTAAGAAACATTGTAATGAATTCATTCCAAGTAGTGATTGAATCAGTAGGCATACTGTACAACTACTTCTTGGCATTATCCTTAAGTGCAAAGGGCATGAAGCGGAGCTTAATTGCATCCTCTGATAAGTGTTGCAGTTTTATCATCACGCATACTTCCTGAAGTTCACTGATAAAGAGATATGCATCTTTTGAATCAGAACTAGTGAATTTAGAAAGCATACTGATATACTGCGGCTTCAACTCATAGTGATTACCCGCTGCGTGTGGAAGTTTTATGCATGATGGAAGTGATGTGCGCAACGGGTAACGTCAATCCTGAAGGATTGGGATCGGTTGGTCCATCTTGGCATCCATAAGCAAATCTGATCTCACTAATCGACCAAATTGATCATGGGTCTAATGTGACATGAGCCAACGACCGTGAGAGTATGCGTGAATTTCCTAAACTAATGTAAGAAGTGGGGTGTGGTGGAGAGATAAAACGGTGGAATAGATATGATCAAATAAAAATGTGATTTCTACTATTTCTAATTTTTGTTTTTTTAATATTTTTTACAGAACCAGGGAACCAAATTACAGAACTGGAGAAAATTTGGGTTCAGTTAGTACCTGATGAGTCGCCAAATAGCGGGTTTAGCCACCAAATAGCGGCTAAACCAGAGAGTTTTACTCTCTGGTTTTTGTTGCTCAGTCCAGAGGCTCTTCTGATCTCTTTTCTCTTTCTGTATATGCAATTTCTATTCTCTGCACACTCAACACACACTGTTAATACGTAAAACTTTAGAAAAAGTAAGAAAAATACCGTCGATCCCCGGCAACGGCGCTAAAAACTTGATATGATATTTACTGTAAGCACACAGTATTGGTGTAGCGCTGTACAGGTCGTCTCATAGGGATCTAAGGTGTTTTTATATTCCTTACTCTTTCCTTAGTCTAACGGACTAATTATGAGTTTCTAGATTGGATTTGTTACTATCAAAATAGCCTAGGATTTAGAATCCACTAATTTCCAACCATCTTCTTACTTCTATTATTTTCTTCTATCATAAAAAATTATTTTTTTAGTTTAATCTTTATTTAAAATGCCCTAAGTATGAGCTATCAAGTGGTGTGTAAGTATAACTCATCAAAGATACTACTTTTCATAAAAACAAACTAAATATTTAGATAATTCAATGAAAAAACAAAATCAAAAACTCCAAACCCTAACTAAGCATAGACTATCAAAAAACCTAATTCAAGATAACCTATCAAACTCTTAATCTTCGAGTTCTTGTATTTTAAACTTTTATAGAAAAATCATGTCTTTATTTATTTTATTTAAGAAAAAAAAATTAGAAAGCAATTACATGGTGGATCTTAACTTCATCTACAACCTAGAGCTAAACTAATTAGCTACTCATATTTTTAATAAACAAAATCAAATTTTTATTCATGAATGCAATTAAATCTAATCTAGAAAGCAATAAAACTTAAACTAGAAAGCAATTAACTCTATCTATAAAGCAAAAAAAAATCTCAAAACAATGACTTACCTCTGGGGTACGATATTGTGGCCGTCACCCTTCAGCAAAATCCTAATTTTATTAATGAGAAAATGAGTACAAAATTTCGGGATTCTTTTAGAATACAAGGACACGGCCAATATATAGGCTTTGAAAATCAAACTCTAATTATAATAGAACTGAAAAACTAAAAAATTACAATGAAGCCCACGAAGAAATCTTCTCTGGAACGGCCACCTTTGGACCGCTATTTGGCGGGTAAAACCGCCAATTGGCGGCTAAAAAAAGGTAAATTGCTCTAGATTTTATTCTTCATGAGTCTCTTATCTTGTAATCTTTATTTGATTGACTGTATTTTACTTTGACTCCTGAAGTAATTTAATCTTGTAGTCTCGCCCACTTTAGAAACTTTTCGGACTTTGATTTCCTGCTCTAACTCTGATTTCATGCCATCTCCTTGTATAAATCGGATTACCTGAAAAAAACACTAAAAATACCCGAGTAGCATTGTTTATAAACAAAAATAGGTAATATGAAGGCTATAAATATGCAATATATGACATTCATCACTCCTCATATTCCTCAGTAAAACCCCCTGCCAATTTTTTGGAATTGCAAGGAGCTATCATACTTGTCTTGAGACATATGAGGTCTCCTCTGCCTTGGTATTAGAGACATACCCTTCAACGACTGGCTTTTTGCTTTTATTCACCATATTTGATATGAAAGTAGGCAATTTTTGGTTTGAGTCTGAGACTTGCCTCTGCAGCCGTCTTCTCTTCAGAATTCATGAGTCCAGTGCTGACAACCGGCTGAACACTGATGTTCTCGGGGCCTCACAGCGATAGTGAGTCAAAACTACAGCGATTAATTTTTGCATCAGTATGACCAATGAGGTTGTGTGGCTTCCCTCTTGTTTGTGAGATACATTTGTAGATCTTGAGTTTCTTCACGTGGTGCCAATATAACCATCTTTTGGGAACGAGGCCTGCTTCTTGAGGGAAGCTATACTTGTCAACCCCCTGATTAGTTCTATGTTTGGTATTAGTTTTGATATGTCATGCATTAATCTGCTGGGTAGCATGACATTAATTTATTCTTATACAAGGCTGAGGCTTAACTCTCGCCTCGCCTACTGGACGAGCCTGGCGAATTGATCTGGCCTCGTACGCTGGCTTAATTGAACTATCATTGCGTGCTAGCTTAGACTTAGATTGGTTTTCAAGTTTACTTATGTCAGACTGGTGTCTGGTCTTATTCATACCAGGCTAATATGTGCTAGGTTGGCCAGACTTGGATTTGCTATGCTAGTTTGGCTGACTTGTGCTAGGCTGGCTAGGCTGAGGAGTGCTAGACTGGCCAGACCGACTTGTGCTAGGCTAGCCAAGCTAAGATTTGCTAGGCTGGCCATGCTGAGGAGTGCTACGCTGGCTAGGGTGATGAGTGATAGGCTGCTTCTTACTAAGCTGATGAGTGCTAGGCTGGCTAGACTGAAGAGTGTTGGACTGACCAAGTTGAGCTTTGCTAGGCTAGCCAGGCTGACGAGTATTAGACTGACCAGGCTGATGAGTGCTGCGCTGGTCAGACTAAGGTGTGCTAGGCTGGCCAGACTGTTTTTGAGCCTAGCATCCTTTTTGCTTCATGCTAGGCTAATTTTGAGCCTGGCATACAAAACTTGCTCTGAGTGCCCTACGACACTCTCTTTGATTCTGGTTATGGATTTGGATCCGTCTTTGCGCTGCGATAAGTTCTCCTTTGGCATTATATACAGCGAGCTCACTGAACATTGGAAGGGACGCAGTTTGTTCTGATAGACCAGAGTTTGGAAATCTAAGTGGTTGTTAATGGATCAATGCCTCCTTGTCATCCAAGACCATCAAGTTCTCTTTTTGTTCAAAGTTCATCTTTTATGTCCTTGCTACGAAGATCTCTTGTGGCGTGGACTCGATGAGTCTGCAAATATGTAATCTTCATATTTTTGTTAGTCGACTACAATCACCAACATCTTGACCATCTCTCCAAATTTGTTGAAGTCAGATTAGACCATAATATGCTCTTCAGTATAGGAGATTTCTCCCACTGTGATCGTCAGTCTGTTTTTGGTGAAAGTCTGGGATCTTTTTATTACCATTGAATCGAGAAAAATTACAGATTATCAAAATTTCTCTTTTATTCTGATGACAATGAAAAGAAAAGAATAAAAAAATAGACAGAGATGACTTATATATCGTTACTCTCTTTTTACAGTAGATCGCGGGATTCGAGGCAGTTATGAGGATCGGTTCTTTCTTCGTTGACGATTTGACGTCGATGATTTGGAGTTGAGCTTGTTCTTCTTCTCTTCTTTTCTTGGAGGAAACTCAAGCTCTTGCGTGTGAGAAAGATCTAGTCAAAGGTACATTTTGATTCCCTCTTGAGGGGTATTTATAGGCTCTAAGTTATTGAGAAGGTTTTCTTATAGATAGAATCAAGATCTCTTTGTAATCTTGAAGAGATATTCGAATTTTTTTGAATAAATTCGCTCCAGATTCATTGTATCCAGTCTTGTTTACATACCCAAAAAATCAATAAAAATCAAATTATAATCTGTAGAATTATCATATTCAAGTAGAATTAATTTAGAATTTGCATCCAAAAATTAATTTGATTCTGATTAAAATTTGGGTCTAATTAGGAAATGCAAAATAGCTCAAGAAGGGACTGAATAAATTGTGCATGAGGTTGGGGTTTACTGCGCACGAGGCAGGCACTGCGTGAGGCGAGCGGCCAGTGTGCCATGTGGCTGGCCTGGCCAGCCTCACGTGCGCGAGATTGGCTTTGGCCAGATTTTTTTTGTTTGTTTTCTTGGCCTCCTGAGCCTCGGAGGTGCCTGCGAGACTCCTTTCCTTTTTTTATTATTATTTTATTATTATTTATTATTATTTTATTATTTTTATTATTCTACAAGCCCATATTTGCATCTTCGAGAATTCGAAGAGGTTTACTATACTATTAATCATCAAAATCTTATTGCAGAGTAACTAAAATTTAAGCTCTTCCCATTCTTTCTTAAGGATAAAACTGAGATGCTACAATCATTACGTCCTAATTTAATAGGAAGATAGAATGAGATGCAAAAAAAATTCTTAAGGAAATTCTTTCCTTCACATCAAACAAATTATATGCAGAAGCAAATTCTCAACTTTTGTCAGAAAGAAGATGAACCATTGTTCAAGAGTTGGGATAGATTTTAAGATTTGTTACTCCCATACCCACATCATGATTTTGAGATATGGAGGATTGTTGATACCTTCTATCAAGAACTAAACACTACGACAAGACAATTTGTTAAAACCATGTATAATGGTGAATGTTTTAGCAAGGATACCGAGGAGGCATGAGATTATATTGATTCACTTGTCGAGAATTTATAAGCCTGAGAAACTAAGGATATTTCGAAAGACAACAATATGTAAAGAAGCATCGGAATAGTGGTGGACTTATTAAATTGGGAGAACTCAAAGATATAGCTACACAAATAATCACCATCATGAAGAAATTTAAAGATTTGTTTGCAAAAAACAGAAACTATTAAGATAATAGAAGAAGTTCTAGAAGTTTGTAACATTTGTGAATTAGAAAGTCACCAACACTTGCTGCTTTTAAGGAAGTATTAAATGAACATGCTAATGCCTTCAATACTATTTGTCAACCACCAAACAACCCATATTCAAATATATATATATATATTCATATATATATATATATATATATATATATATATATATATATCCCTGCTTAGAGGAATCATCCAAATCTTCAAGGAAAATAGAATCCTCAGCAACAATTTAATCATCAAAATAAGCTACTCACTAATCTGACACCAAAATAATACGTTCAACCTTCTAATCGGCTTTCGGTGTACCAACCACCACTGAAGAGGAATTTTGAGGATAATGTTTTACAGATGTAGTAGAGAATGGATCAAATGATTTAAGAGCAATGTAGTTCATTCAATCACATCAAACAATCAATAGTCAAAATGCGACAGGCTTCAATGATATTTGAACACAGATAAGCCGTCTTAATTTTGCATTGCAAACAAAGAAAAAAGGTATGCTAGCATCACAATCAAAGGCCAGCACTTCAGAAAAATCGAAGGTATAAACGCTATTACCTTTTCAATTGATAACAATATACCTGAGATATATGTTGCAATTAGTTTACGAAGTAGAAAAGTAATTTATGAGCCCATTTCAAAAGAAGATACTAATGAGAAATAGGACGATGATTTACAACAATCTAAGGATGATAATTCAAGAGAATCCACTCCCACAACTTACAAACCACCTGTACTGTTTCCCTAACAATTGAAAACTAAAAATATTAGTCCATCTTATACTGATATTTTAGATATTTTTAAACAGGTACAAATCAATATTTCTCTATTGGAAGCAATCAAATAGTTTTCCTCATATGCAAAATTCTTGAAAGGCTTGTGTACAATCAAAAGACATTATAATGTACAAAAGAAAGCTTTTCTCATAGAGTAGATAAGTGCATTATCCCGTTCTCAAATGCTTCTAAAATATTAGGATCATGAATGTCCAACTATTTCATGTGTGATAGGTCAACGTAACACTGAAAAAACTTTACTAGATTTAGGAGCTAATGTAAACTTTTTACCATATTTGATTTACCAACAACTGAGTCTAAGAGAACTTACACTTGTTACACTACAATTGGCTTATAGGCCAAAAAGGTATCCTAAAGGGATTGTGGAAGATTTCTAATATAGATCGGATTTTATAGTCATCAATACAATACCTGTAAAAAATTCACATCTTCATATTCCTGTTATCATCGAATGTCCATTTTTAACCATAGCTAATGTGGTTATAAATTGTAGGAACAGTGTAGTGCAGTTGTCATATTTAGGAATATGACCCTTGAACTTAATGTTTTTAATATTTGCAAATAACCGAATATCAATAATAAGGATTTGCATGATATTAATTACATTGAAGACATTCATGAGGAAGAAAAATATTGTATCACTGTGCATCTCTGATCCTTTGGAGCTCACATTGACAATGGACGATGGTTTCCTTGATTGGCTAAAATCTAAACATGTCATTAACATTATAAAGCACTTAATTAATGCTCAATGTTCAAATGTCATAGAATGGAATACAAAAATGAAAGTGTATGAAGGGTCATATCAAATTACAAAGAAATTAATACTATCTGATATCCAAGCACCAATACTTGAGATAAAACCGCTACCCGAGAATCTCAAGTATGTATTTTTGGGACCTAAGGAAACTTTTTCGATGGTTATCTCTGTGCATCTTTATGAGAATCAGAAAGGGTGACAACCATCAACATTACGAAAGTATAAAAAAGCTCTTGGATGGAATATGGTGGATATCAAAAGTATGGACCCCCTTATCTATACACATCACATTACTTTGGAAGATAGAGTCAAGCCAATAAGGCAAATACAACGAAGCCTTAACCCTACCATGAAGGAAGTGGTTAAAACCAAAATATTGAAACTTCTTGATACTGGCATCATCTATCCAATTGTTGATAATAAGTGCGTGAGTTCAACCCAAGTAGTTCTGAAGAAAAGAAAGGTAACAAATATTAAAAACGAGGATGGAGTGATGATACCCACTCGTACAACTACAAGTTGGCATATGTACATTAACTATAGAAAATTGGATCAAGTAATATGTAAACATCATTTTCCATTACCATTTCTTGAGTAAGTACTTGAAAAGTTATTGGGCGTGAATTTTATTATTTTCTTGGAGTTTTTTTGGCTATTATCAAATTGAAATTAATTTAGAGGACCAGAAAAAGATAAATTTTACATGCCCCTCTGGTTTAGAAGAATGCCATTTAGATTATGCAATGCACATGCAAATTTTTAAAAGTGTATGGTAAGTATATTTAGTGACATGGTTGAAGACTATCTAGAGATATTTATGGATGACTTCTCCATATTTGGAAATAATTTGAATCATATTTGTCTAATTTAGGAGCGGTGTTTAAAAGATGCTAACAAAAGAATTTGTTCCTAAATGTCATTTTATGGTTATAAAAGGTATTGTATTAGGCCATATACTTTCATCTAAAGGAATAGAAGTAAATAAGGCTAAGATTGAGTCTATTTCTAAAATACCAATAGCTAAAACTGTAAAAAAATATATGTTCCTTAGGACATGTAGGCTTTTGTAAAAGGTTTATAAAGGATTTTAGTACTATAATTAGATCTCTTTCTCACCTTCTTGTGCAAAATATACAATTTGAATAGAGCAGGCATGCCAGACAGTTTTCGATACACTTAAGGAGATGCTCATGACAACACTAGCAATGCAACCCAGATTGGTTGCTTCTATTTGAAATTATGGTTGATGCAAGCAACTATGTAATTAGAGCAGTATTAGGGCAAGGAAGAGACAAGAAGCTCAATGTGGTCTACATGCTAGCAAGACTCTCAGTGATGCACAAACAAATTATACGATAATAGAGAAGGCGCTTTTAGCTGTAGTTTTCACCTTGATAAATTTCATTCATATATTTTGAGCTCACATATTGTTTTTACATATCATTCGAAGCTCAAATATTGTCGAGAAAAGATACAATGCCACAACTAATTCGATGGATATTGTTTCTAGAAGAATTTGATCTTGAAATTAAAGATAAAAAAGAGTTTAGAATGTGGTTGTTGACCACCTCTCTCATTTGATATTTGATAATGACAAGCTACAAATTAGGAACTTGTTCCCTAATGAGTAGGTATTTTTAATCAAAACAGTTTCCTAGTATGCTGATATTAATTTTATTGTTGAGGTGAAATGTCAAACCACTAAAGTGCACAAGATAGACGGTGATTCCTATACAAGGTATGCAATTTCTTTTATGATGAACCTTACTTATTTAAGTATTATTCATATCAAAACATCAGATGTTGTGTGCTTGATAATGAGTTTCAAAACATAATTACCTTCTCTCATACAGAAGTATGTTAGGGCCATTTTTCGTCTAAAAAAAACAGTAGCTAAAATACTCTAATGTGGATTCCATTGGCCCACTAGGTTTAGAGCCACATAAATGCTGCGGGTCATCCAAAAATTAGGAGTATAACTTCGGAAGAATGATATGCCTCTAACACCGATTCTTACAATTGAAATTTTCTATTATTGGGGCATTGACTTGATGGGACCGTTTCCTATTTCTAACGGATATGTTCATATCCTTGTAGCAGTTAACTATGTCTCTAAATGGGTAGAAGCCACACCATATAGAAATAATGATCAACAAATCATTGTCAAATTTCTAAAGGACAATATACTGTCCAAATTTGGAGTTTCTAATACCATAATAAGCGATGGGGGTTCTTATTTCTGCAACAAAATCTTTGAAAATTTAATGATAAAATATCATATCACACATAAAATTTCTATACCTTACCACCCACAATCAAATGAACAAGTTGAATTAGCCAATAGAAAAACCAAGCAAATTTTAGAGAAAATGGTTAATCCATCTCGTAAAAATTGGTCGTTTAGAAGGAGCTTTTTGGGCTTACCATACTGCATTTAAAACACTATTAGGCATGTCTTCATATAGAATAGTCTATGGAAATACTTGTCATTTTCTTGTAGAGATTGAGCAAAAGCATATTAGATAATCAAATTAGTTAATTTAGATATTAATTCAGCTAGCCCATTATGAAAATTATAAATTAGTGAATTGGAAGAGTTAAGACGTGATGCATATGACAATCCTTACATTTCGAAGGAAAAAATAAAAATATGGTATGATCATCATATCACATGCCGTATTTTTATCCATCCGACAAAATGCTTCTTTATAATTCATACCTTCATCTATTTCTAGGGAAATTGTCATCACGATGGATCATACTATTTATTGTTAAAACTGTGTATCCGTAAAATACAATTGATTTGGAAAACCCTAAAAAGGTCATATATTTGAAGTAAAGGGAAAATATTTAAAACATTACTTAGAATTTCCGAAGCACATGGAGGAATCTCACAATTTAGTAGATCCTCTGACATCTCCGTGATATGAGCTTAATGAAAACACATTATATAATATTGTATATTATGTACTAACAATTTTTGTTTCGTTGATGATGCATCATGAATAACAAGCCGAGATAATATCTAAGCACTCTTTCTTAATTATTACTTTTTCTGATTAGATTTAATAGAAATATCAATTCATTGAGGATAATATATATTTTAAGTTGGGGATTGCTTATGAAATTAACCATAGTTTTATACTCATGATGTTTTCAACAATTTTGCTTTCAAAGGTTTTTAAGAACTTTTTCATTTTTCAAAAGTTTTCTAAATTTTCAAATGTTTTCAAAAGTTTTCAAAAAATTTTCAAAAGTCTTCAAATTTTTCAAAAGTTTTCAAAATTTTCAAATGTTTTTAGAAGTTTCAAAAAAAATTTCAAAAGTTTTCATAATTTTCAAATTTTTCTAGCCATTTTTGGTTTTTCTTTAAAAATTTTCTATAAAAACAAAAATATTGGATAATTATAATTTAGTTATTAATTTTAGAATTAGGAACTAATAATAAATTTTAGAAATAACATTAGTTTAGGAACTAATACTTTTAAAAAAAAAAATTGACTGACACAGTTCTCACTAGAGAATAGTTATCGAAGCAGCTGACGATAGTAGACCCTATTTATAAATATTTCTGTAAGTTTTTTTTTCTCTATAACCAAATCCTATCCTCTTTCCATAGCACCCGAGAGAAAAATTATTCCCTTTCAAAGGCAAAAACCAAATCCCGCTGATTTTCTTTCAAATTTTCAAAAATCTCAAAACATCTTCTATTCAATTTTTCATGGGTTGTTTTTCATAGAAGTAGATTTTTATTTTAAAACCTAGATATATGATTTATTTGAATGAAATAGAGTAGATTGAAATAGATTCAAACTTCTTAGTTAATTTTGAGTGGTTTGGTAATTTTTATGGATTTTTGATGAATTTTTCTAAATAGTAGAAAATATATGCTAATTCAAAGGTAAAATCAAATAAAAATCTCACCATTTAGTATAACAATTCATGGGTTGCTTGAATAATTAACATATATTAAATTCATGCATTAAAAGTGTAATTATAATAATGTTTGATATATTTGTGGAGGAATTAGAAATTATAAAAAAAAACAGAGAGAGAAAGAACAAACATTAAAAAGAAATAAAACAATAAAAAAAGGGAAATAAAAATAAATAAAAATATATGTGAAAAAAGTAACCATGAATAATTTTGAGATATAACTCATATTTTGTTAAGATATATATTTTGTGATTATTTTTCAGGACGGGACCAAGAAACCAAATCGTTTCGAAGAGACCTCGGGCAGGCTCTTCAAGCCCACCTCCTCCATAGAGTATAGAGCTACAAAGACAAATAAGAAACTCTTAGAGAAGTACAATGAATTCAAGCTCTAGCCGAGCGAGCAGTTGATTATTTCAAGATACATGAGAATCTTGCCTTTAGAGCACAGATGCAGGCTGCAGGATTGGAGGAATATATAGTGCATAGGCACATATTGCCTTGTAATGAGGTAGTACGTGAGTTTTATACCAACTTGCAATCAGTAATGGGATACCAATATGCATAATCAATAGTACGAGGAGGGGAAGTACCATTTACTACAGAAGAGATCCTACGGGCTATTCCTATTATCGGTGTGCTTGAAGAACAACTGTATTTCAACGACCGTATTAATGAAACACCAAGCAGCTACTAAGCACACAAAATGCTCTGCACATATATCAATGATTATGCTTTCAATAAAAAATTATTTAAAGTGGGTTACTTAAGAAAGGAGTATGTTTTGATAAGCTTATTTATCAAATATAACATCATACCATCCTCTATAACAACGGAACTATATTCAAATGACGTAGCGTTATTAAATATGAGTCAGGAAAGGCGCCCGTTTGATGTTACCTCCATCATGCACTTTTTGGTAATTCAATGCATTGGACTGGTCCACTAAAATATACTGCACCCGAGAATGGCAAAAGCTAGTACTAGTTCTACCGTCTCCTTTAACAAACATTTACATCTGCGATGGGATTGATTTGTTATCAACTGACATGTTCACCCATCCGCTATAATCATTAATGAATACAATTGTTTGGAGGAGCATGAGTGCTCGACATGCCCAGTAGGAGTAGTAGGTATAACAAGAGCAATCAGAAGGTGTTGCCTCAACAATTGAACATGGTGAGCAATAGAAAGAACAAGGAAGTACAATAGCTAAGGTGACCTAACTAACAGAGATTACACTCCAAACTTTGAAGAAGTTGATAATAAGGATGACTATCACATTCAGTGAAAAGGTACAAGTCATCAAGACTGGACAAACCCGAATCAAACATCATCAGCAACATCAATATCGACTCTTTACCAAATTATACCGATAAATAGCTAGTGAAAATGTCATTTTTCTCCTGATGAAGATGAAGAGAAGAGCTAGGGAACCACAGGGTTCTACTGGTGTCAAATATGAAAGTGACAAAAAGATAATCATCAGCAGCATCATTGAATCGACTATTTAAGAGAGTGGATTTTCTGGAGAATCGGCAAAACCATGTGTTTTCTATCCCTAATCTCTTACATCACTTTTTAGTATATTATTTGTATAATTATATTCTTGATGCACTAAGAACACTGCATAATTTAAGTTGGGAGTGGATAGACATACTTTACTTCACTGTATCATATGTATATCAACTAACTGACTAACTTATAGAACTTATAAGTTATTTTTAAAAAATTCAAAATTTTTTATTTCTTTGAAATAGAAAGTAATATTAGAAGTATTCTACATGGTATATTCATGAGTTTGACATCTTAATATTGACATTTATATGATAATAGTTTTTATATAATCTTAATTGTGAATTTAAATCCGACAATAAGATATATATATATATATATATATATATATATATATATATATATATATATATATATATATATATATATATATATATATATATATGCACACTTAAAATTTGAGTCAAATATACACTCTAAATACTTACATGATGAGTCATAAAAAGTTGATAACAAAGAGAAGAAACCCTATCGTATATATATATAATATATATATATATATATATATAGTAAATGGGAAATTCACTGGCGGTGAAGGGAGTTCCTTCACCACCTCATAGGTGGCCCAATAAAATTATTACACGTGGCGCCATTTAAAGGGTGGTTAAGAGAGTTCTTTTATTTTTTATTTTAAATGGTGTCATATGTAATAATTGTATTGGGCCACCTAAGAGACAATGAAGGAACTCCCTTCAACGCCGATAAATTTTTCGTTTTCTCATATATATATATATATATATATATATATATATATATATATATATATATATATATATAGTGAGCCAACTATTAAGGCAATATACTTCGGAAAAAAAATATAATAATAATATGAGAAAATAAGTGTTAAGTAGTTGGGGTTGTGCACCTCGATAAGCATGCATATTCATATGAACGATATTTATGTACTTATATTATAAACATGAGTTAAGTAACTAGGCTTTTGTGCCATAGGAAGCATAAGTGTTTACAAGAATGGCAAGTATTTATAAAAAACATATATATATATATATATATATATATATATATATATATATATATATATATATATATATATATATATATATATATATATATATATATATATATATATATATATATATATATATATATATATATATATATATATATATATATATATATATATATATATATATATATATATATTATGAAAATGGTTCATGCAGGTTTGATTGGAGTTTGAAACACAATCACAAGAGTTCGTAGGAGAGGATAATCAAAAGTAAAAGTATATTTATGATATGATTTAAATGATCATGATAGGACAATGATGTTAGATTATAAGTGATTTGTTAAGGTTGATATCTTTGCAAATATTCATGTTTATTTTTAATTAAGGTTGATATGGAAAATAAATGGAAAACAAAAAAATAAATAGACAATAATATGATACTAACATTTACTTCTTCTTTTTTTACACTTATCCGTATTTTTTATACTATTTATTTCTTAAACCTTATATTTCTTGTTATTTGTGGGTAACATCACTGGAAACCCTTACGAGACAGTAGTCGTTCACTTGGGTAACAAAAATATTTAATGACTTGTTACACATACTAAGTATAATCGTGATTCCTATGAAAAATAGTTAGAATTTATTTTTGTTTTAGTTAAGGATTTATTTTCTTTTTTAATTTGATAATTTTGCTAAGGGACTAGCAAAACTCAAATTGAGAGTGTGATTATGAGTAAAAAGTGTAGTTATTTTAGTTTATTTTATGTATTCATAATCCAGTTTTGGTGATTAATACAAGAAATTAATAAAAAATATTATTATTAATCAAATTCTCCACTATGATGTTTTTCTAGTGTTTTATATTCATTTTGTAAGGTTCTATATGCAAAAAATTTGAAGAATCAAAGCACATCTCAAATACCATGTTAGAACTGTGCAATTACAGTTCTACCTGTTGATAGCTATCTATTGGCTGTCGACAGCCAATGATTGAGAAGAAACACTAGGTTGGCCGAAGTAGGTTTGGAAAGTTACAACTGCAGATTGATCTTCTGGACCTATTTTTGAGAGAAAAGAGAGTTTTATTATAAATAGAATTCTTGTTAGGATTTTATGAAGCTATAAATATACGATGTAATTCAAAATTTTGTATGAGAGAAAATTATTAGAAGCAATTTGGAGAGAGAAAAAGAATATAATTTTTGTACTTTTTTATAGAAATCAATAAAAGAATTTTTTTTCCTTAATTCATAGTCATGATGAGTATGAGTGGCTAAATTCTTGTGTTAGATCAGATGATGTAACAAATCCTAGATAATCTATTAGAATGTGATTTATTTGCTTATTATGTTTAATTGATTTATGTAAAGTTGATATTTTTGTTTTCCTATTATTATATTATTAGGTTTTAGATATGATTTTGAGTCTTTGATAATTTATTATTTGACGATATATGCATTGCTTTGTTCATGATGTACCGTAGACTTTTTAGGCATGGTATATACTTAGACTTTGAATGCTTATTTTTATTATTCATATTTCATGCTTAGATAAACTCAAAAATCATATAGATTTAATATGGGGAAGTTATTCAAATTATCAAGTTAACAATTTTTTATAATTCATGCTTTAAAGATATATTTTCTGGTTGTAAAAAGACTACGTGATCTATATAACTGAGATAAACAAGTATAAATGTACGTTGAATTTTGAAAATTTCCCTTTCATTTCCTTTCATTTCCATTAATAGATATTACAGCAAAATAAAAAAAATTATTACTTTTAATTCGGATTATAGGGGCAGGGAAAGAGATAACTATTTTTCCTCTTTTAATTTTTTTGGGATCTTTAGCAGCGGTGGAAGTTCGCTTTTGTCTTCTTTTGACAATCTGAAAGTCACGTCAACTGATTTCTCTAGTACTAAGCTCTAGCTGGAGGAAATGAGGAACTCTTAAGCGCATTAACTTTCGCTTCTTTGGTTCTCTATCACTGGATCTCTAAATCTCTTCTTTTTTGGATCTCTAGATCTCTCTGACCAAAAGAAAAGAAATGAAAACTCCGCTTTCTGGATTTTCCCAGCTCCCTACATCTGTCTTCTTTTTTTGTTAAGGGAGAAGTCTTTTATAGACTCTGGAACATATCTGTTCCTCAAATTTCTCCGTAATCGAAGATCAAATAGGGGAACGATCTCCCAAATTATTATAACAAATCTCGCACTTGAAGCAAAGCTCATAGAGCAGAAGTGCTCAAAAGACGCGGTTTCCTAGGACGTGGAAGAAGTTCTATACGTGGGCAATTCCGTGCGGGCGGAGGAATTTATGCACGCGGGCACGCACATAGTGCCCCTTGGGGGACGCATGCTCGCAGCACCCCTCGAGGGGCGTACGCACAATGCCCCCTTGTGCGCGCGAGCAGCCCCTTGGGAGCATGCACACTGTGCCCTCTTGGGCACTGATGTGATAATTCTACTACAAGTGTATAGTGTCAGTTGTAGCGCTAACAGGTCGTTTTTACAGAGATCTAGAGTGTTTTACAATCTTAATAATTCTATTATCTTGACGAGCTAATTTTGAGTCTAGATTGATGATTTGCAATACTAATTAGCCTAGGATATGGAATTTAATAGTTCACAACCAAATATTATCTATTCATTTTCCTTTTTTAATAAAAATCTGATCTTTTAGTTTAGTTCCTACTTAAAGTATCCTATGTATGGACTATCAAGTGGTGTGTAAGTATAATCCATCAAAGAAGTTATTTTTTATAGACATAAACTAAATCGTTAGATAAATTCAACAAAATGAATAAAAACCAATAAATCCAAACCCTAATTAAGCATAGGCTGTCAAAATATTTAAATTAAGTATAACCTATCAAAGTTCTAATCTACGAGTTCTTATTGTTTAATTATTTCATAAAAAAAATCATATCTTTTTATTTTTATTTTAGAAAGAATACAAATAGATTAATATGAGCCTGATCTCTAGTTTCATCTACATCCTAAGACTAGACTAATTAGCCACTCATACTCCTAATTGAAAAGATCCTATTTTTCCTAGAAAGCAATTAAATTTCTACACTAAAAAGCAAGATAAATCTATCTATAAAGAAATTAGAAGAAGATTACCTAAGAAATAATGATGAGCAAAAAAGGGTACCTATAGAGTTGGTATGGCGGTTGTCACCCCTTCAGCAAATCCTAATTTTATTCGATAAAATTATGAGTACAAAATTACATCATTAAAAAATCCTAGATTACAAGGATACGGCCAATATATGGAGTTCGGAGAATCAAATCTTAATTTGAGTACAAGTGAGAAACTACAACAATATATCGAAATCCCATAGAAAACTCACCCAGAGTGGGCCCCATGGAGCCGCCAATTGGCGGCAAATTTTGTCAAATAGTGGCAAAAGTTGATCTTCTGGGCTTCAACTTTCTTCTGCATGAATCTTTTATTATTTTCCTTTGATTGGATTGACTGTATTGATCTTTGACTCTCTGCAGTATCATGGTCTTGTAGTTTTACTCACTTTTAACTCTTTTCTGGACTTGGTTTTCTAATTTGGCTCCGAGTTTATGTCATCTCCTTGTAGGAATAGGTTTACCTGAAAACACACTAAAAATACCCGAGTAGTATTATTTAAATACAAAAAAGATAATATGGAGGCTATAAATATATAATATATGACACTTATCAGGCACGCTAGCAGCACCCGCTTGGGCAAGCACTCAACGCCCCCTTAGGCACATTCAAGTGGGTTGCATGGAGTGCCCCCTTGCGGGCGCGCACGCTTAGCCCCTTCGTGGTGTGCAACATCGTTAGCGCGTGCGTGTCCTATGCACACATCACGCATCAGGGGTGTGCCATGCATTGGGTGCGCACCGGCCTAGGAGTGCTGGTGCGTGCACTACTAGGCATGAGATGCACTCATCTAGAAAGCGCACACCCCTTCGCGCATGCTTTGCTATGCTAAGAGGCATTTTTATTGGCATGCATGCCCCTAGTTGTGCTTCTGGATTGCACAACCAGGAAAACGCGTGTGGGGATGTCATAGAGGGTGCGCACTCTTGCATTTTTATTTATAAGAGGCATTTTTATTGCTCGTCTGGAAGGTGCACGCTCTTTGATATGTGCTTTTACGGTGCTTAGAGGCATATTCCTTAGCATAAAAAAGTAGCTGCGTTTATGCATTGAACGCACCTGAGCGGAGCATGCTTGTTGGGGACGTGCATACTCCTAATGATAGGATGTGCTCGTCTGGAGGGTGCATGCTTTTCAATGCGTGCTTCGCAGTGCCCATAGGCATATCCTTGGTGCAGGCCTATAGTTGCACTTCTGGATTGTGCGTGCCTGAGTGGCACACACTTTCTAAAGACATGTGCATTCATGAGGTTGGGATGCGCTCATCTCGAGGGTGCATACTCTTTGATGTGCGCTTTGCGGTGCCTAGAGGCATGCTCCTTGGAGTGCGTCTCTAGTTGCGCTACTGGGTTGCGCATGCTTAGGTGCATGCATTTGGTGCTCTTCTTTTAGCTGATTGATTTATTTTTTTAGTATCTATAGATCTCTCCAAAGTTTTTGAAATTTCTGATTGATTCATAACAAAGTTCGAAATACTTCGGACTCTGAATGGAATCTTCTTTGATGTTGCTTCACTAGTTTTGCATCTGACTTAATATTAAACTGATCCATAGCAACTTGAGAATCTAAGCCTAACATGTCTTTGTATTTCCAGGCAAAGATGTCGATGTAGTCATGGATGAGAGTTATAAGATCTTCTATTTTATTAGACAATAAACTCTCACTTATGAATATGGGTTTCAGATTAGCTTCGTCACCCATGTTTACTAGAACCACCTTGTCTTCAGTAGGCAATTCGCGCTATTCAAAGTGAATGTTCCATTGAGCATCAAGATATTTAACTAACGCTTCGTTTTTTGAAAAAGTTAGTTCATCATTTTCGTATGGAGTGGGCTAGCAGATGTCATGTTTGCAGCTAGCTCCGTAGATAGTACCCTAGACTGATATTTGAGTCCCAATCGGAGTTTTATCTATTTTGGAAGATCATATCATCGATATCCAAAGGATTAGGTGTTGTGATATATATCAACTCCCTGTTGATTTTGTAATAATAATCCGGTTATTTTCTTGCGGGTACGAACAAATGAAGAAGACTTCGACGTCCTTTGCCGAAATTTAATCATCGTCTTCGAAAAGAGTCATACCTTATTTTCTCCATCATTTGGAATGATTTTGGTCCGTAATGATAGAACTAATGGCTTCTCAATCTTCATCTTTACTATTGTCGGATAGGGCCACACATAGTCAAACCCTTTCGAAGAGAATGGGTTTTTGATCGACCTGGCGAGTAGGCATAATGTGTTTGTTAATCATGGCAATCACTGGTAGGATAACTACAATCAATATATAGATGTCTGCATGTATGTTCTTATGATGTAGAACATAAATTCTCATCAGCTTAATATCTATATGGTATTAGAATATTGAATCATAATACCTGCCTTTGTCTTTCTTGAGCTGGTCGAGATTGAGCTTAGCGTGATCTATATCTCATGCTACTTGACCCTCAATTGTTTGATGAGTTGGAGGTGACAGAAGGACATTATACTCCCCCTCTAGGCAATTGAAGTATCGACAGTTTCATCGTGGATAATGGTTGTATTTCCACAATAGTTTTCTAGAAGGATGTCAATGTCACTTCCAGTAATGTAGGCACGAAGATTGTAAGCCTCATAGAAAGGTTTAGCTTTGCAATGGGCTCAAACCTTTCATTGTTGCGTCACTTCGATTTCGAGAGAGCTTTAGAGAGGAAGCCCCTTTCAAGTGCGTCTTATAAACTACACAGTGTTGAAAATAAGGCTTGTGCATTCTACCTTGGGTGCAAAATGGATGTAACCCTGAAGATGAGTCTTATGTGTTGATTTGAGCACACAAGTATGAACTTGAATCCCTTGTGTGAACTAAGACACGCGAGTGTCATAACAAATCTCACATGTAGCCTAAGACAAGCGAGTGTCATGACAAGCCTCGTATTAGAGCTGAGACATGTGAGTGTCATTTTGAGTTTTGTATGGAGGCTGAGGAACTCTATGTGAAATTTGAGTTGCTTGAGTTGTACATCTTCATCTTCTAGATGGATGATAAGATGGGCATCTTGCTTAGTTGAATAAAAATATTTTCAACCGCAAAGCCAGAAAGTCTTAACTAGCTTTTAGCTTAATTGAACTTATGGGAGATCTCTTATCAAGATATATGTTTTCTTGGGATAGAGCTATATTGACTTGGTTGATTGCCATGTTGTAAGCCGCATGAATAATATGAGGAAATAAGGGAGTCTCGGGAACTTCATAGATCTCATGCAAGACACCTAGTTGAATCAATTCTTGATGCAGAGAAAAGATTCAATTCTTTGGTGATTTGCTAAGCCCGTATCAAGCTGAAGTGTCTTCAAAGACTGAAAGGAGAGTGGTGAAGACTCATCTGAGTGCTGGAGGAAATCATAGTTCAATAGTATTGACTACCCCCAATCAGGTCTGAGTAGACCTCTAGACTTGACAAGGACATGAGATAGCTAAGGATACTTGTCCATTTTTTTTAATCATCCGAATAATATTGTAGTTTTCCACATTGACTGTTGCTTGGATCATGAATATAGCCTCATCTGAAATATAAAGATTGGGTGGTAATTACCATCAATACAGTGGGCTATGGCATATGTATTTGTATCGAGATTAGCACAAATCACATGGCAAAAGCATTTCTGGGGTTGCTTTGGATGATCTTGTTCACTTTTCTTAAACATGAGAGCTTCCTTAGGGTTACGAAAGAGAGCTCTTTTCTTAAGTTAGACAGTATATTGTTTGGATGGGCTTTGGCTAATCATAACAAAGCGAGCCCTATAGGAAGAATAAGTTGTTAAAGTATCACTCTGCATGTGGGTTAGCTGTCACTTTTGGTCACTCCTTGTGGCTAAGCTCATTAGAATTGCACATTGAAACTGAATTTGACCAAAAATTGTAATTTTGATTTGCATGTTGGCTTCGTAATAAGTAAGAGCACTCTTGAAACATAGGCCCTACCCCTTGGGTGGGTCATACAAGATTTCCTGGGTTGTTTCATACGTTGATCATGTACTAAAGTTAAGCCTTATGTCTGCTTTGATTCATATAGGACTTAACCCCTCATCTGATTTGGTCAAGATTGGCCTGAGCCTTATACATAATCTGATTCACACCTAGCTAAGCCTCACATCTGATGGCTTGAGCCTCACAACTAATGCAGGCTTCACAAGTTATGAGTGTTCTTTGAGAATCTCAAGTCCGCTGTTATGTTCAACATGAGTTTGAGTTTGATACAATTTCTGTTGCATGAACTGTAAGAGTAACATTATGCTCTTAGCATCTCATAATGGTTATGGTGTTGGCAGTCGTTTGCTATTTCTGATAATCTTCAAATTGAAAGACCCCCAACAATTTTTTAGATGATGCATCATTCTCTTCTTCAAATACATTTAAGTGCATATCTAATATATGAAGTTGAAATTTTAATCATTATCTTCCCCAATCTTTCTGATATGTTAACCGAATACTTATCCAATATAGTTAAATATGTCTCTCTTGAAACATGTCACGAGTTATATGGTGTTGGCTATTAATCTCCTTATAAATTTCTTTAAAAACTTAGCAACATAGAGCTTGAGGACCATCAAGGCCAGTGTTCCTGTCGCGTGCCCATCAGGGCTGTGCACGCCTATCACGTGCGCTCATCAAGACTGTGTGCATGATTTTCACATGCCATTTCTGTACGCGCAATTTCGGTGTGTGCAAGGTTAACGTAGTATTTCCGACGATAACACCTCATATGTGCTGACAGGCGATAACGCCTTGCTGTTGTTAATGGGCAATAATGTCTCATATTTGTCGACAGGCGATAATCTCTTTGTCAATGGGTGATGACGCCTCATATTTTCAGCTATCACCTGATGATAAAGTCTTGCGGGTTTGGAGCTAGAAGAATGACAATAGCGTTAGATTGCGCCACCTTTTTTCTTTTGTAAAGAGAAACTCCCACTGTGCTCGCTAACTCCTATACGCCCATATTTGGGAAATTTCCTTTCACTGTCACTAATGAAGATTACAACAAAATAAAAAAATTACAACTTTCAATTCGGATTATAGGGATAGGAAAAAGTGATAACTCTTTTTTTCCTTTCAAGTTTTGTGGGATCTAAGCAGCGGTGGAAGTTCGTTGCAATCTTCCATTGACGATCTGAATGTCGCGGGCACTAAGCTCTAGCCAGAAGAGAGGAGGAACTCTTCAAGCGCAGTAACTTTTTCTTCTGTAGTTCGCTATTGCTGGATCTCTATATCTCCTCTATTTTGGATCTCTAGATCTCTCTAGTTAGTAGAGAAGAAACGAGAACTCTGCTCTCTGGATTTTCCTATCTCCTTGTTTCTTTCACTTTTTTGTTGGGAGAAAAGCCATTTATAGACTCTGGAACGTATTTGTTCCTCAAATTTTTCTATCATCGGATATTAATCATGGGAACGATATCTCATATCATTATAACCAATCCTACACATGAAGCAGAACTCATGAAGTAGAAGCTCTCGAAACACTCTGCTACCTAGGGCATAGAGCAAGTTCTACACACAGGCAACTCTGCACGTGTGGAGGAAGTTTCGTGCATGCAAGCGTGCGCGTAGCCCCATGGGGGCACGCACGTAGTGACCCCTTTGGCACGCGCAAGGGGGCTGCGTGCAGCAACCCCTTGTGGGCGCGCCCAGCCCCTTGGGGTCGCACACGACATCTTTAGAGCATGCATATGCATCTTGTGCATGCGTCATGCATCGAGCGTGCACCCGTGCCTCGGACTCGAGCCACCTCAGGCAAGCACTGTCCTGGGATCACGCCCACTTGGGCATGGTCCTGGACATGGGATGCGCTTGTCTAGGAAGTGCGTATACCTAAGTGCGGACTTCGCAATGCTAAGAGATATACTTCTCAGTGCGCGTCTCTAGTTGTGCTTGTGAATTACATGCACCAGGATGGCACGCACTTTTTAGGGATGCACGCGGTCCTGAGGATAGGATGAGTTTGTCTGGAGAGTGCACTCTTCGATGTGTGCTTCATGGAGCTTAGAGGCATGCTCCTTAGTGACTGTCTCTAATTGTACTTCTGGGTTGTGCATGCCTGGGTAAAACATGCTTGCTGGGGGCATGCACACTTCTGAGGATGGGTGCACTCATCTAGAGGTGTGTGCTCTTTGATGTGCACTTCGCGGCGCCAAGAGCCATCCTCCTTGGTGAGCACCTCTAGTTGCGCTTCTGGGTTGTGCGCGCCTAAGCAGTGTGTGCTTGCTAGGAACTTGTGTGCTCGTAAGATGGGATGCGCTCGTTGGAAGGTGCGCGCTCTTCGATGCTTGCTTTGCGAATTCTTGAGACATGCTCCTAGCACGTGCCTCTAGTTGCACTTCTAGGTTGCGTGTGCTTGGGCAAGAGCCTTTGGCGCTCTTTTTTTAACTGATTGTTTTATTTTATTTTTTTTAGTGCCTATAATAAGTACATCCAGTAGATTATTCTACGAGGGTGTTAACCGATTCGACCAGCAATTTTTATTTTTAGCAACTCAAAAGCCTTCAATCCTTAGTTTTAATTAATAAAAATCCAATATTTCATTTTAGCTCTGTAAATTATTTTTTTTAGTGTCTAACATAATAATTAAAATAATCCTTGAGAGAATAATCTTCAATACCATTCTTGCACTACTTGTTCGATCTCTTGCACTTGGGAATGTACAATTTAAATCGCAGTCAATACCCCAAAAGAAATTAAATAGAAGACCTTATGAATTATGGGCAAGTCAAGTACTCAACTATAAATTGTTAAGATTGTGGGGGGTGTCTTGCAAAGGATACAATTTCTCCTCCTAAAATGAATAAAATTGGACCTAAAACAGTTAATTGTATCTACATTTGTTATGCACATCATAGTTTTTTATTCAAATCAAATCCAGATATACATATACTCTCCATTACTGAGTCTAGGAATACAATATTCTTTAAGAATATACTTTCTAGTAAATATTATGAACTAAGTTTTCTAAAAAGAACTTGTTAGAATAACAAGAATTGAAGAAATGATGAGCATTCAAAAGAAAGTAATGATTACTCCAGAAGGAACAAGAGGATTATACTAATAAATCATTTAGTCCAGATGTACTAATATATTTGTTGAAAAATGAACCTTAGAGTTCAAGAAATGTTATGCCTACACCTAAAGCTCAATTATGGAAGGTAGCCATAAATATTGAAATTGAATTAATTATTTAAAATCAAACATGGAATCCTATGTATCTCCCTCAAGAAAGTAAACCTTTAGATTATAAATGGATCTTCAAGATGAAGATGAAAACTGATTGATATATAGACGAATACATGGAGAGACTAGTAGTAAAAACTATAGTCAAACAAAAGATTGAAACATATTAATATGTATTCACATATAAAAAGAATAACATCCATTAGATTAATAGTTAAATATGCAACATTATATAACTAGAACTATATCAAATAGATGTAAAGATAGCGATCTTAAATGGTAAATTAGATGAATAAATCTATATACAACAACACAATGGGTTTGTATTTCCAAGATAAAAGAAAGTGTATAGACTTATTAAGTCAATTTATGAACTTAGGTAAACACTAAATAATGGCATGAAAAATTTAACTAAGTTATGTTGTCAAATGGTTTTGTGATAATGAATGTGGCAAATGCCTATATATAAAAGGAATATCCACTTTTACGTCAATGTATGTCTGCACGTGAATGACATGATTATCAGCGGACATAATGTTATACTAAGTTAAAAAGTCAAAAATATGTTAACTAGTAAATTTGACATGAAATATTTAGGTATTGCAGAGTTATTCTACATGTTAAAATTACCAAAACATCTAATGGATATGTCTTATCTCAATATCTTTACATATAAAAAGATAATTGATAAATTTGATAAGGAAAATAATAATATAATTAGAGCACCTGTTCATTTGAGTCTACATCTCACAAATAATATCGATGCTAGCAAATGATAATTAGAATATTGTTAGATTATAGGAAATCTTTTATATCTAATAAACTACACATTGCATACTTAGCAAACAAAATGAGTAGTTACAAGAGTAATCCAGGAGAGAACTGCTGGAAAGCAACATTAAAATATTCAAATATTTGAGATACATTGCTATAGATGGTTTGCAGTATATATCTAATAGTATTTTATGGTTATATTGATACTAACTAGATTACAAATTCTAAACATGTAAAATCCCCAACAATAGTGCCAAAATTCCCTACTTGCGCCCAATAACGGTTGTAGCGCAAACAGGGCGTCTCACAGAGATCTAGAGTATTTTACTATCTTACTAATTTTTTAGTTCTATCAAGTTAACTATGAGATTCTAAATTGAGAATATTAGTTTCAAATTCCTAAAGTTTAGCCTAAGATTTTGAATCTATTAGAATAATAGCCTAATAATGAATTGTCTCTTTTTTTCCTAACTTTTTAATTATGCTTGATCAAGTAACACATTAAAAAAAATGATCTTTTTAATTCGATTTTAATTAAGAGCTCCTGACTATGATCTATCAAGTGACGTGCAAGTATAGATCATCAAAAATAGCATCCTTCTTAAAATAAATTATATCCAGTAAATAATCTTATAAATAAAAGTAAAGAAATAAATTTCAAACCCTAATCAAGCATAGACTATCAAAAAACCAAACTTAAGTATAACCTATCAAAGAATTTAGATTTATAAGTTTATTCTCTTCGATTTATTTGCAAAAAATATTGTTAATAATTATATAAATAAAAATAAAGAATATGAATTCCATATATAATCTAAGCATAGATTATCAAAATATGAATTAAGTATAATCTATCAAAAAAAATTATAATTTACGAAATCTACTTTATTTTATTTATAGAAAAATCATGACCTTATTTCTTTTTAGGAAGAAGATGAGATATATCCATGTTAGATTTATTAAACTAATTTCATTTACATCGTAAAGCTAATGCAAATTAATTACTCATACTACTAATTATCAAAAACCTATATTTATTTATGAAAGTCATGAAAATTCTATTTTCTGAAAAAACAAGAGAAATCTATAATAGAAAGCGATTAAATCTATCTAAAGGGATAAGAAAAAATACCTTTACTCACTAAAAAATCACTTCTGAATAATAGAGTCACCTATGGAGTGTAGTATTGCGGCCAACGACCCTTCGGCAAAACCCTAATCTTTATTGATAACTAAAATTATAAAATTGCATCTAAAAATCTCTCCTTAATTTATAAGGATTCATGGGGTATTTATAACCCAAACACAATCCTACTCATACTCAAACTCAGTACAAAAAATATAATTCTAATCCAATACAAACTAATCTCAAGAGATATAATTCTAATTCAATCCATGGGTATTAGAAACCAATGGTTGAGATTAGATGGCTCAAAATACTATTTTCAGGTTCAAAATCTGAAATTAAGTTTAGCACACCCGTAGCCCGTTTGATCGAATTTTTCATACGTAGCGTTTCAGTAAAATTACCATAACTTTAGCATATGAATTTGAATTGAGCTATTCTTAGGCTCGTTTCAAAGATAATTCTAAGATCTATAAATTTCTCCTATAAATATTTTTCTAGTTTAAGCATTATCATAGCAGAATATGCTATTGAATTTACTACTGCTACACTTAAGTTTCTATTTTTACCTTAATTGACTTTTTTTTGCTCATATTCCTGATAAATTTGCATTATCTTCTTCTCTTTCTTACAAATCCATTGTTACATATAAAACACACTAAATATATCCGAAGTAGCAATTATTTATATAGAAAAATAGATAAAAATATGGGAGAAAATATGCGAAATATAACACTCATCACACCCCCACACCTATATTTTGCTAGTAATCAAGCAAAACCTAGACCTAAAAGAAAAATAAAAAAATCTTAATTCAATTTCGCAGGAATCGCAATTACACTTAGCTCATACAATAATACATTAAACCCCTAAATTATCCTAATAGATGAGTTGTGTCTCGTGAGGATTTCCAGCGATGTTACCTACAAACATCGTGAAAAAGATAGTTAAGAAATAAAGAAAAAAATAAGGATAACCAAAAGTTAAAAAAAAAAACAAAAATTTTATAAAAAAGTAAGAAAATTCTTTTTTTTATTTTTTGATAATTTCTACAATTAATCTCATTAATATACAAACTTAAAAATGCATTTAGATTATAAGTTTTCAAGTCAAATATCATATCAAATTCACCTATCATTTAGTCAAAAATTCAAATCCTATCATTCAATACCCATTAATAAATAATTCATTGGCTTCTATACATCTACGTGTACGTATGATAGTCTACTTCGTCTTTGGACTCAAACTCTAACTGATGATTCATCTCTTCTCTTTAAATAATTTTTTCCTTTTCTTTTTCTTACTTTTTCTTTTTTTTCTCTTTTTTTAGTGAGTATTTTACCTTTTATGCGAAGATTCACGCTTACTTAGGTGCAAATACCTGATTACTCAAATTATACTCTGAATATTTCAACTTTCATAAGAAAATTCACACTTATTTATGTGCAAATACTTGTTTATTAGGATCATATTCTGAATTTTTTTCATTTCTAAAGGATCATTCTCTTAAATATCAGGCCCACCTCTTTATTTTTTTAAGGATCATTGCCTTAAATACCGAGCTCACTTTTTTTATTCTTTTTTTATTTATTTTTTTCTTGTTTAAAAGGAGAAGACTGCTCAATTCTTATCATTTTTGTCCTTAACCTAATAAACTATTGTCAAGTGAAAATAGATGTATACTTACCTAAAATATACTATTAGCGGTATTTATTTTTCAGATTTTAATATTTTTCATAAAATTCTAAGTGTATTATCCAATCCACTCTCATATCAAATTTTAAATCTAAATTTATTTTTTATTTGTAATGAGGTTGATTTATTGAAGAAAATATATTTTTTTACTTTTTTTATTTTTAGTTTTTAACCCCTTTTTTCTAAATTTTTTATACTCTAAAAACTATCTAAAGTGTAAAGTAAAGAAGTCAAAAAATCTAAAAATAAAATAAAAATCCTAAAAAAGAAAAAAAAACTAAAGATACTAAAAAATCTAAAAATCTTCTAACCCATGCCTCTATACCTAAACTTGTGTATGCCCTCATACACGAATGAAGTGTGGTAAAATAAATATGAAAACTATTGAACAAATATTATACAAATAATGAGAGTCATGAAAAATCACGATCTCAATATCGTCACCCTATTAATGAATGGAAAGCCATTACGACATCTCGATCGCTTTTCACTTTCATAGTGTGTGCATTTAAACATGAAGTGGGTGCATTGTTATGTCTCATTATCCTCCTATAAATTATGAAATTACCTTTTACTTCTTATGCCATCATCGCTTTTTCTTTGTCCACATGTAAGCATTAATAATTGGGTTAAAATTTTTTTTTATTATAAACCTGCCAATCAACGTTAGTAACAAACATACATGTAGGAATATCATGAGGTGTGAAGAGTGAAACATAATTAAGTAAACCAACTATGAAGTGTGGTGGCCCTTCTAACTCACAAAGTAACGCGAGCTCCTCTGCAAATATCTCAAAAATTTGCTCATAAATAAATAGCATATTTGCACAAGTATTATCACATGTAGAATTAGTATATGCCAATTCTTCTAATAGCATGAACTCATCTTTAAAAATTTACTCAAATGAGAGTTCATCGTCAGTGCAAAAGGCAGAATGAGAGTGCAAACTATAAATCATGTTTATCTCAATAAGGAAGCTCGTTGTGTGCTCATCCATATTAAATATATTCAATGTCACAGTCATATTCCCAAATGATAGTTTCATGATGCCACTTCTGTAATCAATTAATGCATTTGAAGTTGTAAGGAATAGTTTGGCCAAGATAACGGGAATTTAATTCCGTGGGTTGCAAATCGGCTCAGCGTTCGCAGCAGAAATTTGTTTCCCTTCCATTGAAATAACTTAATTACAATGAAAGTGAACAAGAAAAGAACAAACGAGAGGATTTATAAATTATCGCTCTCTTTTACAATGAAAAGTGGGTTCTCGTAGCGATGGGATCTAATTAGTAGTTCTTTTGGACTATCTGACGACGATAATTTTCTCTCTTGAAGATGACGGCGGCCGACTTGATCTTGATCTTCTCTGGTCTTCATGAATTCAAGGCTCTCACGCGTAACTCGAATTCTCTAAGATACGAAAAAGATCCTTAGGGCTTCCTCAAAGGGGTATTTATAGCCTTAGATCAATTTGAGAGTTTCTATTTAAATAGAATTTGTATTCATCAAGGATTCTAATCAAATATCTTAGTTTTGATTTAAATTTCTTGATTTAGAGTTCTGATTGGACTTAATTTGGATAAGCTCAAATCTTAATCTCAAACAATTTATGATTCTGGTTATCTGCTCACGCGGAGCTAGTTGCATCAAAACGTGAAGCTAAAAAACCAGAACGCGGAGCTATTGAATAGCTCCGTGTTTTGCTCAAACGCGAGGCTAAAATAGCCAAACGCGGAGGTACTAAGTTAGCTCCACATTCTATTATGGAAAATCCCTTTTCACTTAAAAATTTTCACTACCAACAGAACCCCCTCCAAAGTTTTTCAAAAATAGCTTAGAACTTAGCAAATTTTGAAATACTTTGGATCTTCAAATTAAAATGCCGAGTTAAAATACCAAGTTATCTTCGCGTTTTGTAAACTTGCGCGGAGCTAATAGCTTCGTGTTTCAATGGGTAACTGCTCAGTAATTGCTCCAATTTTCGCACTGAATGCCAAGAGGCGAGTTTTTTCATTTAAATAGAGTCTCTTACTCTTCATCTTCTTCACTTAGAATTTTGAGATTTCAGAACTCCTCAAGAACTCCGATGATTAAAAACCCTAGCAACCGACCAATTTTCGTCGATTTTCTCCAAAATTTCGAGATCAATGGCACCCAAGAAGAGTTCTTCTTCTCGCGCCTCTTCTCTGCCGGTGGCAGGCACTAGCAGCGCCGGCAGTGGTCGAGGCAGCGGCCGCAGTGGTCGAGGCAGCGGCCGCAGCGGTGACGCAGTGTATGCCGCACCAATTGGAGGTAAAATCCTTTACTTTCGCGGCTTTTAGGACAATTTTAGAGTGATTTGGCTCGGTTTTAACCGGCCAATCACTTCTTTTACCGGCGAAATCGCCGTACTCCGGCCGTACGACTTGGAGAAGAAGAAAAAGGCCTCTGGTCTTCTTCTATGCGAAACTATCGCGTTATCTTCTCATTTTGAAATGCGAAGTTATTTTTGCTAACTGTCGCGTTTTTACGCGAGCTTACAGATTTAGCTTCGTTTATGTAAATGCGGAGTTATTAACTTAGCTTCGCATTTTTTATTCAATCGCGAAGCTATCATTTTATCCTTGCATTTTTGTTAAAAACGCGAAGCTATTTTCTTAGCTTCGCGTGTGTGGAGTTATCTTTAGCTTCGCGCGGAGTTATATTTAGCTCCACGTTTCTATACTTAGAAAATTTTCTGATTTGTAAGAACTTTTCTAACTTTTGATTCTTCTCTTGTAGTTGACTATTCAGTGGACCCACTCTCCTAAGAGCATCACTTTGGCTATGTTTGGGGTGCAGACTCAAATACCCAGTTTCGTTTCCTTACCGTTTTTGCTGCATACAAGTCGGGCTTGAGGGAGCGTAGGGAGAAATTAATCAGGTACAGCCCTGCTACTACACGGGAGATCGTTACTGATGCTCCCTTTGAAGCCATGAACCGAGAGGCATTGGAGAAGCCGGCGTTCATTTTTGGAGACGCGATGGAGCACTCAGATGAGATATTTTTTGAAGAAGAGGGTACATGGCTTCATCAGACTGGCAACTTGTTGATGTTCCTACCTAATATGGAACGAAACTACCCTCTGGTGTATCTCCAGAGGTTGTCCTCCCATCGCGAGTTAGAATGGGAGCTAACTCGTGAATACGACGGAGTTGCAATCGGCAAATTTGGTGCAAACAGGGCTTTCCAAGATGGTCCCCCTAGATATATTACTGGGCTTCTTCCAGGCAGAGTTACCAAGGAGAACCCTATTGGTGAAGTCCCGACTCGTGCTAAGACCTTTCTTAGCGAGTTCTTGACCAAGGGTAGTCAGTACGCTGCCAAAGATTTTCGGATGCCCGGGAGGGTCCATTCATCGGGTAACATGTGGTGGTTCAGGTTTGTCAAATACATGTTGGACACACATGAGCAGACTTTGAAGGAAATCTTTTTGTACAAAGCCATTAGAAACGTCCAGTTTGGCTTGTCTCAAAGTTCATACCACCTTTTCAGCCTATTGGAGATGTATAACCCCGAAACTGGTACCTTCTTTACACCCGTGGGTAAGCTAGGACTTGCTTTCCACGAGATGTTTGAAATGTCGGGGTTATCAATGGGCGAGATCCCTTACGAGGAATATATCCCTACCGCTGAAGAACTGAAGATGTTGAAAGCGAGGGATGAACACATCTACCAAACCTATTGGGAGATGATGCGTCATTACCATATTTGCGCCAACCTAGCTGGAGTAAAAAACCAGGGAATCGGCCACAAGAAGTGGACAGACTATTTCTTTATCAATTTGAAAGAGAGTCTCCCTATGGTTTGTGGCGCCCTTCCATTAGTATTGAAGAAGTGAAGGAGCGTATCTTCAACCTAGGAGCCACAGCATATACGACCGAGTCAAATGAAAGAGGGTTTAGTCCTGACATGGTCTTTCAAAACTTCCATTATCAAGCCCAATTTCCTATTTTAGAGAAGGGTCTTCTTACTGGCTTTTTAATGTTGTGGCTGAAGAGGTGTGTCGTCCCCTCATTACCTAAGGAAACATCGCCAAGAACGTTGTCTATCCAGCCGTTCTACTGGCCTTGCCAGTAATGGTCAGTAACCTCCAGAGTGGACTCCAGGCCCTTTGTAACAGTTTTATGCCAGCAGAAAAGAATAAGAGTAAGGCTGGAAAGGGTAAAAAAACTACTACGGTGAAGACACCGCACCCCAGGGTAGAAATGCCCTACACATATTTAATGGCGTGGCTAGTCATGCACTGTCCGTCGTTAATGAGTGCTGCGTATTACAACCCGATATACAAACCATTCTTCGTAGAGAAGTCCCGACTCATGCTAAGACCTTTCTTAGCGAGTTCTTGGCCAAGGGTGGTCAGTACCCTGCCAAAGATTTTCGGATGCCTAGGAGGGTCCATTCATCGGGCAACATGTGGTGGTTCAGACTTATCAAATACATGTTGAACACCCATGAGCAGACTTTGAAGGAAATCAGTTTGTACAAATCCATCAGAAACGTCCAGTTTGGTTTGCCTCAAAGTTCATACCACCTTTTTAGCCTGCTGGAGATGTATAACCCCGAAACTGACACCTTCTTGACACCCGTGGGTGAGCTAGGACTTGCTCTCCATGAGATGTTTGAAATGTCGGAGTTATCAATGGGCGAGATCCCTTACGAGGAATATATCCCTACCGCTGAAGAACTGAAGATGTTAAAAGCGAGGGATGAATACATCTACCAAATCTATTGGGAGATGATGTGTCATTACTATATTTGTGTCGACCTCGCTGGAGTAAGAAACCAGGGAATCGGCCACAAGAAGTGGGCAGACTATCTCTTTATCAATTTGAAAAAGTGTCTCCCTATTTTTTGTGGCGCCCTTCCATTAGTATTGAAGAAGTGAAGGAGCGTATCTTCAACCTAGGAGCCATAACATATACGACCGAGTCAAATGAAGGAGGGTTTAGTCCTAACACGGTCTTTCAGAGCTTCCATTATCAAGCCCAGTTTCCTATTTTAGAGAAGGGTCTTTTTACTGGATTTTTAATATTGTGGCTGAAGAGGTGTGTCGTCCCCTCATTACCTAAGGAAGCTATCGCCAAGAACATTGTCTATTCAGCCGTTCTACTGGCCTATGGAGGACCATTCGGGCTCTTGCCAGCAATGGTCAGTAACCTCTAGAGCGGACTCCGGGCCCTCTTTAATAGTTTTATACTGGCAGAAAAGAACAAGGGCAAGGCTGGAAAGGCCAAAGAAACTGCTACGGTGAAGACACCGCACCCCAGGGTGGAAATGCCCTACACATATTTAATGGCGTGGCTAGTCATGCACTGCCCGTCGTTAATGAATGCTGCGGATTACAACCCGATCGACAAATCGTTCTTCGTAGAGAAGTACGAGCACTCTACATGGAAGAGCAACTATATATCGGTAATCCGTAAAACACTCCGCCACCACCAGAACTATGAAATTTTTCGTTGCTTCCCAGATTTCCCTGGAGGAGAGTATGGATCTAAATTCACAGATATTCTGGGAGCCAATAACTTTACCAGTTTATCCTCAGGGGCCTTCTGGTGGTTGCTGAATATTCGCCCCGGACACTTGGTGTACAGGCAGGACACTATGTGCTATATAGAGTCATATATTCATAACCAATTTGCTCGCCAATTCGGATATTCTCAACTCTATATAGGAAATCCGAATACGGGGCTAGCATACGAAGGGAACCTGTACACAGGAGCATAGGGCTAGTTCCATTTCGTTGTTGGAGGAACCGGAGCTGAATTCTCATTGCCCGAAAAGGTGCCAGACTTGAGTATGACTTTGAGTTTCTGCACCTGATACAGCGTTGCGAACGCCGATGTACCCAATTACTCTATCAACCACAGTTTCTGTAAGGATATAGAGGCTTTCTACTCTCATCATAAAGGGGCCAAGAGAGTGAGGGTAAAGTGAATGGATGAGTTCCTAGACACAGCGGCCGATCCGTCAAATGCAGGTGACTATGACGGTGATGATGGTGCTGATGATGACGACGATGCTGGTGGTGCTCCCCAGCCTGTTATGACTCGTTCCCGGAGTCCGACTGTAAAATGCTGTGGGCCCGCATGGGGTGAGCCAGCTCGGAAGAAAAGGAAGTTGGCTGGGGAAACACTGGTGATCCCCGAAGAGGCAGCGGTCAAGTTCGCCACTGACTTGCTTGCTTCGACTCTGCCATCTGGGCCGGCAGAAGAGAACAAGCCTGCAGAAGCATCTAGTGCTACTGAGGCTACGATCCCGCTGGCCACAGGATCTGCAGAACACACTACGGCTCTACCTCTTGGTAGCGAAACGGGTGTGCTTCTGGAGTCGGCCACAGCTCCTCCCTCAAGTCCAACCACATGACTCATATCTCCTGGTATGGTTCTTCTCTTTAAATTTTATATTCTAACTTTCTTTCTTTTTCTATATATATATATATATATATATATATATATATATATATATATATATATATATATATATGTAACACTTCCTGTTTGCTTTTTGAGGTGCAGGTAGTCAGCTCCATTCTCCCATGCACTCAACTACCAGGGTGGAGTCCGAGGAGCTGGTGGATTACTCTGGCACAATTGAGTCCGTGGGCGGATTGGGTAGTTCTGCGAATCAGTTTGACGTAGACTACTTCACTCCAGCCCCATGCTCAGTTCCTTCATTGACTCCTCCCATTGATAAATTAGGGAGTGATGATAGGACTGATGCTGTCGTGCCCAGGGATGCTCCTCAATCTCCAGTTTACTGTCTCCAACTCCAGTGGTCTGCTCTGAGGACACCTTCCCCGTCGTCGTTGGCATGCCCGCTACTCCTCATCCTGCTGTGCGTTGGCATGCCCGCTACTCCTCATCCTGCTGTGCTAATGCCATTGACAGTTGTAGCTGCTGAAACACTGGCGACTCCTCTTGCTCCAACTCGTTTGCCGACAGGGGATGAAGATAACTTGAAGTTTTCATTTGAGGCTGCTTCTGCTACTGAGGGAGCTTCAGGCGGAGACACACCATCATCCACCCTTGTTGGCAGGGCAGCTCGTCTCCCTGATACCGACGATACCTCAATTCGGGTTTCCAGTTCTGCCAAGTCATTATTGGCTTTACTGGCCCTGCATGTTATGAGTTTGGTACAGGGGCGAGCTCCTTTGTCGACTCCTACAGAAACTACTCCTCCCCCTGCTACATCTTCATCAATACTGCCTGCACTAAATATAGACACCGTGGACCCACTTGAAGAATTCTTCAACCACAGTGTTAACGATTTCATGCGGTTACTAAGGAGGTGTATCGGGATGATCCTAGATGGAAGAGATTTTCTTGATCTCGGACATCCAATGTTGTCCAGTTATTTGGACAATATTGAAAGGATCGGGGGATGTGACCGAGCAGCTCCTTACCAAGCCCGCCTAGAAGCTTTGGAAGAATAGGTGCAGACGCTAAACACAGTTCTCCAAGCGGATGTGGAAGCGATCACCGAGATCGAGTTGGCGCAGCTACTAGCAGAGTTGACGGCTCGTCAAGAGGAGTTGAAGCGACAAGAAGAAGGATGGTCGCGGGAGTTGGCGGAGCTACAGGCCAGCCAGGAGTCAATTCTCAAGGGGCTGGAGATGGTGGACTTTGAGATCGAGAGAAGCCACGCAGCCATCCTAAGAGCCAAAGAGACTATCGCTAAGGCTCAGGCTATTTTAGAAGCCAGCGAGTCTCGACTAGGGAAGTCCGTCAGGAGACGAGAAGAGATGATTCTTCAACAAAGACAGCTCGAGCAGGAGGGCATAATAAGGAGCCGTGTTATTGAAGAGTCTCGTCAGTGGTTGACCCAGCAACTCGCAATAAATGACGATGATTTGCGCCGGCAAGCTCAACACTCCATGGAGGAGACTCGTCGTCGAGTTATTGATAGACGACGAATAAGTTGAAGCTTTTGGGAGAGCCATAACTCCATCTATTTATTCATTCTTTATTCTTTATTCTTTTGTAACTTTATTCTTTTGATTTATGAATAAAGTAATTCTTTTGATTTTCATTTTTTTTTATCTATTGGCTACAAAATTTGCTTGCACAATAAATAACTTGTCATAAAATAGCCCATCGTTTTGGTAAAACAATCCAAGGCTCATCTGCGTAACTTAGACTGTTAATACCGACCGGGTTACAATTATTAACCTCGGTAAAGCTCTTTAAACAGAGCTAAATGATATTTAGTGAAAGCGTTTAACTACTTACACCAGGATGATTGGGTCAGGATCATTAACTTAGACAGAGGCGCCTAATTGCACATGCCTGATAAAGAAGTTCAAGTGCTCACATGCGTAACTTGAACAAGTGGATGGTTATACTTTTAGGGATATGAATCAGATGTGATAGTAAATAATATTCTTTTTTTATGCATAGTATTTCTTCAAAAATTTGCCGTTGATCGGCATCATCATTCTATCACCATTCTGGTTCATTAAGCGATAGGCTCCACTAAAATATACCATCTCTACGATGAACGGTCATTTCCACTTGGGTTCAAATTTACCCTTAGTCTTGTGGGTTAGAATCATTAGCCTTTTAATAGCCAGAACCAAGTCTTCTTTCTTAAAGGTCCTTGGTTTAATGCCCTTGTTGAATGCTTGCGAGACTCGGGCTTGATACAACTCAATTTGCTGTTGAGCCCGGAGACGTTTTTCATCTAACGCTTCTAGTTCTCACAATCTTTGTTGATGGCATTCTTCTGTCATCATCTTAGTGGTTAGGGCCATTCTTAATGATGGTATCTGGACTTCAAGAGGAAAGACGATCTCACTTCCATAAACTAAGGAGAACGGGGTAGCTTTTGTTAGGGTGTGGACAGTAGTGCGATAAGCCCACAAACACTCTCCCAGCTTTTCATCCCAGTCTCGTTTGTTGGAGGAGATGAACTTCCGAAGGAGTTTAATAATAGTTTAATTAAAGGCTTCGGCCAATCCATTTGCTGCAGGGTTATATGGCGTTGAAGCAACATCTTTGATCCTGAACTTATCACAGAATCTTGAGAACCCCTAGCTAATGAACTGCGGTCCATTATCGTGAATGATTCTTCGGGAGACGTCAAAACGGTAAATGACATGATGTTTAATAAACTTAATTACATCTGTCGTTTTTACCTCTCTCATGGGCACGGCTTCGGCCTATTTTGAAAAATAATCGGTTATTGCGAGAATAAACCGATGTCCTCTGGATGATGCGGGAGTTATTGGCCCCACAATATACATTACCCATGCTTCAAATGACCAGCTAGCAACAGTTTTGTGCACGTATTCTAGGGGTCGATGTATAAAATTTGCATGTACCTGACATGCATGATATCGTTTGGCGTATGCCATCGCATCGGTAATCATCTTCGGCCAGTAGTATCCTAGCCTTCTTATGCGGTTCCCGAGCTTTGGGCCAGGTTGATGAGCTCCACACACTCCATCATGTGTTTCTCTCAGCACTTCTTCGGCCTCTATTTTGATATGCAGCATAGCGGGAGACCATCATTCGATTTTCTGTATAAAGTCCGAAATGTATGATCATAATAAAATCTTCGAGCCTTCCTCTTTATCGAGGTGGCTTCCTTTGGATCCTCTGACAGCATCCCATATAAGGCATAATCCACAAATAGAAATCGCCAATCATGGAGTTCCAAAGTCAAGCCTGCTTGGCATACTTTCTTGGCCTGGAAAACCGTATCGGGATGGAGGAGTTCTCTACTTCCAATAGTGATACTTTTAGCTATGCCTGGCGGAATTGCCAATGTTGCAGCTAACGCGGCAAGAGCATCCTCATAGATGTTCTCATGTCGAGGTATATGAAAAATATAGAACTGTTCGAGATAACTTGCCAGCTCAATGGCTAATTGATGATAGGGGATAAGAGCTTCATGTCTGACTTCATACTCACCCGTCATTTGATTGACGATAAGCTTAGAGTCTCCATATGCCTCTAGGTAGTTCATCCCCAGTTGCAGAGCCATTTTTAAACCAATAATGAGCGCATTATATTCCGCCACATTGTTTGTACACGGCTCTGTTAATGAGTAATCGTTAGGTAATATGTGTTTATGTGGGGATATCAGAACAACTCCACTCCAGCAATAAATCGTTTGGCAGCACCATCAAAAAACATCAGCCATGTTTGTTCTTTACTAATTGCGTTAACTTCTGACGTCTGTTTAGAGTTGGACCAAATTGGATGGTCTGCTAGGAAATCGGCGATCGCTTGTCTTTTCATAGCTTTTTGAGGAACGAAGTGTATATCATATGGCGATAGCAATAATGCTCATTTCGCCAATTGGTCGTTTAAATACCCTGGTTTGGTCATTAGGATTTTCAAAGGATTAACCCGTGAAATGACATGAATTATTTGCCCTGAAAGATAGTGTCACATCTTCTAAACGGCGAACACTAGGGCTAAATATTCTTTTTCAATCGGAGTATATAGATGCTCGGCTCCGATCATTGTCCGACTTAAGTAATAAAGGGCGTGTTCAAGGCTGTGCTCATTATACTGAGTAAGTAATGCTCCTAACGCATTATCCATGGCCCTTACATATACGAGAAATGGTTGCTCAGGGACAGGTGCCATGAGGACGGGAGGTTTGGTAAGGTATTCTTTGAGATCGTCAAATGCCTGTTGACATGCCTTATCCCATACAAAAGAAAACCCCATTTTTTATGAGTCTGGAAAACGTCGTCTTTGTTTTTACTTTTGACTGCCATGTCATCCACGTAACACTCTACTGATTTGCGCAGATGTTCTTTAAATATAATGCTCATTACACATTGGTAGGTGGCACCAGCGTTCTTTAGTCCAAAAAACATTACTGTATAACAGTACACCCCCAACGGCGTTCTGAAAGCCATGTGCTTTTCATCATTTGGGTGCATATTGATCTGATTGCAGCCTAATAAGCCATCCATAAAGGACATCCTCTCATATCCGCAGGTGCTATCAATCATTACATCAGTAATCGAGAGTGGAAATTCATCTTTGGGGCATGCCGCGTTTAGATCCCGAAAGTCGATGCATATCCAAATCTTGCAATTTTTCTCACGAACTGGCACCATATTAGCCACCCAATCAGGATGTTGCTCTTCACGGATAAATCCTGATTTTATAAACTTATTAACCTCAGTAACTATCGCCTCCATCAATTCCAGTCGAAAATGCCTCTGCTGTTGCTTGACTGGTTTGGCGTCCTCCTTAATATTTAATTGGTGCGTGGCGATTTGAGGGTCAAGCCCGGGCATATCTTCATAGTTCTATGCGAACACATATATATACTCCTTGATAAGGGATATAAGTTCCTCTTTTTCCAAGGGAGTTAGTGTGCCACTTATAAAAACGGGTTTCGGATTCTCTTCCGTTCCCATATTAATTTGTACTAACTTATCTTCTGTGGGCAGGTCACGCTGTTCAAAATGGACATCCTAGAGAGTATCAATGTGTTTAGCCCAGGAATCATCTTGCACATCAATTGGTTTCTCGTCGCTTTCTGGTGCAACTGAAATCATGTTTGCTATTAGAGATTGAAACCAGGCACCAGTACTTAGATCTGAATCATGGTCGTGCGGATGTAAATCTTCATCGGCCGAAGAGCTCTCTCCGTCTCTATATGATGGAGAGGGAGGAGTGGATACATATCCTAACCACTTTCGAGTTTTCTGATAATAATCAGGATTCTTCCCTCTTGGTTTAAACGAGGGTATGAGATTTTGTCGCCCTTTTCCAAAGTTCAATTCTGATTTTTGAGTAAAATTATAACCCATCTTTTCTATCATCTATCGGGATTTCTGTTCATATAAGTGAAATTGAGGTGATGTTTGTTCATCACTTTCACTACTTTGTCTTTGGTTAGGCGACGCGATCACTTTGCTGAAGACATTCGGTTTATGCGATACATGTCGCGGAGGTACTTCAAAGAAGTGATCTCGTCCTTTTGTTATTTTAGACCGAGAGATGAGAGACGACCTTATTGGCAAATGATATGCTGCCAAAACTTCAAGTTTGGATAGGTCATCTGTCTCGGTAGAGGTACAAGAAGGCTCAGACTCTGTAGCTACAGCGGGCTCGTAGACTAATTTTATATTTTCATTAATAATCCACTCATCCTCTACTACATTGGCCACATTATTATCAAAATTCACTTTAAAATCTATGTGAGGGTTTATCTCATAGTCTCCCCCATCATCCGTTTCAGTGTCCGCCTCGTTGCCACTTTCGTCGGGTTCTTGAGGCTTTTTGCAGTCATTATTGGAGATTTTGTGGACCGGCTTGTAGAGCATAGCATCTGTAAAGTAATTTTCTAGCCCTTTAAATGGCTGTCTATCTGCAACTAGTGTCCGGACTTCTCCCTGTTCGTCACAGTATTTCATGCATTGGTGGAGAGTCTATAGGACTATCATATAGGCGTGTATCCATGTTGCCCTAGTAGGATGTTATAAGACGTGTCTGCGTCAATAACATAGCACGTGACTTCTGTCCTCAAATCTCCGATTTGACATCGAAGTCGGATCTTCCCGAGGGGACAGCTATCATTAGCGTTAAACCGTATATTGTAGTATTTTTTGGTGCCAAACGATGGGAAGAGATTCCCAATAGCTGCATCAGTCTTCTGGGAATAATGCTTAATGAAGACCCCAGATCGATTTGAATACGGTCCACCTTTGTGGATCCTACATATCCAATGAAATACAAAGGCCTATTATGCTTTATATTCCTCACCTGCATATCTTCTGGAGAGAAAGTAATCTGCGGGACCTGCCTCCTCACTTGATTACAGCGGGGGTAAGAGTCATGTTCTTGGTCAGCTGACTCGACAATCTGAGCTAAGAATAACTCAGAGTCTGCCAAGGCCTTTCTTAATACTTCGCGAGTTGATTTTGACAATCGCAACAACTCATAAAGTGTGACTCGAGCTGGGATATTTGCCAGCTAAGCTATTATATCAAATTTAAATGCAGCCTCCTTGGCTTCTTCATCTCTTGCAGGATTTTTCTGGAAACGAAACCCTTTTTGTTTCACAAGCTTCGCGAGTTTTCCGTATATATTCTTCATGTCTACTCTGGTGTAGTCTTTGAGGTATGGTTTACCAGATCGAGTGCCGGAAGGGCCCGCCCCATCTTGATGAGTGGCCATACCTTCGGGCTCTTCTTCAGAATCTGTGAAGGCTCCCGAGATTAAGTATTCTTCCTTTATTTTTACGGAAATAGTATTACTAGTCTGATTTTTCCGCTGGTTATTTGAGGTGGTCCATTGTTCATCCTGTAACAGATCAGGTGACCCACATGATTTTTCATTTTTGAGTTGTTACGGGGACAAATCCTTTCTGTGCCTTTTTATATGGGTCATGATTTTTCATGACCAGCTTCCCCTTGGTATTGGGGTCACCCCCGTGAGGAACTCATGGGTTCCTACACTATGGTTGCCATATTGGCAGTGACCTTTTTTTGTTTCTCTTTTAGCGTCAAGACTCTAGCTTCTATCAATGCTTGGATCCTGTTCTTCAGAGGATAACAATCTCTGGTAGGGTGTCCGACATTCCTATAGTAGAGACAATAGTTGGGGTCGTTGGTTTTGCCAGCATCCACCGGTTTCCTATTTTCTGGAAGTTTCAGTATTCCCTTCCTAAGGAGCAGATGAAAGAGTGTAGGCGTCTGTTCCACTTTAAAGGCGTATGTTCTTTCTTACTGGGGCCTATTCTGTCTTGTGCCCTTTTGATTTTGGGGCTTCGGGTTTGGAGAGTTCGTCTTTTGTGGAGCGGCTTCTGACGCCATCACCGCTTTCCCCTTATTTTTGTTATTTCTTTATGTGTGCAGCCTATTGTTCTCCAGATTCTTTGCTCCACGAGATTCTTCAACTCTGTGGATCAAGTCTTTGGCTTACTTTCCTTGTTTGAGCAAATCCTTCCAAGTCTTAGACTCTATGGCTCCCATTTTTAAGAGCACGTTGGTCTTGAGATTATGCCGACACGTCTCCACTAGAGTTTCCTAGACCATTCCATGTTTGCAATGCACGGACTTCTCCCGGAACCTTTCTATAAAACCCTTTACCGTTTCTTGTTCTCCTTGCTTTGTTGCAAGGAGATAATGAACCGATATTTCCACATCATTCTCAAAGAAACATGAGTGAAATTGTTTCTCAACGTCAAACCAGGTATTGATAGTACCTGGGGGCAGCTGCATAAACCATGTGAAGGCAGACCCTCGTAAGATACTTGCAAATACCTTAGTCATCACTGGGTCATTGCCCATTAAATGTCCTACTTGGTACAAGAAGTAGTAAATATGTTGACTGGGAGATCCTTTCCCATCATATGGCTCCAATTTGAGCGGTTTGTATTTTTCAGGATACGATGTCAAATTCCATTCAGGCGGGTATGGTCTTGAGATTCCTGATTCCTTTAACTCTTTTTTGTGCTTTAATGCCTTGAGTTGGCTTTGTAACTTCTTGATTTTCTCTTCATGAGGGTCATGAAAAGATTACTTATCCTCATCTTCATGTATCGAGTGAGCCTTTTCTTCTTTATCTTCCTCGCTCATTTTGTTGAACGGAATTTCTTTTCCCTTCTTGGCGTTATCCTCAACAATTTTTTGAGTATTTTCGACCACTTTTGAGAGCATCATTTTAAGATCCTCGATCGTCTTTTGTTGATCTCAGATCATTTGTTCTTGGGCCTCAAATCTTTAGTCATCGTCAGATCTATCCATCATATGTGATGCTAATTTATGCAATTTAGATAATGCTGAAGAACGAGGAGAGGCTATGGCCGAGTTATCACTATCGTCTTCATAAGAAACTTTCACAAGTTTCTTATAGTTTCGAGCCGGGATAGCGCCTGACTTAAGTCGGGTAAAATGATGAGATTCTTCATTGCTTGACTCTGAATCACCATTCTTTTCTATGATTTTCTTACCCTTTCTGACCATATTAGAAGTTACAACTCTCCATTCTTTATCTCGGGGAGCAGTTTTTGTCTTTTTAGCAGGGTTTTTGTCCGACTCAGTTAATCGGTCGAACACCGATACCCTGTTCTTGTTGCAGCAACAACTGTCCACCACAGCAGATACTGCTGTCATAAGCTGCTGTCAATGACAAGTAGGTTCAGACTGAACTTGATTCATACTCCTTTTCTTGGTTAGATATTCTCTGAGATCAGTGGCCTTAGATATGGAGTCATGGGGCCCACTCATCCATTGAGAAGGTTCAGGGGCCCACTGAAGCTTCTTGGAACCATTGGTGTCAAGTTCTGGTCCAACAGTGCAATGATTAACCCTAATTTTATATTTAGGTTGATTTACGCAGAGCTGAACAGTAGCTTTTGATACGCGGAGCTGAGAAATAGCTTCGCGTTTTGATACGCGGAGCTGAGAAATGGCTTCGCGTTTTGATACAATAGCCTCGCGTTTTATGCAGGCTTGACGTTTTTGCAGAAATTTATCTTCTGGAATACTAGCCCCGCATGGAACAAAATTCTTGCATGCTGGCTTATTCTTGCGATTAACGCAAGTCATAACTTCGCGTTTAGCGTGATTTTTGCGATTAATGCAAATTTGCCAATTATCTTCACGATTTACGTGAAGGTAAGGAGTCTTGCGATTAACGCAAGTCTTACTGACATCGCGTTTATCGCTAAGCTCAATATTAGTCTCACGTGGAGAATCACACGCTGACTCTAAAGAAATTTTATCCTCGCAATTAACGCGAGTATCATAAATCTTGCAATTATCGCAAGTCTTACTGGCTCGCGTTTATCGTTAAACTCAGTAGTAGCCTCGCGTGGAGAATCACACGCTGGTTCTAAGAAAATTTTATCCTTGCGATTAACGCGAGTGTCAGAAATCTTGCGATTAACACAACTTTTAGCTTCGCGTTTATCGCGATATTGGCTGGTCTTGCGATTAATGCGAGCCAGTTTGCAAGGGACTGTAGCCTCGCGTTTTGTGAAGTTAGCCTCGCATTCAATGCGGGCATTGAGGGCCTTTCACCTAGCTCTCTGATTTCTATTTCGGAGTTGGATTATGGTCAATCCAGTTCCCGAGCTTTCTTCAATAGTAAAGAGGCCATTCTCTGCTATGGTTTCCTGCCTAAACGACGGCTCTATGGCCGCGGTCTCTACGGGTCCTCGATTAACGGTGGATTCCTGATTACCCGATCCTCGAGTATTGGAGCGCATGCGACGATAACATTCGGTCAGGTTACCTGACTCATAGGAGAGATACTCCTCGTACTTCTGCTGGTCGATCTCTACGACTAGCATGTTCACGTCGGATCCGATCCTCTCGACATTAGATTGCACCACAATCTCTTTTTTGGTGAAAGAGATGTCTCCCACTGTAGTCGCCAGTTTGTTCGCAGTAGAAATTTGCTTCCCTTCCATTGAAATAACTTAATTACAATAAAAATGAATAAGAAAAGAACAAACGAGAGGATTTATAAATTATCGCTCTCTTTTACAATGAAAAGTTCTCATAGCGATGGGATATAACTAGTAGTTTCTTTGGACGATCTGACGACGATGATCTTCTCTCTTGAAGATGACGACGGCCGACTTGATCTTGATCTTTTTTGGTCTTCACGAATTCAAGGCTCTCACGCGTAACTCGAATTCTCTAAGATGCGAAAAAGATTCTTAAGGCTTCCTCAAAAGGGTATTTATAACCTTAGGTCAATATGAAAGTTTCTATTTAAATAGAATTTGTATTCATCAAGGATTCTAATCAAATATCTTAGTTTTGATTTAAATCTCATGATTTAGAGTTTTGATTGGACTTAATTTGGATATTTGGATAAACCCAAATTTTAATCTCAATCAATTTATGATTCTGCTTATCTGCTCAAGCGGAGCTAATCGTATCAAAATGCGAAGCTAAGAAACCAGAACGCGGAGCTATTGAATAGCTCCGCATTTTGTTCAAACGCGAGACTAAAATAGCCAAAGGCGGAGCTACTAAGTTAGCTCCGCGTTCTATTATGGAAAATCCCTTTTTACTTAGAAATTTTCACTACCAACATCAGTTTCTAAGATAAAGAAATCTACTGGAAAGATGAACTCGTCAATATTAATGAGCACATCTTCAACCATATCAAGTGGTCTCTTGATTGAACGATTAGTTAACTATAATGTGATCTCGGTAAGTTGAAGTTTTCTTAACTCCAGTTATTGATAAACAGTATAAAAAAGCAAGTTGACACTTACCCTTAAATCAAGCAATGCCCTATCAAATATTGTATTCCCAATGGTGCATGAGATTATGGGGGAATCTGGATCTTTGTATTTAATATGTAAGGAGTTAGAGAGGATTTACGATATATTTGCAGTAAGAAAAACTTTCTCAGGAATGTTTCTTACTCATTTCGTAGTAAACAAATCCTTGATAAACTTGGCATCAATGGAAACCTTTTGTATAATATCAAGGAGTAGAATATTAATCTTCACTTGCTAAAATATTTCAAGAATCTTCTCTACTTGCAGTGAAAGTTTTCTAAGCTGATTGGGATATGGCACTTTTAGCTTAGGAACAGGTTCTTCCGAATGAGCATGTGATGGTAATGGAGGTGATAGAGATGGATGTGGAGAAAGAGATGAAAAAGATGGTGTACCTTGCGGAACAATAGGAGTGAGATCAGGGAGCATAGCTATATTATTGTCCACTTGCTTGCCAGATCTGAGCTTGTGAATGGCATTGTATTTGTGAACATGGGATAAAGCAGACTGAGATGAGTAAGAGTTGGGATTTAGTATTGGTTGGTTTGGAAATGTACCCGACCCCCGCTCACTCAGCTGTGTGGGTAACTGTCCAAACTGCTGCTTTATATTCTTAATCGATTGAGAACTTGTAAAAAGTTGCTGGTCGGTTTGTTGTATAAAATCAGTAGACACTTTCATTAAATTTTGCATTTGTGTGTCTAAATTAGACGTTGTCTTGAAAAAGTTCTCCACATTTCTTTCAAGTGTCGTTAACCGTCTATCATAATCATTGTTAGACCCATGCTGTGATATGATTGATTATGTGCAGATGGTCTATTCTGCTTGTTCCCTTGATTCATAACGTTTGGGTGTTAATATACACCCAAATTAGGTCTTGGAAACTGACCATTGGGTAGAGATTGCATATTAGGTTTAGAGGCTCCTTGATATTGCTCCTGACTGTATGAGAGATTTGGGTGGTTTCTCCAGCTCGGATTATATGTAGGAGTATAAGGATTGTTCATGGGTCATTGATACAAGGCGTTAGCCTATGCAAGTATTGGACTCATAGGGTTCATTAATAATGGACACTCTGGAAACTTGAATTTGATTGACTTGACCCACCGGTGGAGCGCTAAGAGTCTCTAATTCCTCAATTCTCTTTATAAGAGCTGCAATCTTAGCTTCGACAGATATAGAGCTATCGATGTTATGGATCACACCCTTATGTGTAGAAATTGATGCATTGGGTCTGTATAATTTTCTACGATAGGTTCTCAAGGAAATTCCATGCTTCATCCTCATTCTTCCTCATAAACTCCCTAGGCACATGGGCTCAAGAAATGTTTTAGATGTGTAATTGAGTCCTTCATATACAATTTGACACAACTGCCGCTTTTCTATCGCATGGTGGGGGCATTGAGCTAACAAATTTTTGAACCGTTTCAAGTATATCCAAAAGGGTTCTCCCAACACTTGACAGAATTGATTAATTTGATTTTAAATTTTTGTGGTTTTGTGCGTGGGATAATACTTCTTGAGAAAAACTGTAATGATTTAATCCCAGGTAGTGATTGAATCATTAGGCATACTGTACAGCCACTTCTTGGCATTATTTTTTAGAGCGAATGGAATGAAGCATAGCTTAATTGTATCTTCCGATAAGTGTTGCAGTTTATTCATTACAAACATTCTGAAATTCACTGATAAAGAGATATGTATTCTCATAATCATAACTAGTGAATTTAAGAAGTATACTGATATACTGAGATTTTAGTTCATAGTGATTACCCGCTGCATATGGAAGTTTGATACATGACGGTAATGATGTGCGCAATGGGTAGCATCGATCCTGAATGATCGGGATCGGTTGGTCCATCTTGTCTCCCATGAACAAATCTGATCTCACAAGTCGACCAAATTAATCACGGGTCCAATGTGGTATAAACCAACGATTATGAGTGGATGCGTGAATTTCCTAAACTAATGCAAGAAGTGAGGTGTGGTGAGATGAAACGGTAGAAGAAATATGATCAAAGAAAAATGTGATGTCCTACAATTTCTATTTTTAAAAAAAATTTTTTACAGAACCAGAGACACAAAATACAGAACTAGAGAGAAATAGAGGGAGGGAATCACCAAATTTGCAGCTAAATGGCAGTAATTGTTGTTGTTTAGCGGCAAAACCAAGAAGTTTGGCTCGCTGATTTTTGCAATGTACTTCTGAGTCTTCTTTCGTTGCTTTTTACTTCCTGTATCTGAACTTTCAGGTCTCTGCACACTCAACACACATTGTTAACATGTAAAACGTTAGAAAAACAAGAAAATAAGTTAGAAAAAGTAAGAAAATACCATCGATCTCCGGCAACGGTGTCAAAATCTACTACAAGCGAACAGTGTTGGTTGTAGTGCAAACAGATCATTCCATAGAAATCTAGATGTTTTTGCTATCTTGCAATTCTTTAGTTCTATCAAATTAACTATGAGATTCTAAATTGAGAAAATTAGTTTTAAGTTCCTAATATTTAGTCTAGGATTTCGAATTCATTAGAATAATAGCCTAATAATAAATTATCTATTTCTTCCTAACTTTTTAATTATACATGATCAAGTAACACATTAAAAAGGTGATCTTTTTAATTTGATTTTAATTAAGTGCTTCTAAGTATGACCTATCAAGTGACATATAAGTATATATCATCAAAAATAGCATTCTTCTTAAAACAAATTTTATCTAGGAGATAATCTTATAAATAAGAAGCAAAAAAATAAACTTCAAATCATATTCTATGTATAGGCTATTAAAAGACCAAAATTACGTATAACCTATCAAAGAAATTAGATTTATAAGTTTATTTTCTTCAATTTATTTATAGGAAATCGTGTTAATAATTCTATAAATAAAAATAAAGAATTTGAATTTCAAATTTCATCTAAGTATAGATTATCAAAATATGAATTAAGTATAATCTATCAAAGAATTATGACTTACGAAATCTATCTTTATTTTATTTATAGAAAATCATGACTTTATTTCTTTTTAGGAAGAAAATGAGATAAATCCAAGTTAGATCTATTAAAATAATTTTATCTACATTCTAAAACTAATGCAAATTAGTTACTCATACTACTAATTATCAAAAACCTATATTTATTTGTGAAAGCCATGAAAATTCTATTTTCCTAGAAATCAAGAGAAATCTATACTAAAAAGCGATTAAATCTAACTAAACGGCTAAGAAAAATACCTTTATTTACTAAAAATCACTTCTGAACAATGAAGTCACCTCTAGAGCGCGGTATGGCGGTCGTCACCCCTTCGAAAAAATCCTAATCTTTATTGATATCTAAGATTACAAAATTGCATCTAAAAAACTCTCCTTAATTTATAAGGATTCATGAGTATTTATAACTCAAACACAATTATACTCCTACTCAATCTCAGTACAAAAAATATAATCCTAATCCAATAAAACTAATCTCAAGAGATATAATGCTAATTCAATTCATAGGTATTAGAAACCAATAGTTGATATTAGATTGCTCAAAATACTTCTTTCGGGTCCAAAACTCGAAATTAAGTTCAGCACATCCATACATTACCCACTGGATCAGATTTTCCATTCTGCAATATTTCAGTAAAATGACCATAATTTTAGTATACGAACTCGGATTGAGCTGTTCTTGGGCTCGTTTAAAAGATAATTCCGAGATCTACAAATTTCTTTGACATAAATTTTTCCAGTTTAAGTTTTATATTGGACGAATATACTTTTGAAATTACTGCTGCTGCACTTGAGTTTCTGTATTCACCTTAATTGACTTTTTTTTGCTCATATCCTTGACAAATTTGCTTTATCTCCTTCTCTTCCTTACAAATCCTTTGTTACCTATAAAACACACTAAATATATACGAGTAGCAATTATTTATATATAAAAATAGATAAAATATGGGAGTAAATATGCAAAATATAACACTCATCAATAATCCAAGAAAGAACCACTGGAAAACAATATAAAAATACTCAAATAATTGAGATACATTGCTATAGATGGTTTGCAGTATATATCTAACAATATTTGAAGTTTACATTGATACTAACAGGATTACAAATTCTAAACATGTAAAACTATCAGTTGATATGTTTTTATTATTGGAGGTACAATTATCTCTTGACAAATTCTCAAAACAAACATGTATAATAAGATCTATTACCGATTTGAATTCATCAATTTTATATAAGGCTGGGAAAAAGGCAGAATAGCTCCGAAACTTTTTAGAAGATATTCCAATATAGTCTAAACCTGTGCTAGTAATTTTAATCCATTATAATAGCTAAGTAGGAAGTGCACAATGCAGAAACTTTTAAAGAAACAAGGCTCACTGGTACCTAACAATTAATGATGTAGGAACTGTTAAAAAGAAACATCTTAACGAAACAAAGTCCTAACAGTTTTGAGAGAAGAAATTTTCAACAATTACCAATCAGTTTTACATTCTTCCTCCAGCATGACTACAAATAATCACCAAGCTCTCCGGACCCCCTCTTTATAAACATTGTAAAGAGGAAAAAAAAAATAATAATAACAAACTAACTATAAATCACATAAATAAAAAATTTGTCTGGTGTACAAACGTGAGAGTCAAATCACTATCACAAAATCATCTCACTTTCGGAGAGTAGTAACTAGTAAGCTGCCCGGGCGCCTGGCCGGCACCATCAGGCCCCCTTCGGAGCGGAGACCGATGGGGAGTGGCGGAATGGGAATTGCCGTGGCTGCGAGTTGTGGGCTGAGATGCAGCCTCTCGAGACTGCCTAGACCTGCTTTTCATGGCTTCGATCTGTTCCAAATTCTCCACGACTTCTTTCATCGAGGGCCTGCTTTTGGGCTCACCAGCGAGGCATTTGAGAGTGAGTTGTGCTGCTAGAACTGCTCCTTTAGATGGGTATTGCCCCTCCAACCGAGGATCCATTAAACGAGCCAGCTTCCGCCGGTCTGCTAGGAATGACTTCGCCCACTCTACCAAGTTGTGCTGCCCGCTAGGTCGGTTCGTGTCAAGGGCTCGCTGCCCAGAAAGCATCTCAAGTAGCACGACGCCAAATCCATAAACATCGCTCTTCACGTATAAATGACCTGATGATCATATCATATAACACAAAATTAAAAATTACTTGCGTCCAGGTAAGGATAAAAGGTTGTGAAAATTTCGTTGTCCGAGTTAAGACTTGAATATTCCAGTGCAAAGAAAGCTTCAACATAGAAAACGTGGCAAGGTCCACGGTCTAAGTATTGAGCAACTTGCCAGCTGGTCCCCAACAGGCTCCAATTTCCGTGATGGTTCTGAATTGACACTTTTTCTATCAAACAACTAAGCTTGTAATTTGTCTTGGTTGTCTTGGTCAGATACTGATAGACGACCCATACAACGAAGACCCTACCGTGATAGATGACCAGATACTGATAGCTACTCCATGTGCAACAAGCATCTCTAAGCGAGTCATTAAACAGACAGACTAAACTGTGGGCAATAGATCCCTGTCTGTGTGTAATTCTAGCATCCCTGTATGTATGTAGGAAATCCAAGCATTTCCCACTAAAAGAAAAATTTCCTGCAAGTTACCAAGACGAGCATGGACAAGTAATCAAGATAACTGCAAAGGGGACTAGAAGGTCAGGGGAATACTACGAGCTACCAAAAGGAGCATGCAGCAGTGCTTACGAGGAGAACATAAACGGGAAGGGGAAGAGCAGGTCCAACATTTGATACTGGACGCAACGTTCATTTTATGCATGTGTGGATACTGAAAGTGGCACCTTCGGGTGGTAGGAGAGAGGTTATATGCAAGTTACTCCTACACATTCACGGAAGAACTACAAAAACTTTAGTCATCCTGGGGTTGCATAACTTGCAAACACCTAAAATCTTCTAAATCACACAATACGCACTAGCAGAGAATGGGCGAAGTGAAGATTGCAAAACCATCCCTGCCCATCTCAAAGCACATCATTTCATGGTTTTCACCACTACTGGTGATGAAGCAACCGATAGTTCAGGTGGAAATCCACATGATGGTGCTTCCCACTATCCATAATCATGAGGTTCAGGTTGATTGAAGCAACAAATGTTGCACGCTATCATGGATTGACATGTCACCAAATTAATTCTTTCAGGTTCTGAAGTCCTAAAAGCTACATGCTGGTGACAACATATTGTGGTGGGTCTGCACATCTATGTACACAAGTCTGAGTTTCATCCTAACTTCAAGTTCTTACATCTTAAGTTCATATTGCTCATCATCCCTGATACAGGTACCCATTGCAACACCTCAAATAATCATAAAATCATGTGTCAGATGGTTATCTATGTGCTAGAAGTCATTTTACATGTCCAGTAATTATGTTTTATTTGATCACAATGTGTGGATGTATACACGATGGCTAATGAAAATAGACATTAATATCGGTCTTTTGTTTGGACTAGCTGGTAAAAGTTGGGTCATCCTAGGGACTGAGAATTAATTTTCCCAGTATAAATATCTAGCAGTTTGATAAAGGTCAGTGGAGAAATGAGGATAGAATTTCCAATGATGTCCCCTTCTATCAAAAACAAAACAGTTGACTACTATTTGTGATGAACCACTACGTTGATGGCACGGTAAAGGGCATGGTGGTCCTTTCCACAATCTACAATGATGTGATAAGATTTGGGGGGTCCATGAACCAAATTCCCAGTCTATGAAGACACTAGCAAATTATTTATTAAGAAAATCGTACAAATTAGCAGGGATAGAGTCCTTGTTGATACATACCAGTAGCTACGTACTCTGGTGCGGCATAACCATAGGTACCCATTACTCGAGTAGTGACGTGTGAGTCACTACCTGTCGGACCGTCCTTTGCCAGACCAAAGTCAGAAAGCTTGGGATTATAATTCTGTAAGAAAGATGAATGATTAGGTGAAGAAGATCATAGTACTAATCATCCCTTGATCAATGTTGGTAAACTCAGAATAGTACCGAATCAAGGAGGATGTTGGAGGCCTTGAAATCACGATAGATTATTTGTTTCTCAGATGTGTGAAGGAATGCAAGGCCTCGGGCAGCTCCAAGGGCTATCTTCAACCTTAGGCTCCACGAGAGTGGTTCAAATGCTGCCCCTCCTGCTCAAAAAGAAGAAATAAGACGTGTGAGAATAGGGTAAAGACACAACTTTATCTGATTAACAAAACAAGAGTTCTATCTTTCAAAACTAGAATTTCAATGAAACAGATATGGGAATCGGTACATCATTTCATCATATAGTAGAAACAATTAATTCGATGTCAAAATCAAATCCAACCTTTATCCCAAGATTTTGGGGTGAGCTATATTATACTCTTTCTTCTATTCAGCTTGGTTAAGGGCTATTTTCACATTTAAATTCACCACTACCCTGTCCATTTTAATTGCTTCTATTCATTTTCGCTTATGCCTATCTCTTGTTTTTTTTAATGGCTTCCATCCATTCAGCTCGGTTAACAGTAGAAACAAATTTTTACGAAATTCTAAAAACTAAATGAAAAAGCATAAAAGGCCATTATCCTTCTAATGTTTCAATTGTATGGGTCAAATACATGAATTGTTATCATCATTCAATTCTGTTAAAAGCTGTTGGGTGTGCAAAGTCCCCAAATTGGAGACGGATAGCATAATCTACTTGGACTCGCAATGACTCAAAAAGATCAAATGTTCATTGAGTCATGACTCAAAACATACTTAACCACATGTTCATCTAAGCATCTATCCAAAATAAAATTAAATCCCAAGCCTTCAGCATGGTAAACCCACCTGTCACCCTCAGTACTTGTTTCTTTAGGTGTATCACCTATCTTTAACTCACTGTCAACTATGATCCTATTGATCCTATTGAAGAACTCTATCGCCCATGTCCGTCCTCATCTCTTTATCAATTACGATCCTCCTATTGAGGAACTCCATTGCCCAAGTCCAAATTAACCTCCTCATTTTACTGTCATTAAAGCTACCTGCAGCTTCTAATGGATGCAATCATCTCCTTTCCTACCTTTTTCGTGTATACCTACTCATCCATCCTAGACTGTTCATTTCACTTGCTCTTCCATCTATCTATTATTTCACCGTAGAGGACGTATTCTATTTTGATTTTTTCATAATCCTTAAACACCTAGAGATGCCTACCTAAGGAATGGTTTGTTAGTAGCACTTGATCTGAAAGATAATAAATTATTAAGGAAAAGAAAATGGTAAAATAAAAAAGGAATAAAGATAAAAACTGGACTCTTCTCTTGGGTATTGGACAACAAGACAAGATTTAAGTAAATTTTCAACAAATTCTAACTGTCATGAACTGACAGGCATAAGACATATAAAAGTCGTTCTTCATGCCAGATGCATGATCAAAGTGATATGGTATTACAAGTAGCTGCAACATAAAAATATTCATAAATATAAATATTAATAGTTCATCAGCATGTGTCGAAAAACTCACTCCTGAAGAGGTGGTTCTCTAAGCTGCCCTTTGCCATGAACTCGTATACAAGGAGTAGCTCCTTATCTTCCCAACAATAGCCCAAGAGCTTGACAAGATTCGGATGTGAGAGCCTTCCTAGAAAATTAATTTCAGACTGCAATGGGAAAGTTAAAGAGAAGAAATAAGAATGGATCATGTAACAAACTTACTGATGCAAGGATTAAAGCCAACACGAGATGTAGTTTTGCATAACCTTTTTAACGAAATATCTTTTAGATGCTTCCCTAACAAAACTATCCCGTTTCTAAACCGTACAATGTGCTAAATTGAGCAGTGTTGTGCTGCCACAGCCAACCTAGAATAGATGGAACATATGCTAATGCATGAGTAGCCATGCTTGAAACTCGGAACCCTATAGAATTAGGTGGAGAAATGTACAAAAGGATGAGCATGAAAGTGCCACTACGGGACTGTCTGGTTGCTTGCAAGTAATGCTATAAATTGCAATTTGTATTAATGCAAGTGAAACTGCAGTAATAAAAGTTGATGCAACTTGTATTACTGTGCTTTCATTGGAAGTTGCACGTGTAACTAGAGTTGCAAATATTTTTAAATTTTAATTTCTTATTTGGAAGAGTTACGAGAAGTACCATATTTTCAACAATACATTTACTGTTTGCAAATAAGAGCAGTAAGCCATCAAACACTATTTTCTGCAACCGTAATCGCTACAAGTTAAATGGTCCCTATTGCAGTTGCAAAATTTTGCACCTGCAAGGCTGCAACTATAGGCAACTATAGCCAAACAGTGAAAAAACATACTTGCATGTAAAGCCAATTGCAAGCCATCCACTTTATACACTTGCAACCCCTACTAAATAGCCCTTATATGAGGGAAGCTTAGAGGGCTGATGTTCCCAACATCATTCTGAACCTAAAGGTAAACGTCATTACTAGAAAGAAGTACTAAAATACATAATGTCAGCATAAGACATCAATAGACAGGGAATGAGAGACAGATCAATGCATCTCAAAACTAGCCATATAAACTACATCACCAAAAAAGTAAGAAACCAAATACCTCTATGTAAAGGGAAAAAGAGGAAGCTTGTTGCCTGTATAGAATGTAGTAATAATTTTTGCTGAGACGAACTTGGCTAAAGACATTATTCCCAGTCATGGCAACATAATTAAATGTCTTAGATAGAACAAGAACTCAAGAGGGAAATCAACTTCTTAAAAAAACAGAAAGAAAGAAAGAAAAAAGGAAAATGAATTCAGATTTAGACGATCACCTGCCACTCTTCCAGCCCTTGCATACTCTCGGGATTTAGTTTCTTCACAGCAACAACCATACCAAGACCACTCTTTGCAGGATTCAGAGTCTTCTCATCGACCCATCCCTTGAACACCCTCCCGAATCCACCTTCCCCAAGAACAGTCTCAGGCCTAAAATTCTTCGTCGCACTCCTCAATTCAGCAAAGCTGAATACCCGAAGGTTCGGGGCTTCAAGAATCCGACCCTCAGGACAAACGTCGTCGATACTATAGCCGCTGCCGGTAGACTGACCGAAGGTGCTGCTACTCATGTTGCTTGACAGCTTCCCAGTTGTGGTGGTACTACTGCTAGTCTTTGATGTTGAACGTCCTGTGTGAAAAGGGAAATTGGACCGCAGTGGGAAATCGTACTAATGGGTCTGACCGTTATAACATCTTCTATAGTTCTAGTCAAATTTGGAGGGAAGAACAGGATATTCTAGTCGAAAAGATGTTAAAATCAAAGACCATCTACTCAATTTTTAATTCAAAATTTGCATCCCTAAATTGTATAACCATTTCAAGACCAATATAGTCAATGCTAGATGCATAAGACTTTTATTGCATCGTAAGTCATTTAGAAAGAGGAAACAATGCCCCAACCGAAAGTAGACCCCAAAACCTTGACCTTGGAAAATAATGGGTCAAACAAGCACCAATATCTCCCCAAAAAAATAAATAAACAAACATTGAAAAATTTGAGCTGATTTAGGTGAAATAAAAAATTAAACAATTTGGAGTTGATTTCCCCAAAAAAAGAAAAAACAAAAGAGTAATTCAAATTTATGAGAAAATTTAACATCTTGTTGGTATGAGGGACAAGCTAATGCTAACATCAGATAAAAGAAATTAAAAAAAGCACATTTCACTTTCGAGGATCAAAATTCAAATAAAAAAAAAATTAAAATCATGTTGTTTTACTATCAAAAAAAAAAAAAAATCGAAGGATCAAAATTCAATCAAAATTAAACACATCGGAGTGAATTCAGAAATGCCCATTTCGCTATTACAAGAAAAATTAACATCCTGTTGTTTTACAAGATCAAGCAACCACTAACACCGAAAAAAAAAAAGAAATAATCAAAATTGCCAGCATATCCATCTCTAATTTCATCCAAAGGATCAAAATTCTTTAAAATTTAGGAGTGAATTAAGAAATGTCCATTTCAATAAAAAATTCATCTCCTTGATGACTTATGAGTTCAATCTAATCCATACAAATAACCTAAAAAGATTGAATCTTTCCTGAGAATTTAGCAACTTGGGACTGAATTTCCAAAAGACCCATATCAGAAATTTCAAGAAATTCATCTTTCGCAAGACTTTTTTTTATCGGGATCAGTCTTGAAAATTATCTCAAAATACCTACAAACCCATATAAAAAAAAATTAAGGAAAAGAAAAAGCATAAGAAAAGGAGAGCAAATTAACATATACCTGGACTGCTTGGCCTTGTGTTTGCTGGGCTCGGAGATTTCGCTTGTGAATCCAAGCAATTCCCCATCTCCCTTTAATCCTTGCTCTGCTAATAACTCTCTCTCTCTCTCTCTAACTAATTTTATCAAAGATTTTCTCTTTCTCTGTCTAGACTATCTCAGGGAGAAGAAAGAGCATGCCGAGGGAAAATAGAGGAAATAGAACTGACGGTGGATGGTTGAACTATTATGCTATTTTATACTCTCTCTCTCTCTCTCCTCTCTTTAAAACTGGAGTATTTGTCTTCGCTCTCCAACTCATCTCACTCTCGTCTGGGGAAATTCTAAATGCGCACCACATTTAAATAGTGAGAACCACATACTATATAGTAAAGTGATTTACAACATAGGGGAAAATAGTGCTCTCTAGTAAAACATGGTGCGCATGTAGAAGTTCCTCTCTGGTCGTCAATCAATACTAAGTCCATGGAGAGAGAGGGGGAGCTCCTCCGATCCATTCTTGGTGTCCAAGTGAAAGCAATGATATGATAGATCTCTCCCGGCACGTAGAAAATTCCCCCACTGTCCCTGTCCGTGCCACGGTCACGCATGGCCGCTTTCGCCGGATTTGGATTCTCTTAAAAGCTAAAGAAAATTTTGAATCATCCATCGATTTAATAATAGATAGTTAAAACTATGTTAATAACTGTTCATATAATTTTGTGCTTTCAAGAGAATTAGGGTTCGACTTGATGCGAGCCGACAAGAGAGAGTTTGCTAGTCACAATGAGGGAGAAACCCCCAGAATTTAATTGGAAATTTTGTTACAGAAGAGATTGCTACTATTAAAAATAATAGTATTTTAAGTGGGGAGTGAGAAGGGACCACTCGAATTTATTAGAAGTATTGAAATAAAAAGATTGCTTTTATGGAAAATAATACTATTTTATTGTTATATACTAGTGGAGAGGGCACAGGCAACAAGAAAAAAAATTATGTGCAAGCATGAGATTAAAGTACATATTTAATCTTCTAGCCTAATATAGTCTCTAACTTCACGATGATTAAGTATCCTTTTGAGCTACTATCCCATTTTCTCTAACAAGCAAAAAAATTATTTCCATTTTAATAGATCAATAAGTTATTTTTAGTACAAGAATTTTCTGGACTTGACAAGGTCCAAGGCCAACTAAATGGACTTAAATTACAATTGCACACCCCAATTCTTTCTGGACACACCCCTTCCAGAGGCACATTTCTTGAATTTTTTCAAATTATAGTTTTTCTAAGACCGAACTTCTATTTTCTAAAAATACCCTCATGAAAACCTCTCTCCCTCCTCTCCGTCCTTCTTCGCCCCACCCTCTTTGTTCTCCTCCTTCCCTCCCCTCTTCCCCCATCCCCCTCCCTCCTTCTCTTCCTCATCCTTACCCTCCCTCCCTCCCTCCATCTTCCTTTTCGTCCTCCATCTTCCTTTTCCTCATCCTCTATCATCCTCCATCTCCTTCCCCTCCTCCTCTATCTCTACTTCCAACCACCCTCCTCCCCTTCCAACCACCCCCTCCTCATCTCCTATCCTTCCCTTGTCTTAATTGCCCCTTCCCAGCCACTCTCCTCCCTACCAATGTACCTCCACCCCAACCACCACCTTCCTCTCCCTCTCCTCCCTACCAATGTACCTCCACCCCAACCACCACCTTCCTCTCCCTCTTGGCGCCACCTACCTCTCACTTAACTACCTCCCTTAATTCTAATCTTAACCCAATCTCCTTAAAACTAAAATTAAGAGAAGGAAATTTATCCAAATAAATTAATGACAAATTAGTAACTAAAATCAAATTAAGTGGGGCTAAGTGGGGTCTATCCTTAAAGAATTGAGACGTGTCCTTATAATTACTCAGGAATAAATTATATTATTAATCAGGCGTAGTAAGAGAGCCCAATTAATAAGTCCCTTATACTTAATTACAGCTAGGCTCTTATCCAAGCACATGGTCCCATCACAAATGATTAAATTACCCCTCCATCTTTATGTAAATAGACCAAACGAGAAATACAATCTCTGATCCTCTTTCTCCTTCCTTTTTTAGTAAATTATTTTAATATTTATATCTTGCTGCCTTAAGTATCAAAGGATTTTTTGCTGGGACCTAGACTCGACCTCCTAACATTTGATTTGCTTGTGCAGGTGACACTTGGGGATTTGCATGTTTGATGACTAGTTATAGGGGTCCTTTTGGCGCACCTCATTCACTGTCTAGCATGCTAAAACTCACATGCTTTATTGATAGTAATATTGGCATCTTCTATGGGAACTGAAGAACGTTTCCTAAAATGAGTAACACTCAAGCGTAATCAACCGAATAGCCACCACACAGGAGAGAGAAGGAGCTAGCTTGTTTGTCAATCCAACAAATAACATGATGGTTCACCAACTACCATTTTGGTGCTTCACTCTTGAGAAATTCCAACAGTTCACTCAATATTTCATATAGCAAGTGGTAATCTAGGTTGATGATCGCTTCCAACTCATAAACAACCTCATTGTAGTGGGGAGGTAATTCACATGTGCATGAAGGTCCTCAAACTTCTAGACAAGGCTTACAACCAATAGATTCTATCCAACCTATCATTAGTGGGTGCCTGACTCATGAGCGAACTCCTCATCCTATTTAGAGTACAATCAATCAATATCCTGAGTTATCCTAGCACGCGAAAATAGGTCAAAGAGAGGGCACCAATCTTTCTATTGTGCATAATCAACATGGAGGAACTTATGACTCCTCTAGGAAGTCAGAAGAGAGCATTGTCACCAACATAAGAGAAATCAATCATCTCATCAAAGCAAGGAGACACAAAGAGTGAGAAAGAGGCCATAGTACTCTAATAGAGTTGGACAAAGATAACTATTATAAAGTTGAAACTCCCTATGAATTTCATCAACTTAAAACTCCGAAGCTAGATCTCAACATGTGAAATGAGGAGTCTAATTAATGATAAAAACAAGCTCACTTAAAATTACGTGCTTATTTGAGCTGATTTGCACATATGCCGAGTATTTTTGTTGCCATTTGTTTTGTCCTACCAGCTTTTATGGATTTTGTCAACTTAAAATATTCAATGTTAGAGTTCAGTATATAGAAAGGTAAATCTTACTAATGATAAAGATAAACTCATTTACATGATACTTATTTGAGTACAGTTGATTTCCCAAAAGCTTTCTAAGTTTGGACTTATCCAGTCGCATTTGTGGCTAATCGCCTTAATGCTAGGTACTGAAAATGAGTTAAACTCATCATGATGGACTGTCTCTATGCTCTTTTATGGTATTTTCTGAGTTATATTCTCGAGTGACTTGGGCCTCAGAGGCAATTTTGATTTTCTAACCGTGATGGCCTTTTGGATGACTAGGCTTTTTCGCTTTTGATGTTAGGTTATCACCCGCTTGAAGCAAGTTATTTCCTCATGGAGAACAATCGTCATGCTCTTTTAAGGTCTTTCTGAGTTAGGTTCGGTGACCTGCCCCGACAATGTTACCTTGAATGACTGATGTTTACGGTTATTTGGATGATTTGGCTTATTTGCATTTGGCACTATCCACTTGAAACAAGTTAATTTGCCACAGTGGACCACCATTGTGTTCTAATTTAGTTGCTATGGGAAGACTTGGTTTCCATAGGACTTCTAGTTTTTCTGGAGCATGTACTACTAAGTGGTCAAAGTTTTTGTGACATTCACCTTAACGCTACATGCTTGGCTGCTTGAAGCGAAGTAATTTGGTGTGGTGGACCATCTCTACATTCTTTCTTGGTTACTTGGATAATATAAAGTTCTCATGAGACTTCAATATGTGCCTGAGCCTTTGTAGCAGGTGACAGAAGGTCTTGAGAGTGGATAACCTCTTACTTTGGACTGATAGCGACTTTTGCCTTAGTGATCTGAGTCGGCCGAATCCTTTTACTAAGAGATTTGGAAATCGTCTATTAGCATCAGTCAATTTTATCGATTGATCTTGTAGGTCTCTAGGTTTTAATTGTTCTTCCATTGTAGAATATAAAATTTTGCAACTCAAAGAGGTATGAGAGACTACTAACCTCATGTACGCGAGGCTGTTAGCCTCGCTCATGTGATGAAGCTAGCCTCACACATGCAAGGCTGCTAGCCTCACACATGCAAGGCTATTAGCCTCACGGCCGCTTCAAATGTGAGGCTGAGTCAGCCTCACATAAACTCATTTCCAGAGAGAATTTTCTTTTGGATTTTTATCAAAATTACAAATCTAATCATATTCAATTACTCCGTATTAAAGATATGAAATCCAATTGAAATAAAAGACTACAGTTGAATTGTGATAAAATTCCATCATTATCTCCTCATAAAACACCTATAACTACCTCATGGCTATAAATAGGCATCAAAAGATGAGTTTTGGGCACCTTGGAGACATTTGGCAAATTGATTTATGCGTGAGGGTACGCTGACTAGCAGCAAGAAGCCATCTGCCAGCAGTCATCTTCATCAATTCTCCACGTTCAAGATCAATCCAAATATCAGATCATCCATGAAGTATGCAGTCATCTTCATGCATGAGGGTACGCTGACCAGCAACAAGAAGTCATTCACCAGCAGTCATCTTCATCAATTCTCCATGTTCAAGATCAATCCAAGTATCGATGCTCTATAACCATTTCAAGAACCCACATATTTTGTAAAGGAGAGTGATAAGTTATAAATCCTCTCGTTTGATTTTTCTTTGCTTCTTTTCATTGTAATTTTGAGATTATTGTAATCATAAATCAAAGGCAATAAAAGGAAGCTTAAATTTTGCGAGAAATAAATTGGCAACCATAGTAGAAGAAGTCTTCTACACTGACGAGAAGATCGTGGCCCAATCTAATGCTAAGAAAATTGATAAATCTATGGAGATATTGGTCATAGAAGTCGATCAACAAATATACGAGGAATATTTGTCCTCGAGATCGGTAAGTCCGGCCAAAATACGGCTCCATCGCCACTACGAAACCCTAATTACGAATTCTAATAACAAGAGAACTCCCATTGAACATGAACTCTTTGGATCTTTATGTTCAAAACAGGAAAGAGCATTTTGTTTTGATTCGAATGATGAGGTAATTCCCGTTGAACATGAACTCCTCGGATTTTTGAGTTATGAATACAAAAGACTCGAATGACAAATTCGAATGATAAGTAAACTCCCGTTGAACAGGAGCTCTTTGGATCTTTGAATTCGGAAACTTTGAATTTCTCTCTTCCTATCATGGGGGAGATGGCTGCGCAAGGTACTAAAGAGAAGCCAAGATTCGGCCTAACCAGAACTCAAATTTGGAGTTGAAACCATTGAGCACGATGACAATGCTCAAAAAATAAGTCCAAATCGGATCTAATCTGAAATGTGATGCTACTCAGTACAGCGTAGAAATGCTAAAATGCTACGCTTTCAGCCTATCATACAAGTACCAAAATGTGAGGCCATTCCGTCTCGCGTGGATCACTCAAAATGCGACGCTACTCAGCCCCATGTACATCAACTAGAACGTGAGGCTACCTAGCCCCACGTACAAAAAGCAAAACGCGAGGCTCCTTAGCCCCGCGTGAAAAATTCAGAATTCAAACCTGAGCCTCAACCCTGCGAAGTATCCACAAAACCAGGTCAGGACGCCAACTAAGGCAAGGGTGTCGTACTTCCGCGCCTGCAGATTTCTATAAACACAACAAGGGGTTTTGCAAAGGCCGAAAGAAAAAGAAACTTACTTCAGAAGCGTAGTCCGCTCAACATCTCTAGATCAGGTGACTGATCTGCAATAATTTCTCACTAATAAGAGGACAATGGTACAATCTCATCCGCCCAACCGATGTGAACAAATAATTTCTGCAGTACTTACTAATTTCTATTGTGGTCAGTCAAGACCCTCACGTTTTAGTCCAATAATCGAGCCAAAGAACAATACACCTAAAAGAAGGCATATCCAAAGATGAAATGCCATTACCAACAAAGAATCTCTTATTATGACTTCGAATATTGAAAATAAAGGAAATAAATCACATGGTGAGAAGCATTCATCTGACGCAGACGCACGCCATTATACGCATCTCAGGTCAGGGATGTTAGCACCACAGAAGTACAAGATGTTGGTTGGGGGTTCAGATGATGAAGAAGAAGAATATAATGACCATTCAGCTATTGCAACGCCCCGATCATACGAGTCTTCCCCATTTGGAGGAGAAATGGTCCATATGACAAGAAGGTCCAGTGAAATAAATCAGAGATTGAAAGCTCAGGAATGGTTGATTTAAGAGCAACAAAAGGGTCTCGAGGAGCTCAGAACAATGGTTCTAAAAGTATTAGAAAATACGCAAAAGAATTCAAAAGATAAGATAGAGAAACCCTCTAATGAACCACTAAAGAAATAAGGTGAAACAACTGGTGGAAATAGAGAAAAGTCCTCTTCAGGAAAGGAAGAGAATTTTTACTTTTTCTTAGAGACTCGCATGCAAAAAAAATGCAAGACCAGTTAGAAGTATTGATGCACAGAAAAGACTTGCAAGAAGTAGGGATTACTAGGCCCTATCCGGTGGAATGGAAAACAACTCCTTTTCCTGAAAAGTATAAACCTTTGAAATTAGAATCCTATGATGGAAAAGGTTCTTCCAACCAGAATTGGTATTACTTCTTATCACCAATAGGTCTCCTTACGGAAAAGGATCTTATGATGACTAAGATCTTTACGAGTACCTTTGAGAGGGCCAACATTTATATGACTTAGACAGTTACCCCTAAGGGCTATCAAATCATAGTTTGATGTGGAGAAAGAATTCCTACGTCGCTTCTTCAAGGATGACATGGAGATCTTAGTCCATACTCTTCTTGCAAACAAACGAAGAGAAAATGAGACCGTAAAGAGTTTTATAGATAATTTTCGATAGATGTCGGTGTGATATCTGGATAGCATGTCACAAGGAATGCTAGTAAAAACCTGCAAGCATAACTTCCAAACCAACATAGTTATTAAGATGCGAGCGGTAGAATCTAAAATCTAGAAAGATCTGGTCATACAAGGGGAGCAAGTGGAAGACATAATTTGACGTATCGATGAACATCATGCTCAGAAGGGGATATCTATGAACCGACTACAACCACAATCATCCCGTCCCAAGGGGAAAGAAGAAATGATTACAAGGCCCGCCACAAAGCAGAAACTACAAAACAATCGAGATTCCTTCAGATCGCGTGTTGAATGGAATATGCTTTCAAAAATGAACAAGCAGTTACGTTTTTTCATTTGCTAAATAAGAAAGGGATGCTTAGGTTGTCCGAAAATCGAAAGCCTGAGGAAGCTAGGAAAAGAGATGATCACAAATACTACATCTACTATCAAAACATTGGACACTACCAAGAATTGCTATATTCTAAAAGACAAAATTTAGGCACTAATCGATACAAAGATGATCCAGTTGAGACCTGAATAGAAAAAGATATCCGCAAATATGGTTTCGATTATCATGGGATCCCTAAAAGTTCTGGCTGGCGTAGCTTCAATACCCACAGGAAAAATGGTGGAGAAGAGCTACGACCAGTATAATTTGGAGCAAAAGGGACTCTCTCCAATTTCTACCGAGAAAAAAGAAATTATGTGGGTACAGTCAGACTTGCTAAAAGACGAACAATGGAATACTTTAACCAGTTCGAAGAGAGCTGAAGGAAAAACTCGAATCTCTAATACAATATCCATACTCGGTGAAAAAGACCAATCTGGTACCACCTCATTTATAGACTCAGAAGTCAAGATAATGGCAATAGCCACTCACCCGAATGAAGCAGAACAATCAAACACCCGGTTCAGGAAGAATGACCTCAAAGACTATTGAAAGATGGGCCAAGTAAATCCACATAAGCACCTGAAGCACCACGCGCTAAGTAAAAAGAGCTCTGCGTCTAGAAGGATTCGAGAAAGGATAGTGAGGCAACGGGAGTACCACTTTGATTTAATGTGTTAGCCCAGTTAGCCAACATTCCTGTTTGAATTATTTTGTTTGAGCTTCTAGAGCTGTCAATAACAACGAGGGATGCCCTGAGGGAGGCTCTAGCTAACTCAGAGACGTTCCTTGCATAGATTGCAAAACCATCTGTCAGTGAATTGCTGCATTGTCACCAAACAACGAGGCAAATCACATATATAACATTTTCATCCGAAGACATACAAATAAAAAATTTAAAACACAATAGACCTCTATACTATTTAGGGTATGTCAGTTCAATCAATGTGAGCCAGATCCAAGTTGATCCTAGTTCTACATTGAGTATCATCTCTTAAAGGCTAATGCGATTTTTGGGTATTTCTATTAGTCGGCTGACACCCACTAACACCGCTACCTATGGATTCAATACTAACGGTAGTCACCCCTCGGGTGAAATATGACTTCGATGCCAAATTAGAGATCTAAAAACAGAAGTCACGTATTACATCATCGACGCCAACACGTCATATAATATCCTTCTTGGACACCCATGGATCCATGCTAATATGGTGGTGCCATCAACGCTCCATCAATGCATGAATTACTTTGACGAACATGGAAGAGTTCATACATTGATAGCAGAAAAGGCAACCTTTTGGGGGATTAGAAAACTACTTTATGGATATCATGCTATATCAAGATGTCCATTAGACTTTCGAGGATCCCGCCGAAGAAAGCTATGACAGCGGCAATGAAGCAGATTCTGAATCCAAGCCTAATGAGGATGACGATTTTGAGTATGAAATAAATCTATTTATAATAGATACAGACAAACTTGATGTAATTAGTGTCATTGATGAGGTAGGTGAATGGGTCACCTACTGTTGCATTTGCTTATTCACCTACTGTTGCTTCAAATTCTATGCCTTCCTGCACTAACACAGAGATAAATAGTTTATCTGAGTGAGAGATGTTAACAACCTTCCACTTACTGATACGGTCGTCACTCCCCACATGATCAGAAATAGCTGACGCAAAAGGTGCTATTTTTAAAGTATCTCCTCAAATGCCAGACCAACATCTCATAATATTTGGGGGAGTTGAGTTGTGGTCCAATCCAAATCTAAGTGATGACAACAATAACCAATCGTCAACGCAGTTCGAATTTTACGAACCAAATGCCCAACAAATAATGAGAAGGATGGGCTATAACTTAACTTCCAAAGAAGGCCTAAATTTTGGCAAGGGACGAAGAAACCTTTTAAGCTCATTTATACAAAAAGGAAAGAATCTTGATTATTATCATAAAAATCATAGGGAGTTGGTTATATTACGCCATCTACACCCTCAGAAGCAGAGCTGAAACAGCCAATCAGTCCAGAAGGTGATAGAGACACAACAGATTGGGATTCAGATAAAAAAACAGGAGCGATATTCCAAGCTCTTACAACAAATGTGACATCGGTAAGTAACAATGCAAAAAACAATGATCCGCCTCTCTTATTAGAAGATCCATGGGTCCAAAGATAGAAGCCTAATGGGACATTCGGTCCAAGCAGTGAAAACCACCCACCAAAGATAAAGTAATCTAAATCAACATGGGGATAGAAGAGAATCCAAACTCATCTTTATAACTGAGAATATGACCCTATCTGAAAGGAGGACCTGCTAGTGTTCGCCATGAAATTGAATTTTTATTTAACTTCTCAATAAAAGTTTACAATGAGAACGGTTGCCAGTTTATAGAAGATGAGGAAAATCTAAGTTCTCTCTTTGTTTAAAGCAGAGTTCTATAGCAGCTGTGGAGAATGATCTTACTCTCCGTTAACACTCCGTATAAATTTCTTTATTTAGAGCTCTTGATAAAACTAGCACTTAGATAGAAAATGATTTTCTCTTTAATATTGATCTCTAGATGCCTGTTTCAGCCTAAATTTCTGATATTTATAGGAATTTGGAGGTTTTTGAGTTGATGTAACTGTCCAACGATGGCCTCCATAATTTGAGAATTAATTTTTCGTCTTTTGATCTAGATGATTTATATTAAATCTCTAGAATTTGTAACCGATGTGTTTAATTCTTTGAACTGTAACCTAAATGCGGATCTCAACATTTAAATTCACATTTTAGTGTTTAGTGGCTTGCATGGTATGCTTGGACCCACATTTGTGTGCTATTGGAGATGGTTTTGCCTTTAAAGTAGAATCGCAATCATCTGGAGTTTGCATGAGTTATGTTTAGCTCTAGTCATGAGCTAAGAAGTTAATTAAAATTGCAGATCTCTCTTTGATTGAAGATTTGCGTTTTAGTTTATTAACTGGGCCCTCCCTTCTATTGAAAAGGGATCGTCTTTGGCTTTTATGTGCTTTCGTGGGCCATACCACAATTTCGCACTTGAGTCGTGGATTAGATTTGCATTTTAATGTTAGTTTAAGGGTCTGCGCGGATCATTCTTTTAAAATGCGACTCTTTGGGGCCCACCTTTATTAGCCCAATTCGCGGATCTCTCTGGTTGAAGATCCACAGTTTGGTTATCTTGAAAGATAAAACGTGACTCTGTGAAGGTCGCGTTTTAGTTTTTTTTGGCTTTTGAGATATGGATCTCTTTATGACTGATGATCTATGTGTTAACCATTTTAGACTTGAAATATGGATCTCTCTTTGATGATCCATGTGTTAGCCATTTTAGGCTTGAAATATGGATCTCTTTTTAGTTGATGATCCACATATTATCCATGTTAGGTTAATGTTCTCCAATATATCGATTGGAGATGATCATATTCCCTATTAATGATTTTAACACCGAACTCTTGAAATTGAAATAGTCTTGCATAGTTTTAGAAATGAAAGAGTAGAACTCTTTAAGTGATAAAAATCTCTTGATTAAGAAAGAGTTGAAACTCTTTAAGAGATATAAATCTCTAGATTAAAAAAGAGTAGAACTCTTTATAACATTAGAATCTCCATTTTTTTTGTACTAGAGGTGGATTCTCTCATAGAGGTATGTAGATCATCTCATGAGGGTCCACTCTTCTTTAGCCTTCTTGGCTTTTATAGGAGTTTTGGAGATTTAAAACCTCATTAATTTAGAGATAATGAAGGTGTAACCCCAATTTTAAAGGTGTAACCCGCATTTTAGTTTTCAATTGAATGAGGTGTAACCTCCATTTTAAACCATTCATTAATGGGTGTAACTTCCACTTTAATTGTTGTTCATGCATGATGATTTTGATTTTTTTTATCAACAGAACCCCTTCCAAAGTTCCAAAATGTCTTTAACTTTTTGAAGATATTTTGGATTACTTTGGATTTCTTTGTAGTTTGATAAAACTTGTCATTCAGTCAGAGCTAATTGTTAACTTGACAAATTTTGGAGAAATAGAATTTGGATTTGTCAAAAGTGATTTTTAACTTGACAAATTTTAGTGGAAATAGAATTTAGATTTGTCAAAGGTAATTTTTAACTTGAAAAATTTTGGAGGAATAGAATTTAGTTTTGTCAGAGGTAATTTTTAACTTGACAAATTTTGAAGAGATGGAATTTGGATTTGTCAGAGATAATTTTTAACTCGATAAATTTTCGAGAATATAGAATTTGGATTTTTCAGAAGTAATTTTTAACTTGATAAATTTTGGAGGAAAATTGAATTTGCATTTGTTAGAGTTAATTTTAACTTGACAATTTTTGAAAGAAATGGAATTTAGATTTATCAGAGATAATTTTTAACTTGATAATTTTGGAGGAATTAAAATTTTGATTTATCAGAGATAATTTTTAACTTTACAAAATTTGGAGAAATTAAAATTTAGATTTGTCAAAGATAATTTTTAACTTAACAAATTTTGGAGGAAATAAAATTTGGATTTGTCAGTGATAATTTTTAACTTAATAAATTTTGGAGAAATTGGAATTTGGATTTGTTAGAGGTTATTTTTAACTTGACAAATTTTGGAGGAATTGGAATTTGGATTTGTTAGAGTTAATTTTTAAATTGATAAATTTTGGAGGAATGAAATTTGGTTTAATTAGAGGTAATTTTTAACTGGACAAATTTTGGAGGAATGGAATTTGGTTTTGTCAGAGATAATTTTTAACTTAAACAATTTTGGAGGAATTAAAATTTGGATTTGTCGTTATTCATTCAGTGGTAACTATTAACTTGATAAATGCATTTGATGTTGATGATCAGAGATAATTATTAATTTGTTATATTATTAACTCTTTGTTGTATATTGTCCAGAGTTAATCATTAACTTAACAATATAGAGTCAGTATTCAACTGCCTAAGTAGATTTTGCAATGAATGAATAATTTTTTTGAACATGATAGAAGTAATCATTAACTTTCTTAATGATGTGTTATATTTACTGCAAGCGCACAGTATCGTTGTAGCACTGTACAGGTCGTCTCACAGGGATCTAAGGTGTTTCTGTGTTCTTACTTTCTCTATAGTTCAACGGACTAACCAAAGGTTCTAGGTTAAGGTCGGATTAATCTAAGGAGCCTAGAATATAGAATCCACTAATTTCCAACCATGTTCTTATTTCTACTATTTTCTTCTATCATAAAAATTCAATCTTTTTAGTTTAATTTTTACTTAAAGTGCCCTAAGCATGAGTTATCAAGTGTTGTGCAAGTATAGCTCATCAAAAGATGTTACTTCTTATAAAAATAAACTAATTCTTTTAGAAAATTCAAATAAAAAGACAAAACCAGCAACCCCTATCCCTAACTAAGCATAGATTATCAAGAATCCTAATTCAAGTATAACCTATCAAAGTTCTAAACTTCGGGTCTTTATATTTTAATCTTTCATTTGAAAAATCATGGCTTTATTAATTTTAATTAAGAAGAAAAATATTAGAAAATAATTGCATGGTGGATCTTAGCTTCATCTACATCCTAGAGCTGATCTAATTAGCTACTCATGATTTTTGCTAAGAAAGATCAAATTTAATTCATACAATGATAAACCCTAATCTAGAAAGAGGTAAACCCTAATCTAGAAAGCAGTAAACCCTAAATAGAATGCAATCAAATCTATGCAGAAAGAAAATGAGAATCTCAAGAACAATGGGTTACCTCTGGACACGGTGTTGTGGCCGTCGACCTTCAGCAAAAACCCCAATTTTATTGAACAGAAAAATTCGAATACAAAAAGTTCAGAATTCCGTCTCCCCGTCAAAATACAAAGCCCATAAATAGACTTCGGAAACTAAACCCTATTTCTAGAAGAACCACAAGACCTATCAATTTACAATTAAGCCCACGACAAAAATTACTCTAATACGGCCACTTATGAGCCGCTATTTAGTGGCTGATACCGCTATTTAGCTGCTCACTTTTGAGCAATTGCACTAAAATTTCTTCTACAGAAGTATCTTCTCTTCTACTCTTCACTTTCTTGACTGTATTTAACTTCTACTCCTGCAGTACTTTGATGTTGTAGTCTCGCCCGCTTTAGAAACTTTTCGGCGTTTGATTTCCTAGTCCAACTCTGGTTTCATGCCTTTTCCTTGTATAATTTGGATTACCTGCAAAAGACACTAAAAATACCCAAGTAGCATTTATTTATATACAAAAACAGATAAAGTATGAGAGGAAAATACAATATATGATATTCATCACACCCCCACACATATCTTTTGCTAGTCCTCGAGCAAAACCTAAACCTAAAAAGAAAAACAAAAATCCTAACTCACTTTCGCAGTAATCGCGATTACACTTAGCACGTGCAACAAGCCATTAAACCCCTAGGTTACCCTAGTGGACGAGTGTTGTCTCGTGAGGGTTTGCAGTGAATATACCCACAAAATTCAAGAAAAAAATAGATTAAGGAATAAAGAAAAGAAAAATAAGGATAACCGAAAATTAAGAAAATAAAAATTTTATACAAAAGAAAGAAAAAAATCTTTTGTTATATTTTCGTCAATTGGTCTCACTAATATACAAACTTAAGAACGCATTTAGATTATCAATTTTTAAATCGAGTATCATATCAGATACACTTATCGTTTTAATCAAAAATTTAAATCTTATCTTTCAATACCTACTAACAGATAATTTATTGGCTCCTATACATCTACGTGCATGTGTGATAGTCTACTTTGGTTTTTGGACTCCAACTCTAACTCATGATTCATCTCTTCTCTCATAAATTTTTTTTCTTTTTTTTTTCTTTTTTTTTTCTAAGAATATTTCACCTTTCATGCGAGTATTCACGCTTGCTTAGGCGCAAAATACCCGATTACTTAGTTCATACTCTTTTTTTTCCTCTTTCTATTTAAAAATATTTCACCTTTCATGCGAATATTCATGCTTGTTTAGGCACAAAATACCCGATTACTTGGATCATACTCTTTTTTTTTTCACTCTTGAGGCTATTGCCTTAATACCAGGCGCACCCCATTATTTTATTCTTACTTTTTTTTTAGAGAGAGAAGACTTACTCATTCGTTATTATCTTTATCCTTAACCTAATAAACTATTGTGAGGTAAAAAATAGATGTATAATTGCTTCAAAACTACTGTTAGCGATATTTATTTTTCGGATTTTAATCTTTTTTTCATAAAATTCAAAGTGTATCGTCCAATCTACTCTCATATCCAATTTCAAATCTAAATTTTGTTCCTTTATCTGTAATTAGTTTGATCTATTGATGAAAATATTTTTTTTTATGTTTTTAATCTTTTTGTTGGTCACCCTAAAAACTACCCAAAGTGTAAAATAAAGAAACCCAAAAACCTAAAAAAATAAAATGAAATAAAAATAAAATCCTAAAAATCCTAAAAAAAAGAAAAAATAAAATAAAATAAAATAAACATCTCCTAATACACTCCCCTACACCTAAACTTGTGTATGCCCTCATACACAAATCATTGGTGTCGTCCTCTTTGCCTTCTACTAGATTCACCAGGTGCAAGACGTGCTCGTACTGTAGAAGACTCACCCCTATCAATCTGTTTCAACCGGTGCCAAATTTTTCCAAGACCTTGCCAGACGACATTGATTTGCTCAGTGGGATCAGCTGGCAAGTCTTGGTCAAAAAAGACATCATCCTCCTCCTCTTGTGTCAAGTCAGTGGCATATATATCCTCGTTATCAGCATGTCTGTTCCAATCTTCTGGAACAGCAACATGATATGTCACTGAAATATATTCGGTAGTGATCAACACGCGTGAGGGTGCGTATGCATCAAATTCGGCACTAGATATAAACTTGCGACACAACTGTGTAATTAAACACGGCAAAGGCAAACTAGTTCTCGACCGCATCTTAGCATCAATAATAGTGTCGAGTAGCTGTGTGCACATACAGAAGTGATAATCTTGACGCATAATATAGTCAACAACATAAAGTGTGGACGTGTAAAAAGACAACATATGTGTAATGCCCATAACATTAGTGTTGACCCAGCGGCAAGTTGCGTGAATATTGCGATAGAGTGTCTTGCTACTGATTCCTTTATCACGTGTTATTTTGCAGTTTGGACCCATCCGTGTAAGATAATCCTCAATCTTACCGGGAGTGTGATTCCCGGTGTGAAGGAGGACACCTGTAGAAGCCGAGATGGCCCCTGCATTCATTTCATATAATTGGCCACGCCAATGGAGGTTTATGGTTTTGCGATCGTCCAAAATGTCGGATTTCGCAAAACTCGCATAAAATTTCTCCACCAACTCTGGGATGTAGAATGCATTAGATGAATAACTGAGATAATTCCAACCCAGAGTTTCGATTGCAGCGGCAAAATAAACCCTAAATGCCGCAAAAATTTCTCCAAAAAACTTCTCACAAACAAATCTACCCATGATATCGTACTATAATTATAAATTTAAAATATGATCAACCCAGTAAACGTATAAGGGAGAAACATTACCTCCCCTGAAGATTCAGGGGGAAAATCCACAAATTTCCCGCTAAATAGCGGTAAACGCCGCTGTTTGGCAGTTTTTTCGTCACGTTTGGCTGAGAGCTTCGGGGAGAGTCTCTGCGATGGTGAGATGAATCTTGTTGAACCAACTAATCAGCGCAAATCCTGACGATTATACACTGTCCTGCAAAGAGAGAAACAAAAACCAAAAGGAGGAAGGTGGGAAGGAAGGGGGGCAGCTAGGGTTTTGGATGAAATGATTTGGGGGAGGATGAGGGCTGCTTGGGTATATATAGGGATGGAAAATTACCGTTAGCTCCTCATCTTTCCCTAATTTTGCTTTAAAATTCTGCATCACGTTAGTAACATAATATACATGCTATTATACACATGACTACATGCCTTTATGCATAGATTGGATCGTGAAGTGTCACGACCTCTACATTATCGCTCACTCGAGGTTCTAAAAATGGTTTTAGTCTGTGACCGTTTACTTTGAATAAATTACCATTTTTAGGATCCTCAAGATCAACTGCACCGTAATGGTGCACTGTCCGTACTATGTACGGTCCACTCCATCTTGACCTCAATTTTCCTGGGAATAAATGTAGCCTCGAATTATATAAGAGAACTTTTTGTCCAGGTGCAAATGACTTGCGAATGATTGCTTTGTCATGAAACACTTTTGTTTTCTCTTTATAAATCTTGGCACTCTCATATGCGTCCCGCCTTATCTCATCAAGCTCATTAATTTGTAATTTCCGCTGCTCGCCAGTTTTTTCGAGCTCAAAATTTAGAAATTTAATTGCCCATAAAGCTTTATGCTCAAGCTCCACAGGTAAATGACACGCTTTTCCAAATATCAAACGATATGGAGACGTGCCTAGATTAGTCTTGGAAGCAGTATGGTAAGCCCATAATGCATCAGCTAGCTTACAAGACCAATCTTTTCTATTATGATTTATTGTTTTCTTCAAAATCAGTTTGATTTCGCGATTGGAAACTTCCACTTGCCCACTAGTTTGTGGATGATATGGTGTGGATAACTTGTGGGTAATGGAATATTTCCGCATAAGCGCCTCAAATGACCGGTTGGTGAAATGGGTACCATTATCGCTAATAATAGCTCGAGGAATGCCAAATCGAGAAAATATATTCTCTTTCAAAAACTTGACAACTACTTTGTTGTCATTCGATTTTGTGGCTATTGCGTCTACCCATTTAGAAACATAATCAACAGCAACTAATATATATTGATTTCCAAATGAGTTGGGTAACGGTCCCATAAAATCTATACCCCATGCATCAAAGATTTCGACCTCAAGGATGGGTTGCAGAGACATCATATTGCGCCGTGAAATTTTGCCGACGAATTGGCATCGTGTGCATGCTTTGCAATATTCCACGGCGTCTTTGAAAATAGTTGGCCAATAGAAACCACTCTGCAATACCTTTTCGGCCGTTTTCCTGGGACCAAAGTGTCCTCCACAAGCTAGATCATGACAAAAAGAGAGGACACTTTGTATCTCATCGTTAGATATGTATCGACGTATGATTTGGTCTGGACAACATTTGAACAGATATGGTTCATCCCAGTAAAAGAATTTTACTTGGGATAAGAATCTATATCGATCCTGCTTGGACTAATGGGACGGAATCTCCTTAGTCACAAGATAGTTCACAATGTCAGCAAACCATGGTTCGTGCATTAATGCAAACAGTTGCTCATCAGGAAATGATTCGTTTATGGGGCACAAATTAGTTGGAGCGTTGGGCAGACGAGACAAGTGATCAGCTACTGAATTATCCGCACCTTTCTTGTTTAATATCTCAAGATCAAACTCTTGTAGCAAGAGGATCCATCGAATAAGCCTTGCTTTTGCATCTTTCTTGGTTAACAAGTATTTCAAAGCAGCGTGATCAGTGTATACTGTAATTCGTAATCCAATCAAGTAGGAATGAAACTTCTCAAGTGCAAAGACGACTGCCAGAAGCTCTTTCTCTATGGTAGAGTAGTTCAACTGGGCGTCATTAAGTGTCCTACTTGCATAGTAAATCACATGTGGCTGCTTATTAATACGTTGACCAAGGATGGCACCAATAGCGTAATCAGATGCATCACACATGAACTCGAAGGGTAAGCTCCAGTTTGGCGCATGAATAATAGGAGTGGTAGTCAGCGCCTTCTTGAACTGCTCAAATGCTCTTAGACAATCAGGCGTGAAATTGAATGGTACTTCCTTGCCTAGTAGATGTGTCAAAGGCCTAGCAATTGTGCTAAAGTTTTTGATAAATCTTCTATAAAAACCAGCATGACCAAGGAAGGATCGTATATTTTTCACTGACCGCGGAGGTGGCAGATTATTGATGAGATCTACCTTGGCTTTGTCAACCTCGATACCTTTCTTCGAGATGACATGCCCTAGCACTATGCCATTTTTGACCATAAAATGGCATTTTTCCCAATTGAGTGTCAAATTCTTCTCATTACAACGCGTGAGAACTAACTCTAGATTATGCAGACACTCTTGGAATGAATCTCCGAAGATAGAAAAATCATCCGTGAAAATTTCAAGAAATCGTTCAACCATGTCAGAGAAAATACTTACCATGCACCTTTGGAACGTGGCAGGTGCATTGCATAACCCAAAGGGCATGCGTCTGTATGCAAAGGTGCCGAATGGACATGTGAACGTGGTCTTTTCTTGATCCTCCGGAGCGATGGGAATTTGGTTGTAGCCAGAGTATCCATCTAGAAAACAATAGAACTCATGTCTGGCCAACCGTTCCAACATCTGATCAATGAATGGTAAGGGGAAATGGTCCTTCCTAGTTGCAGCATTAAACTTCCTATAATCAATGCAGACTCGCCATCCCGTCTGCAAACGCATCGGGATAAGTTCATTTGCATCGTTCTTAACTACAGTGATTCCGGATTTCTTAGGCACTACCGGAACTGGGCTTACCCATGCGCTATCAGAGATAGGATAGATAATCCCATTGTCAAGACACTTAAGAATATCTTTCCTCACAGCTTCTTTCATTACCGGATTCAACCTACGCTGAGAATCTCTTGTAGGTCGTGCATTGTCTAGCAAATGAATTCTATACTGCACTATAGAAGGACTTATCCCCTTAATATCGGCCATACTCCAGCCTATGGCTTCCCTATGTGCTTTCAACACTGATATGAGTTTTTCTTCCTGAGCGTCAGTCAATTCTGAAGAGATAATGACTGGTAGTGTGTCGTGTTCACCCAAGAAAGCGTACTTGAGATGACTCGGAAGGGCCTTCATCTCAAGCTCGGGTGGACACTCAATAGATGGTTGTAACTGAACTCGTGGTTCAGTCATCAATGGCTCAGGTGGAAGTTTCCATTGAGTGGAAGACATATAGTTAGATGATTCATCGAGCGTCTCCAAGAATAACTCTCATCAACTAAACCATTCAGCTCATCAAAGAATTTCTCCTCTTGGTGTTCACTAGACAACCCTTGGATCATATTCACTTCTAGAGGCTCGTCATGTGGATCACTTGGTTGGCGCCCTAGATTGAATATATTCAAGTCAAGTGTCATATTTCCAAAGGAAAGTTTCATCGATCCATTCCGACAATTGATAACAGCATTGGAAGTGGCCAAGAATGGACGTCCCAAAATAACTGGGATACAATGGTGTGGATTCATCACAGGTTGAGTTTCGAGGACTATGAAATCAACTGGGAAGATAAACTCCCCAATCTTAATCAAGACATCCTCAATATCTCCCATAGGTGTCTTTACAGATCTATCAGCTAGCTGTAACGTAATCCTTGTAGGTCTCAACTCTCCCAGTCCTAACTGCTGGTATACTGAATAAGGAAGCAAGTTGACACTTGCTCCTAAATCTAGTAAAGCCCTTTCAATCACTGTAGTCCCTATAGTGCAGGAGACAGTAGGACTTCCAGGGTCTTTATACTTTACAGGTGCTGACTGAGAGAGGATGCTAAATATGTTAGCAGCTAAGAAGACTTTTTTTGGAACATTGGTTGTTCTCTTCTTTGTGCATAAATCCTTTAAGAATTTTACATAAGCAGGTACTTGTTGGATTGCATCAAGAAGATGAATATTGACCTTAACTTGCTTGAATAACTCAAGCATGTGCTCCATCTGAGGAGAATTTTTCTTCAAACGATTTGGATAGGGAGCCTTTGGCTTATAAGTATGGTCAATTGGAGGATCAGAATTAGAAGGATCAGATTCTTCTGTCGTGCCAGTGGGTAGATCGTGGGATGATGATGATGAATTATGAGGTGGTGATGGAATCGTGGTATCAGGGAGTGTAGCTTGCCGTACAATAGGAGCGGAATCAGGTGGTATGGCTACGTGATTGTCAACCAGTTTGCCAGATCGAAGTGTGTGAATGGAATTAATTTGGTTGACATGCGACTGATTCAAATTTGAGGAACTGGCATTAGGATTTGTTATGGGTTGACTTGGAAAAGTGCCCTTGCCACATTCACTCATTTGATTTGCTAGTTGTCCAACCTGCTGCTCTACACTCTTAATAGATTAAGAGTTTACGAGCAGGTGCTGATCTGTTCTTTGAATGAAATCAGTTGATACTTTCATAAGATTCTACATGTATGTGTCAAGGTTGGACTGAGACTTGAGAAGAGTTTCAACATTCTTCTCAAGTGATTGAAGTCGCTTTTCTTGATCATTATTAGACCCCTGTTTTGGATATGAGTGATTTTGTGCAGGTGGTCTATTCTGGTTGTTCCCATGGTTTGAAGTATTTGGGTGTTGATGAACACCCATATTTGGTCTTGGGAACTGACCAGTGGCTGGAGGCTACATGTTAGGGTTAGGGGCCCCCTGATATTGCCCTTGACCCCATGATAGATTTGGATGGTTCCTCCAGCCAGGATTGTATGTAGGAGCGTAAGGATTATTCATGGGTTGTTGATACAAGGCGTTAGCCTGCACAAGTGTGGAACCCATGGAATTCATTAATAATGGACACTCCTCCATAACATGATTCGAAGTTTCGCAATTAAAGCATGTGGGACTTTGGAGTTGATTCACTTGACCCACTGGTGGAGACTGAGCACTAGGAGTCTCCAGTGCCTCAATTCTTCTCATAAGAGCTGCGATCTTTGCTTCAGCAGCTATAGAGCTGTCGACGCTATGGATCTCACTCTTTTGAGCAGAAGTTGATATACTGGGCTTCTCAGTGGAACTCTCCCACTGCATAGTCTTCCATGATAAGTCCTCAAGAAAGTCCCATGCTTCATCCTCGTTTTTCCTCATAAACTCCCCTTGACACATGGATTCTAGAAGAGTTTTGGATGTGTAATCAAGTCCTTCGTATATGATTTGACACAACCGCCACTTTTCTATTGCATGGTGGGGGCACTGAGCTAATAAATCTTTAAACCGTTCTAAGTATTTCCAGAAGGGTTCTCCTGGCACTTGACGGAATTGATTGATTTGATTTCTGATTCGTGCCGTCTTGTGCGTAGGATAATAATTCTTGAGAAACACTGTAACGATTTCATTCCAAGTAGTGATTGAATCAGTAGGCATACTGTACAACCACTTCTTGGCATTATCCTTTAGAGAAAATGAAATGAAGCGAAGTTTAATTGCGTCCTCCGATAAGTGTTGCAGTTTTATCATCACGCATACTTCCTGAAATTCACTGATAAAGAGATATGCATCTTCTGAATCAGAACCAGTGAATTTTGGAAGCATACTGATGTACTGCGGTTTTAATTCGTAGTGATTACCCGCTGCGTGTGGAAGTTTTATGCATGATGGTAATGATGTGCGCAACGGGTAACATCGATCCTGAAGGATCGGGATCGGCTGGTCCATCTTGTCTCCCATGAACAAATCTGATCTCACAAGTCGACCAAATTGATCACGGGTCCAATGTGGAATGAACCAGCGACCGTGAGTGTATGCGTGAATCTCCTAAACTAATGCAAGAAGTGGGGTGTGGTGGAGAGATAAAACGGTGGAATAGATATGATTAAATAAAAATGTAATTTCTACTGTCTCTAAGTTTTTTTTTATTTTTGTTTTAAATTTATTTACAGAACCAAGAAATAAAAGTACAGAAAAAGAAAAATTTTAGGTCGAAAACGTACCTTTGTAGCCGCTATTTAGCGGTATTCACCGCTATTTAGCGGCTTAACAAGAGAGTTTTGCTCTCTACTTTTTTCAGCTTTGGTTAGATGCTCTTCAGATCCTTTAAATCGTCCTATATCTGCAATTTAAATTTCCTGTACACTCAACACACATTGTTAATCCCATAAAACGTCAGAAAAAGTAAGAAAAACACCGTCGATTCCCCGGCAACGGCGCCAAAAACTTGATATGTTATATTTACTGCAAGCACACAGTATCGTTGTAGCGCTGTATAGGTCGTCTCACAGGGATCTAAGGTGTTTCTGAGTTCTTACTTTCTCTATAGTTCAACGGACTAACCAAAGGTTTTAGATTGAGGTCAGATTAATCTAAGTAGCCTAGGATATAGAATCCACTAATTTCCAACCATGTTCTTACTTCTACTATTTTCTTCTATCATAAAAATTCAATCTTTTTAGTTTAATTTTTACTTAAAGTGCCCTAAGTATGAGCTATCAAGTGTTGTGCAAGTATAGCTCATCAAAAGATGCTACTTCTTATAAAAATAAACTAATTCTTTTAGAAAATTCAAATAAAAAGACAAAACCAGCAACCCCTATCTCTAACTAAGCATAGATTATCAAGAATCCTAATTCAAGTATAACCTATCAAAGTTCTAAACTTCGGGTCCTTATATTTTAATCTTTCATTTGAAAAATCATGGCTTTATTAATTTTAATTAAGAAGAAAAATATTAGAAAATAATTGCATGGTGGATCTTAACTTCATCTACATCCTAGAGCTGATCTAATTAGCTACTCATGATTTTTGCTAAGGAAGATCAAATTTAATTCATACAATGATAAACCCTAATCTAGAAAGAGGTAAACCCTAATCTAGAAAGCAGTAAACCCTAAATAGAATGCAATCAAATCTATGCAGAAAGAAAATAAGAATCTCAAGAACAATGGGTTACCTCTGGACATGGTGTTGAGGCCGTCGACCTTCAGCAAAAACCCCAACTTTATTGAACAGAAAAATTCGAATACAAAAAGTTCAGAATTCCGTCTCCCCGTCAAAATACAAGGGTTAGCCCATAAATAGGCCTCGGAAACTAAACCTTATTTCTAGCAGAACCACAAGACCTATCAATTTACAATTAAGCCCACGACAAAAATTACTCTAATACGGCCACTTATGAACCGCTATTTAGAGGCTCATACCGCTATTTAGTGGCTAAATTTTGAGCAATTGTACTAAAATTTCTTCTGCAGAAGTATCTTCTCTTCTACTCTTCACTGTCTTGACTGTATTTAATTTCTACTTCCTGCAGTACTTTGATGTTATAGTCTCGCCCGCTTTAGAAACTTTTCGGCGTTTGATTTCCTAGTCCAACTCTGCTTTCATGCCTTTTCCTTGTATAATTTGGATTACCTGCAAAAAACACTAAAAATACCCAAGTAGTATTTATTTATATACAAAAACAGATAAAGTATGAGAGGAAAAATACAATATATGATATTCATCACCTAATCAAATTGTCTTTTTAGCTGTTTAGTGACTTGTAGTATAATACCTTTTTGAATTGGCAGAGGTAATTTTTAACTTAGCAACTTTTGGAAAAAGAAAATTTGGTTTTGCCAGAGAAAAAAATTTTAACTTAACAAATTTGGAAGAAGGAAAACTTTGTTTGCCAGAGGTAACTTTTAATTTAGCAAATTTTAGTGGAAATGAAATTTTGTTCTGCTAAAGGCAGCTTTTAACTTAGCAAATTTTGGTGGAAATGAAATTTTATTTTGCCAGTGGTAATTTTTAACTTAGCATATTTTAGTGGAAATAAAATTTTATTTTGCCAGAGTTAATTTTTAATTTAGCAAATTTGAAAGAAAGAAAATTTTGTTTGTCAAAGGCAACTTTTAACTTAGCAAAATTTGGTGGAAATGAAATTTTGTTTTTCTAGAGGTAATTTTTAACTTAGCAAATTTTGGTGGAAATAAAATTTTATTTTGCCAGAGATAATTTTTAACTTAGCAAATTTTGGTGGAAGTGATTTTTTTTTGTCAGAGGTAATTTTTCACTAAGCAAATTTATGTGGAAATGAAATTTTGTTTTGCTAGAGGTAATTTTTAACTTAGCATATTTTGGTGGAAATGAAATTTTGTTTTGCTAGAGGTAATTTTTAACATAACAAATCTGGAAGAAGGAATTTTTTTTTTCAGAACACGACTTTGTGAAAATTCGTGCTTTTGTAATTCAATGCTGCACTTTTGAACTTCTTTTAGTAGCGAAACGCGACTTTACAAAATTTGCATTTTAAGTTTCTTTGACTCCATAACGCAGATTTCAAACATGTCAGAGGTAGGAACTTAACATGACAAATTCATTGGATTTCTAGCAAACCCCCAGATATAAATGAGTTTAATTAGCCTTTACCAATTGCCATTTACGTTGGGCTAGTCATACTATTTCTCTCAGCATGATGAGTTATCGAGAATTTTATTTGAACTTTAAGTGTCAAACTTTCCTCTTCTTTAAACCTTAATAGGTTAAAACTATTCATGCTTTTTACCCCAAGCACGGTAGGGTTGTCGAGAATTTCATTTGAGCTTTAAGTGTCAAACTTTCCTCTTCTCTAAACCTTAATAGATTAGAGCTATTCATACTTTTTACCCTTAGCACGGTAGGGTTGTCAAGGATTTTATTTAGACTTTAAGTGTCAAACTTTTCCCAATCCTTAATCATAGAGATATAGGATTCATTTGGCGCTAGCATATCTTCATCCATTCTTCTCTGTTGGGGAAGTTGATGGAGTAGCGGACCACCAAATATCTACTGCGCCATGCTAAAACTTGGTATAAATGAACTCCTTCTTGCGGGTGAGTTTTATTTGATTAGTAAACAAATTGGTCCTATTTTGGAGATAATAATGTCAAGAATTTGACACATTTATTAATCTCTTTATACTCTTCGAATGCTTGGCGTTCGAATGAATCAATAATCAAGTTATAGTGTTGAATCTTTCTTTTGTTAGGGAAAAAATTCAAATATATGTATTACAAGATTTGATATTTCTATAATCTCTCTTTCACGATACTGGTCGAAAATGTAATTGAGGGTTATAGAAGAAGATATGTATCTCAAACCACTCAATCTTTGACCTTTAAAAAAAAGGTCCAAGGCATTTCTTCGTCATTATTCATTGTAAAACCAGATAATTAGCTTGGACTTTTAGAATTTCTTAAATATTACATTAGAAGTAATATTTATTTAGAAATTTTTCATTGATCAGCTTCATTATATTGTCTCCATTCGGTTTTGCCAACCAGTATGCGTCATTTGAATAAATCGTGTCAATGACAAAAGGGCCTTCCCACTTTGGCTGGAACTTCCCTTCAGACTTTTGATTAGTTATAATCGATCTTCTTATCGAAAGGACCAGATCACCTTTCTTGAAATTTTTCTATTTGACCTTTTTGTTAAAAGTCTTGAAAATTCGTGTTTGATAAAGCTCAATGCTTTGTTGAGCTTCATGACGTTTGTCATCCAGAGCTTCTAGTTCTAAAAGTCTTTATTAATGTCTTTCTTCTTGTGTCATCTTGATTGCTAATGCAACTCATAAAAATGGAATTTGAATCTCATAAGGAAGCACTGTTTCAGACCCATACAACAAAGAAAATGGCATAGTCTTTGTAGGAGTCTTAATAGTAGTTCGATATGCCCAAATACATTCTCCAAATTTCTCATCCTAATCACATTGGTTAGATGAAATAAACTTTTTAAGGAGTTCCACAATGGTTTTATTAAAAGTTTCTGGTAAACCATTGGTTCAAAATAGTATGGAGACGAAGCCACAGTTTCAATTCTATATTTGTTGCAAAATCTGGGAATGACTGACCCACGAACTAAGATCCGTTGTCATGATAACTCTTCTAGGTACTCCAAAGCGGTATATAACATAATGTTTGATGAATTTAATTACATCAAATGACTTTACTTCAGTTAGGGGAACAGTTTCGGTCCACTTTGAGATGTAATCTGTTATGGCTAGTATGAATCGATGACCCCTCGCTGACGGTGGAGAAATTAATCCAATAATATCCATACCCCACATTTCAAAAGGCCATGATGTAGCCATTGGATAAAGATACTCTAGGGCTTGATATATGAAATCTGCATGTATTTGAAAGACTCTACATCTTTTAGCATTAGCAACCACGTCTGTCATTATCTAAGGCCAATAATAGCCCATTCTTCGGAGTCTATCCTGGAGTTTTGGTCCTGATTGATGTGTTCCGCAGATGCCACTATGAGTTTTTTCAAATGCTTCTTGACTTTCTTTGTTAGAAAGACAACAAAGCAAAATCCCATCATAAGATTTTCTATACAATGACCGAACTTCGGCATTGTAATAGAATCGAACAACTTTTCTTCAAATTGCTGTGTTTTTTTAGGATCTTCTGGCAATATCCCATAAAGAACATAGTCCACATTAGGAAATTGCCAATCTCTTGGTCCGAGATCAGACTCAAGAGCATCTACTAAATATGCTTCTGGTTTCTTATCTAAATTGAACTCCACTTCAAGCTCATTTTTTGAACAAAATAATTCTTTACTTTCCACTGTTATATGTTTGCTGGAGTCTTTGGACAATGCTAAAATAGCAGCCGAGGAGGCTAGTGAATTTGCATAACCGTTCTTATGACGTGATATGTGACTGATATAGAAACTATTAAAACTATCAGCCATCTTTATGACTGCTTGGTAATATGGCAAGAGGTCTTCATTTTTAACTTCATATTCTTCTCTAATTTAATTTATGACAAGTTGGGAATCTTCATATGCTTTTAAATACTTCACTCCCAGCTGTTTGGCTATTTTTAGACCAATCATTAGGGCGTTATATTCAGCAACATTATTAGAACATAAGTTTGTCAATGAGTATGCTTGAGGGATAATGTGGTTATAGGGGGAAACAAAAATAACTCCTACTCCTGCTACCATCTTTCCTTTGAGTCCCATTCTAGAGGCACCATCAAAGAAATTTGTCATACTTCTTTTGTCATGGCATTTGCTTTTGCAGTTTCTTATGGAATGTTTTCCTTTGGAATTGTATTTTCTTCACTTATTTCATAAAGGATTTCTTCATATAGCTTTGATGATGCTGGAATCGGGTATTCAGTTAAGAAATCAGCGATAGCTTATCCTTTAATTGACTTTTGTGATGAAATGCATATTATATTGTGATAGCAAAATAGCCCAATTGGATAGTCTTGAATTTAATGACCCTGGCTTAGTCATTTATATTCTTAAGGGATTAACTCTTAATATAACGTGGATTGTTTGTCCTACCAAATAGTGTCGCATTTTCTACACTACAAACACCAAAATTAGACATTCTTTTTCTACTAAATTATATCAATGTTCAGCCTCAGTCATCATCTTATTAAGATAATAAATGGTTTGTTCATATCCCAATTCATTATTTTGTGCCAACAAAGCTCCCAAGGAATGGTCCATAGCTCTTACATATAATAATAAATGTATTCCTAAAACTAGAGCTATAAGAACAGGTTTAGTAAAATATTCTATGATTTCTTTAAAAGCTTTCTGACAAGTTCATTCCAAATGAATGATACTCCTTTTTTCATCAACTGTGTAAAAGGTTGACATTTTTCAGACAAGTTTGATATGAACCTGCGAATGTAAGCTAGCCTTCCTTATAGACCTCTCAATTCTTTGAGATTTTTGGGTGGTAACATATCTTGAATTGTTTTGATTTTGTGTGGATGAAGATGAATTCCCCGGAAAGTAACTACAAAGCCAAGAAACTTTCTGCTGGAAACTTCCAGAAAAGATTTAGTAGGATTCATCTTAAACTGGTGTTTTCGCATAAGCTCAAAAACTATTCTCGAATCATGAAGATGATCATTCTTACTTTTATTTTTTTTATTAGATCATCTACATAACATTCCACCATTTTCAGAAGATGTTTTTGGAATATCATGTTCATGGCTCGTTGATTCATAGCGTCAGTATTTTTCAAACCAAATAACATAACTGTATAACGGTACACTCCAAGTGGCATTCTAAAAGACGTATGCTTTTCATCATCAGGGTACATCTTGATTTGATTATATCCTGAGAATCCATCCATATACAACATCCGTTCATAGCCGCAAGTGTTGTCAATCATGACATCTGTAATGGGCAAAGGAAATTTGTTCTTCGAGCATGCTTCATTCAGCTCTCTGAAATCAATACAGACCCTGATTTTTTCATTCTTTTTGGTTACAGGAACTATATTCGCGAATCAATCTGGATGCTGTTCTTTGTGGATAAAGCCTGATCCAATTAACTTTTTGATTTTAGCTTCAATCGCTTCCATAATTTTAGGACAAAAACTTTGTTGCTATTGTTTTAGTGGCTTCATATCTGGCCGGATATTTAATTTGTGTACAACAACTTTGGGGTCAAGTCCTGGCATGTCCTAATAGTTCTAGGAAAAAATATCAATGTATTCTCGAATAAGAGAAATCCTTTTATCTTTTTCTTCTGAAGATAAATTTTCAGTTATAAATATAGGTTTAGAGTTAGCTTCATCACCCATATTTTTTTGGATCACTTTATCTTTAGTTGGAGGTTCTCATTGCTCAAACTGAACTTCCCACTTCATGTTGAGGTGCTTCACTTAGGAATCATTCTTGATTGTTGATAATTCTTTAGCATCTTCTTCGTTTTGGTCTCCGGAGACCATGTTAACAGAGACCATTACATAGCATGTGACCTCCATCTTTAGGTCACTAATCTGGCATTTCAACTTCACATTGCCCAGTGGTTTACTACCATTAGCATTGAATTCTAAGATAGTAGTGTTTGTTGATGTCAGTCTATTCATAGAGACTCCAAGATATCGCAATACGCATCTTGGCATTATGCTTAGAGCAGATCAAGGATCAATCTGGATTCGGTCAATCTCTGTTGACCATATGTAGCCTTTATTATGTAAAGGCCGGTGATACCTGTTATTCTTTACTTGCATATCTTCTGGAGAAAAAGTTATGCAAGTAATCTTTTTAGAAATCTGATGGCATGCTGCACAGACTTCTTTTTCTTCTTCTATTGTTTCTGGAATTTGTGCCAAAAATACTTCGAAATCTTGCAAAGGTTCTCTTAAAGCTTTCATTTTTTTGCTTAGAAAGTTTTAAGAGCTCATACAAAGTAATTCTTGTAGGAATATTGGCCAATTGTTTCAACACATAAAATTGGAAAGGCTTCTTGAAACTTGCTGTTGGTTCTTTATCTTTATTTTTAAAAGCTTTGTCGAACTTAAACTCTTTTTGCTTGTTCTTCTTTGGAGGTGGCTGAGGTTCTACTACTTTATCATAATTCTTCAAATAGTCTTTTCCTGAACGAGTCTCAGAAGGGTTCTATTGATCCACATTGACTGCCAAAGAGTCCTTGACCTCTTCTTCTGAATCTGAGAGAGGAGGAACTCCTATATCATTTTAGGAATTGCAGTAATAGTGTTAGAAGTAAAAGATTTTCCTTTTGACTTTTTTTTAGGCAAACTTAAAGTCCATTGCTCGTCTTCAAAGAGGTCTGGATGTACCCACATTATCTCTCGTTTGGAAGTTTCAAAAGGGTATAAACCTTTCTTTTATTGCTGATGAGGATCATAGTTTACAACCCTCATTGTGCCTTTAGGAATGGATTGAACTCCGTCTTGAACAGTTGATTTGATCCAGTCTGGAGGTTTTTCAAATTTAAAAGTCATCATATTTGTTGTTACTTTCTTCTGATTTTCTCAAAATTTGATGATCTTAGCGTCCACCAGAGCCTGAATCTTATCCTTGAGGATATAATAATTTTTGATGGGATGATTAATGATCCTATGATACATATAGTAATTAGAATCATTAACTTTTCCTGCTCCTTTAGGTCGCTTTAATTCTGGCAATTTCAATATATTTTTATCATGAGCAAATTAAAAATGATATTAGTGTGCTCGTCTTAGAAAGAATATTTCTTCTGAGGAATCCGCAATGGGGCAGGAGTCTTTGGAGAAGACTTTACGGGATTTGGAGTATCAGTTGCTTGTCTCTTTCCCTGTTGGTCGAGAAGACTGAGCCATTCCAAAATTGTTTCGTCTTTGTTTCCCTCCTTCCTCAGCCTCAAAATTCTGTGTAATTTCTTTAGCTTCTTCAGTTTATAACAAAAGATCTTTTCATGTAGAGGACTTCACAGCCCTCATTCTGGTAAGAATTTTGGTGGAGAGATTATGTCTGCAAGTTTCTACTAATATTTTCTTGGGCATTCCATGTGGACATCTCAGAAAATCATTTCTAATTTTTTTAATAAATAATATTTTTATTTCAAGAATTTTGTTATCATTCATTCAGAATTAACTGTTAACTTGATGAATAATTTTAATGTTGATCATCAGAGGTAACTATTAGCTTAATGCATATTTTGATTTTGATCATCAGAGATACTGTTAACTTGATAATTATTTTGATTTTGATTATCAGAGATAATTATTAACTTGATGATTATTGAATCTCCAGAATATTGTTCAGAGGTAATTATTAAATTGACAATATAAAGTCATTATTCAAACATCCAAAATAGATTTTGCCGCGAATGAATAAATTTCTTGAATCATGATAGAAGTAACTATTAACTTTCCTGAGCAAGTTAAAATCTGCACTGTTTAATGACTTATAGCATAATAGCTTTTGAATTGTCAGAGATAATTTTTAACTTAGCAAATTTGAAGGAAAGAAATTTTGTTTGCTAGAGGTAATTTTTAACTTAGCAAATTGGGAGGAAAGAAAATTTTGTTTGTTAGAGGTAGTTTTTAACTTAGCAAATTTGGAAGAGAGATAATTTTGTTTGCCAGAGATAATTTTTTAACTTAGCAAATTTGGAGGAAAGAAAAAATTTGTTTGTCAGATATAATATTTAACTTAGCAAATTTGGAGGAAAAAAAAAATTTGTTTGCCAGAGGTAATTTTTTAACTTAGCAAATTTGGAGGAAAATTTGAAGAAAATAAAATTTTGTTTGCCAAATATAGTTTTTAACTTAGCAAATTTGGAGGAAAGAAAATTTTATTTGCCAGAGATAATTTTTAACTTAGTAAATTTGGAGAAAAAAATTTTGTTTGTCAGAAGTAATTTTTAACTTAGCAAATTTGGAGGAAAGAAAATTTGCCAGAGGTAATTTTTTAACTTAGCAAATTTGGAGGAAATAAAATTTTATTTGCAAGAGCTAATTTTTAACTTAGCAAATTTGGAGGAAAGAAATTTCTTTTGCGAGATGTAATTTTTTAGCTTAGCAAATTTGGAGGAAAGGAAATTTTGTTTGCCAGAGATAATTTTTAACTTAGCAAATTTGGAGTAAAAAAAATTTGTTTGCCAGAGGTAATTTTTAACTTAGCAAATTTGGAGAAAAGGAAATTTTGTTTGCTAGAGATAATTTTTTACTTAGCAAATTTAGAGGAAAAAAAAATTTTGTTTGCCAGAGATAACTTTTTAACTTAGCAAATTTTGAGGAAAGAAAATTTTATTTACTAGAGATAATTTTTAACTTAACAAATTTGGAGGAAAAGAAGTAGAGCGCGATTTTACAAAAATTCACGCTTTTAGAATTTAAGACTGCGTTTATAAAGTTCTTTTAATATTAAAATGTGACTTTATGAGATTCGCGTTTTAGGATCCTTTGACTCCAGAATCGCGAATCTTAAATCTGTTAAAGACAGGAACTTATCATGATATGTTCATGGAATTTTTAGCAAACCCCCAGGTATTAACGGACTTGATTAACATTTACCAAATGCCATTTGAGTTGGACTAGCCATGTTACTCCCCTCAACATGATGAGTTGTCGAGAATTTCATTTGGACTTTAAATGCTAAACTTTTCTCTTCTCTAATTCTTAATGAATTAGAGTTATTCATACATTTTACCCTCAGCACGATAGGGTTGTCAAGGATGTCTTTTGAATGCCAAACTTTTCTCTATCCTTAGTCAAAGAGACATAGGATTTATTCAACATTTCATGCTAAAACTCATTGAGAATGGACTTTTCCTTGTAGATGAGCTTTATTTGATTGGTAGACAAATTGGTCCTATTTTGGAGATAATAGTGTCAAGAATCCGACACATTCATTAATCTCTTTATGGACTTTGAATATTCGGCATCCGAATAGATCAATAATCAAGTCGTAATGTTGAATTTTCCTATTGTTAGAGGAAAAATTCAAATATGTGTATCAAATGATTTGATACTTCTATATTCTCTTTTTCGCAGTATCGGTCGAAAATCTAATTGAGGGTTATAAAAGAAGATATATATCTTAAACCACTCAACCTTTAACTTCGTTGCTTCTTAATATTACATAAACTATTTTACCTCTTTTTTAAAAAAAGTTTGGGGTCTTTCTATCCAATTAACAGTTAGGAATAATATTTCTTTAGAAATTTTCTATTAATTGACATCAGTATTTTATTGCCATTCTGTTTTGCCAACCGATATGCGCCATTAGAATAGACTGCATCAATGACAAAGGGTCCCTCCTATTTTGGCTGGAACTTTCGTTTGGATTTTTGATTAGTTATGATCGATCTTCTTACTGAAATAATCAGATCATCTTTCTTGAAAGTCCTCCACTTAACCTTCTTATTAAAGATCTTGGAAATCCGTCCTTGGTAAAGTTTAAAGCTTTGTTGGGCTTCAAGATGTTTATCATTTAGAGCTTCCAATTCTAGAAGTCTCTGTTGATATCTTTCTTCTTGCGTCATTTTAGTTGCGTTGCTAATGCGACTCATAATGACGAAATTTGGATTTCCAATGGTAACACTTCTTCAGACCCATACACTTAAAAAAATGGCGTAGCATTAGTAGGAATTCTGATAGTAGTTCGATATACCCAAAGACATTCATCAAGCTTTTCTTCATAGTCTCATTGATTGGATGAAACAAACTTTTTAAGAAGCTTCACAATAGTTTTATTGAAAGCTTTGCTAAATCATTGGTTACATGATAGTATGGAGATGAAGCCACACTTTCAATCCTATATTTATTACAAAATCTTGAGAATAACTGACTCACAAACCGAGATCCGTTGTCATGAATAATTCTCTTAGGCACTCCAAAGCAGTATATAACATAATGTTTGATAAATTTAATAACATCTGACGACTTTACTTCAATTAAGGAAACAACTTCAGTCCACTTTGAGAAGTAATCTGTTATGGCTAATATGAATCGATGTCCCCTCGTTGATGGTTGGAAATTGATCCAATAATGTCCTTTCCTCATTGTTCGAATGGCCATGATGTAGCCGTTGGGTGAAGATATTCCAGAGCTTGATGTATGAAGTCTGCATATATTTGGTAGGCTCTACAATTTTTAGTATAAATAACTACGTCTGTCATTATCTTGGGCCAGTAATAATCCATTTTTCGGAGTCTATCCCAGAGTTTTGGTCCTGATTGATGTGCTCCGCAGATATAGCTATGAGCTTCTTCAAGTGCTTCTTGAGCTTCTTTGTTAGAGAGACACTGAAACAAAATCCCATCATAAAATATTCTATATAATGTTCAAAGTTCGGCATTGTAATAGAATCGAACAGCTTTTTTTCAAATTACTACTGCTTCTTTAGGATCTTCTGGCAATATCCCATAAAGAACACAGTTTATGTAAGGAAATCTCCAATCTCTTGGCTCGAGATCAGACTCAAGAACATATACTTCATCTGCTGAATTTAGCTCCACTTCAAGCTCATTTTTCGGGCCAAACGATTCCTTACTTCCTACTGTTACTCGCTTACTAGCATTTTTTGGTAACGCTAAAGTAGCAGCTAAGGAAGCTAACGAATCTGCATAACCATTCTGATGGCGCGTCACATGACTGATATGGAAACCATTAAAACTATCAGCCATTTTTATGACTGCTTCATAATATGATAAAAGGTCCTCATTTTTTACTTCATATTTTCCTCTAACTTGATTTATGACAAGTTGGGAATTTGTATATGCTTCTAGATACTTCACCCCCAGCTGTTTGGCTCTTGTCAAACCAATCATTAGGGTATTGTATTCAGCATCATTATTAGAATATGAGTTTATCAATGAGTATGCTCGAGGAGTGATGTGGTTGTAAGGAGAAACAAAAACGACTCCCGCTCTCGCTACCATCTTTCCTTTGAGTCCCATTCTAGAGGCATCATCGATGAAAAGTTGTCACATATCTTCTGTAACAGTATTTACTTCAACAGTTTTTTGTGGAACATTTTGCTTTGAAATTGTATTTCCTTTGATTATCTTGCCAGGGATATCTTCATATAATTTTGAAGATGCTGGAATCAGGTGTTCAGCTAGAAAATCAGCTATAACTTGTCCGTTAATTGATTTTTGTGGGATAAAATGCATTTTATATTGCGATGGCAAAATAGCCCAATTGAATAGCCTTGAATTTAATTGCTTAGTAATTAATATTTTTAAGGGATTAACTTTCAATATAATATGAATTGTTTGCCCAACTAAATAGTGTCACATTTTTTGTACTGCGAACACCAAAGGTAGGCATTCTTTTTCCACTGGGTTATATCAATATTCATTCCCAATCATTATTCTGCTAAGATAATAAATGGCTTGTTCATGCCCCCAATTCATTATTTTACACTAATAAAGCTCCTAAGGAATGATCCATAGCTCTCACATATAACAGGAAAGGTATTCCTGATATTGGAGCTACGAGAACAGCTGGTTCGGTAGATACTCTTTGATTTCTTCAAAAGCTTTCTGACATGCATCATTCCAAATGAATGATACCCCTTTCTTTATCAATCTTGTAAAAGGTTGACACTTTTCAGATAAATTTAATATGAATCTGCAAACGTACGCCAAGCTACCATGTAGTCCTCTCAATTCTTTGAGATTCTTGGGAGGTGACATATCTTGGATTGGTTTAATTTTGTCTAGATCAAGATGAATTTCTTGGGAAGTGACTACAAAGCCAAGAAATTTTCCACTGAAAACTTCCAGAAAGGATTTAGTAGGGTTCATCTTAACCTGGTGTTTCGGCATAAAGTCAAATATTGTTCTCAGATCATAAAGATGATTATCCTTATTTTTACTTTTAATTGTCAGATCATCTACATAGCATTCTACTGTCTTTCGAAGATGTTATTAGAATATCGTGTTCATAGCGCATTGATACGTGGCGCTAGCATTGTTTAAACCAAATGGCATGACTGTATAACAATATACTCCAAGTGGCGTTCTGAAATATGTATGATTTTCATCAACAGGATCTTGATTTGATTGTATCTTGAGAATCTATCCATAAATGACATCCTTTTATAGCCACAAATATTGTCTATCATGATATTAGTAATAGGTAAAGGAAATTCATTCTTCGGGCATGCTTCATTTAAATATCTAAAATCAATGCAGACCCTGATTTTTCCGTTCTTTTTAGTTACAGGGACTATATTTGTGATTCAGTCTCGATGTTGTTCTCACGAATGAATCTAGACTCAATTAACTTTTTGATTTCAGCTTCGATCGTCTCTATAATTTCATGACGGAATTTTCATTGTTGTTGTTTTACTGGCTTTACATCCAGTCGGATATTTAATTTATGAATTTATGAATCATAACTTTTGGGTCATGTCCTGACATATCTTCATAATTCCAAGCAAAAACATCAATTTATTCTTGAATGAGAGATATTATTTTCTCTTTTTCCTCTGAAGATATATTTTCACTTATAAATATGGGTTTAGAATTAACTTCATCACCTATATTTATTTGGATCACTTTATCTTCAATCGGAGGTTCTCATTGTTCAAACTAAATTTCCCACTTCATATTGAAGTTTTTCGCCCAAGGATCATCCTTGATTAGTGATATTTCGTCAGTGCCTTCTTTTTCTTGGTTTGTGGAGACCATATTAACAGAAACCTCACGAAAAATGGCACCAATACTTACATTTGAATCCCAACATAATAATTCTGATGAATGAGTTTGCTGGATTTGTTCAGATTTCATATCCGAAAGATCTTCAGAAGTGATAACATATCCCAACCCCATGCCAGTTTTATCGTAGTAATCTGGCATCTTTCATTTTGGAATAAAATATTGAAGGATTGCTTTCCTCCCTTTTCCAAAATTTAACCCCCTGCTTTTGGTTAGGTTGTCCCCCCATTTTTCTCATTAACTTATGGGAATTTTTATCATAATGGAAGAACTCAGAATTTTTCTATTCTTCCTCATAATCTAAATACTTTCCTTTACTCTTGTTATTTGCTTTTCCAAAATTTATAGGTTTTTTATTTTTATTTTTAGGAGGAACTTCAAAAATAGTTTCATTTGCATCTCCATCGTCGTCACTTTGTATGTAAAAGGATGATCGAATGGGTGCTTGAGATGAAACTAAAGAAATATTTTATCTAGGTAATCATTGATCACGTCAGTACTAGTACTTGAGAGTTCAGAATCAATACCAGAAAAATAAGTAAACTCTATATCTTCATTGATTATCCACTCGCTATCAGAATTAGTGGTGTCATTTATATCAAGGCCTTCAAGACTTATTACAATGGGTTATCCATCCCAATTTACATCATTGGATTTCAAATTTTCGGATTCTAATTCAGTGTCAGCTTCATTGCCACTATCAGATGCCTCTGGAGTAGATTGTTCAGTTGTTTCAAATGTGTCTTGATACAGTAACGCATCTGTAAAGTAGTTTTTAACTCCTTTAAAAGGTTGTTCCTCTGCAATCAAGGTCTTCACATTTTCATCTTTATCCACATACTTCATGCATTGATGAAGTGTAGACGGAACAATGAGATTGACATGAATCCATGGCCTTCCAAGCAGAAAATTATAAAACGTGTCAGCATCTATTATATATCATGTGACCTCTATCTTTAGATCACTGATCTGGCACGTCAATTTTATTTTGCCCAGTGGTCTACTACCATTAGCAATGAATCCAAAAATGGTAGTATTTGTTGTTGCTAATCTATTCATAGGGACCCCAAGATATCGTAATACCCATCTCGGCATTATACTTAGAGCAGATCCAGGATCAACTTGGATTCGGTCGATCTCTGATAACCCTATGTATCCTTTGTAATACAATGGATGATGATGCTTGTGATTCTTGACTTACATATCTTCTGGAATCTTTTTAGAAGTCTGATGGCATACTGCACAGACTTCTTCTTTCTCTTTGACTGTTTCTGATATTTGTGCTAGAAACACTTCAGAATCTTTCTGAGCTTCTCTTAAAACTCCTCTAGTTTGTTTGGAGAGCTTTAGGAGCTCATATGAATAATTCTTGCTGGAATATTAGCCAATTGCACCAATACGTCAAATTGAAATGGGTTCTTGGAACTTTCTGCAGGTTCTTTGTTTTCGTTTTTAAGAGTTTTGTCAAATTTAAACCCTTTTTGCTTGTTCTTCTCTAAAGGCAACTGAGGTTCTACTACTTGATCATAATTCTTCAAGTAATCTTTCCCTAAACGAGTCCCAGAAGGTTTTGGTTGATCTGCATTAACTAATAAAGAATCTTTGACTTCTTCTTCTGAATCCGAGAGAGGAGGAACTTCTGTGTTATCTTCAGAAATTGTAGTAACAGCATTAGAAGTAAAATCTTTTCCTTTTGACTTCTTCTTAGATGAATTGAAAGTCCATTACTCATTTTTAAGGAGATCTGGATGTACCCATATTATTTCTTCTTTAGAAGTTTCAAAAAGACATAACCCTTTCTTTTGTTGTTGATGAAGATCATAATTCACAACCCTCATTATACCTTTAGGAATGGGTTGAACTCCGTCTTGAACGATTAATTCTATCCAGTTGGGAGATTTTCAAAATCTAAAAGTCACCATGTTTATAGTTACTTTTTTCTAATCTTTCTGCAACTTAATAATTTTGTCATCTAGCAGAGCTTGAATCTTATCCTTGTGAATATAACAATTTTTTGTAGGATAATTAATAATCCTATGATACAAACAGTAATTAGGATCATTAACCTTTCTTGCTTCTTCAGATTGTTTTGATTCTGGCAATTTGAACATATTCTTTGTCATGAGCAAACTAAAGATAGTAATGGTATGCTCATCTTTGAAAGAATATTATTTCTGAGGAATCCGTGATTGAGGAGGAGCCTTTGGAGAAGATTTCGCAGGATTCGGAGTATCAGTCGCTATTGTCTCTTTCTCGTTGGGTCGAGAAGACTAATGCTGTTTAGAATAATTTTGTCTTTGTTTTTCTCCTTCTTTAGTCTCAAGCCTCTGTGCAATTTCTTCGGCTTCCTCAGCTTGTAATAAAAAATCTTTCTAGGTAGAAGACTTTACAGCCCCCATCCTGGCAAGAAATTTAGTGGAGAGATTGTGTCTATAAGTTTCTACCAATATTTTCTATGGCATTCCATGCGGACATCTCAAGGAATATTTCTGAATCTTCTAATGAAATCTCGAGCAAATTCTTCATTCTTTTGTTTTGTAGCAAGGAGCGCTGGCATTGAAATTTCCATGTCATCTTCATAAAATCTCGTTAAGAAGGCTTTTTCCAAATCATTCCATGAATTGATGGTTCTAGGTTCTAATCTCCGGAACCATTCAAATGCTAGACTTGTTAAGGTACTAACAAAGACTCGCATAATGATTGGATCATTCCCAGTCAAGTGTCCCGTCTGAGATTCGAAAGAGTAGAGGTGTTGATTCGGCGATTCTTTACCATCAAATGATTTGAGTTTCGGTGGTTTGTAATTCCCTAAAAATAGTATACTTTTCCATTCTATCGGATATGGCCTCACAACCTCCAAATCTTGCAAATCATTCTTATGCATGAGGGCATTCAGTTGATTTTGAAAACTCTCCATCCAAGTAGTGTTTGCATTTTCTTCCTGATTTGGATTTCCTTCTTGGTGATAGGAGTGCATGGAACGATTTTCTTCTTCTTTGCGAGGTCTTCATTATTTTTATTATCATTTCTAGGGGAATGCGAAATTCATCTTCTGTATTCTTCGCTTTATCGTTCCTCGAATCATGAGGAGTTTTAGAAGAAGAATCGCCTTTCTCTTTCCTTCTTTCTTTTTTTAAGTCCAGCAAGACATACATCATATCTCTGATTTTATTAATAGTATTTGGCTGTGGTTGGATGGTTTTATCTTACTCATCCATTCTTTTCATGAACTTTTCTAGAGTTCCTTATATAATATGTGCAAAAGCAGAATCTTCGATAAACTAGTCCGATGCCTGAGATTCAGCCACAGCTAAATTTATTATTTTTTCTTCATCATCAAAATAGACTCCACCCATTCATCTGTAATTCACAAGCATTGTTACTCCTTTCTTAAGTTGGGTATTCAGAAAAACACCTTGCATCTCGTTAAATACACTCTTTAAGTCTGAAGAGCATTCAGAGTCGAAGAATCTATTCTATAGAAACTCTTTGTCTTCTTCTTCTTCTTGTTTCCATTGAAGTTTATCATATTGGATGATAGTTCGGGATATTCAAGTTCAGAAAACTCTTGTTTGTTGCATCTCCTCCTTTTAGATGGTTGAAGTGAAGATGTTGTAAGTCGATTAAAAAATAACTGTTTAGCAGGAGCCGTGACACAGTAACAATGTGATAACACCACAATAATCAATCATTCACAATGACATTGAGGCACTTAAGATTCTTCTCTCTTTTTGTTGAGAAGTTTCCTGAGTTCTCTTGTATTGGAACTCATTGTCTTGTCAATGGAAATGACATCGCCTCCAAATGGTATCTTTGGAATAGGATTTTCTATTCCCTTAAAGATTCCAGAAGCGAATTTCACTTTAGCTATGGTGGCAGATGGGCAAGCGTTTGTCGAAATTGGAATTCGAACTTCAGAAGCCAATTCGCGATTTTCATAACCATGCTTTTCCATTGGTATGCGGATTTGAGGTCCACGTTTATCTGCGGAAATGCATTTCTGAAAATCACATTTTGTTTCCAAGACACAAGGGTGGGACCCTCGTTTTGTTTGTGAAACACGGATGTAAACTCCACGTTTGAAATCATAGATGAACTTGGTAAGTGTAAGACGTTTCTTATATGAAACATGAATAAACCCATCTGCATCTTAATCTTTTTTCCTCTCTGGAACCACTACTTCACTCTTGTGTCTCCATACTTAAACTAGAGGTCTTCGCGCTTGTGGTTCAACAGATTCTCTTTGTTTCATAGCTCTGTAGAGTGCGCAAGCCTTATTTTTTCTAAGGTTCCTTCTCATTGTGCGGGTGAGAGGAACCTTATTCTCTGATTCGTCTTTTTGATAATCAGAGAATGGTCATTTCTCTTTGTTAATATGGGGATCCAGATCCATACTCTCATGGATATCAAGTGGAGCAGACCCTGAGTCTTGTGTTGGTGAAGGAGATGATTCTCTTTTGAGACCAGATTGGTCTGAAGAGTCCTTTGATAGGACCGTCTCCTTTGAAGCTTCTTTGGAGGCTGAGCTGTTAGAAACCTTACGTCATTTTCGCAAGTAATTAAGGCTTCTTGAGCTAGAGATGAGAAATTCTTTGCACTTCTCCTGATTGAACTTGATAATGAGTGACTCGACTATACTGCCAACTGGTATCTTATCGGATTGAGCTATCGCCTATTCATCAGAGATGATAGGGGTCCCTAGCAGATTCGCTAATCTTTTGTTCTCCATAAAAATCGTAAATAATTCTTTATTGAATTTTCTCAATAAAAAATTATAATTTTAACAGTTTCTCATTTACAGAAGATGGGGAAAGTCTAATTTTTTCTTTGTTTAAAGCTGGATTCTTGAGTAGCTATGGAGAACGATCTTACTCTCTGTTGACACTCCGTATAAAATTTTAGTTGGCAAGAGATTCGGACTTTTGATAGCACCAGCACTTAGATTGAACATGACTCTTTCTACAATATTGATCTCCAGATGCTTTTTTCCGCCTAAAGTTTTATTATTTATAGAGATTTGGAGACTCTTGAATTGATGTAACTGTCCAACTGTTGGCCTCTGCGATCTGAGAATTAACTTTCTGCCTTTTAATCTAATGAATTTGTATTAAATCTCCAGAATTTATAACTGACGTCTTTAATCTTCTGGATTGTAACTTAAATGCAGAACGTGAATCTCAAGGTTTAGATTTGCATTTCCTTCAAGTCACAATCGTAACGCGGATCTCAGACCTTAGATTCGTGGCTCCTTTTAGATTATATCTGGAATGTGGATCTCAAATTTTAGATTTGCGGCTCCTTTACATCATCATTTTAATCACAACCGGAACATGAATCTCAAATTTTAAATTTTAGATTCGCGACTCCTTTTAATCACAACTGGAATGCGAATATCAAACTTTAAATTCGCAGCTGTGTGATGGCAAATTCACTGCTTTGACTCCTTTGAAAAATAAAACACAACTTTGTGAAGACTATATTTTAATTCTTCTTTAACTTACATCCTTAGATCTGAAAAATGAACCTCATAAATAAAAACTTAGCGAATAAGCCATAACTGATTTCTTAGCTGAGCACCCAATTCCAGTTTCTTCAAAATTATATGAAGATATCCTTAGTGAAGTAGGTGAAAGAAATTCAATTCCAAAGTGTTATCAGAAATTTTCTTTTATTGAGAATCATATTTTATAAAGAGAGATCCGCATATATAAACTACAAAAGAAATAAGACATGGTTTTCACAAATCTGTTCTTTATTTTTCATAAAAGATGAGACGCGATTTTTGATCCGCAAATGAACCTAAAGTGTGAATCTCTTTCTCTAGACTCACAGACTTAATAAAGAGTGGGCCCTGCAGGGTCTCATCATCGCGCTCAAGTATATTATGCAAATAACAAACATGCCATCACAACAAAGCCATGAATCTAAAGTTTGAGATTCGTGTTCCAGTTGTAATAACACCAAAGCTGCGAATCTAAAGTTTGAGATTCGCATTCTAGTTATAGCTCGAAAGAGCTGCGAATCTAAAGTCTGAGATCCACGTTCCAGTTGTAATCATACCAAAACTGCGAATCTAAAATTTGAGATTCGCATTCCAATTGTGGTCCGAACGAATCCCGAATCTAAAGTCTAAGATCTGTGTTCCAATTATAATCTGAAGGAGCCGTGAATATAAAGTTTGAGATTCGCGTTCCAGCTGTAATCCTACCAAAGCAGTGAATCTAAAGTTTGAGATTCTCATCCCATTGGCACTCTGAAAGAAACGCGAATCTAAAGATTGATATTCGCGTTTTACTTTCAGTTACGATCCAGAGGATTTAAGACGTCGGTTATAAATTCTGGAGATTTAATACAAATCCACAAAACCAAAAGGTGAGAAATTAACTCTCAGATCGTGGAGGCCAACGATTGAACAGTTACATCAACTCAAAAGTCTCCAAATCTCTATAAATAGTAGAATCTTAAGCAGAAAAAGGCATCAGGAGATCAGTATTAAAAAGCTATTTTTGCTTAAGTGTTGGTGCTATCAAAAGCACAAAATCATCGCCAACTAAAAAATTTATACAGAGTGTCAACGGAGAGCATGATCGTCCTCCACAGCTATTCTAGAGCCCAGTTTTAAACAAAGAGGGAATTAAATTTTCCTCATCGTCAGTAAACGGAAAACCGTTGAAATAGTAATCTTTTTATTGAAAAAGTTTAATAGGAAATCATTTACAATTTTATAGCAAATAGAAGATTGGCGACTCCGCTGGGAACACCTATCACCACTAAGTTATAGCTCAATCTGATAATTTTCTAGTTGGCAGTATGGTCGAATCACTCATCATTGAGTTCGATCAGGAGAAATATGAAGAATTCCTCTCCTCTGGCTCTAGAAGCCCCAATTCCTTATGGAGGTGCTATAAGATTTCTAACAACTTAGCCTCTAAAGAGGTTTTGAAGACAGGAGTTCAATCAAAAGACTCCTTAGACCACTTTGGTTTTAAAGGATAATCATCTCCTTCACCAGCACAAAACTCAGGGTTTGCTCCAATCAAGACCCATGAGAATCTCCTCGAGAAGATGGATCAGGATCCCCATAACAATAAGGAAAAATGACTATTTTCTGATTGTCAAGAAAATGACTCAGAAAACAAAGTTTCTTTCACCCACACGGTGAGAAGAAACTTACAAAGAAGTAGGGTCGCGCTTTCCACAGAGCCATGAAGCAACAAGAGCCTGCTGAACCACAGTCACGAGGATATACAGTTCAAGTATGAAAACCAAAGAGCAAAGTGGTGGTTCCAGATGACAAAAAGAAAAATTAAGATATAAATGGATTTACTCGTGTTTCTTACAAAAAACACCGTACACCCACCAAATTTATTTATAATTACAAACGCGGAGTTTACATTCGCATTCCACAAACCAGGCGAGGACCCCACCCTCATGCCTTGAGAAATAAACGCAATGTTCAAGATCACATTTTTACAAATAGACGCGATTGCATTTTTACAAATAGACGCAAATCGCAAATTCACGTGCCAATAGAAAAATGTAGTTTTCAAAATGCACTTCTAAAGAAGAGCCATACTTTAAAGCTCGTATTCTAGAAGTTCACCCATCTACTACTACGGCTAAAGTAAAATTTGCTCATGGAAATTTTCAAAGGGATAGAAACTCCCATCCCGAAGATATCATTTGGAGGCAATGACACCTCCATTAGCAAAATAATGAGCTCCGATACAAGAGACCTCAAGGAATTTCTCAATGAAAAGAGAGAAAAATCCCGAATGTCTCATTGTCATTTAGAGTAGTTGATCAGTGCAATATTATCGCATTGCCAATATATAGTGGCTCCTGCTAAACAATTAGTCTTCAATCGACTTACTATGTCTTCGTCTCAACCATCAAAAAGGAGACAACATAACAAGCAGGAATATTTTGAGCCTGAATACCCCGAAATATCATCTAATATGATAAGTTTCGAAAAGAAAAAGAAAAATAAAACAAAAAAAAATCCTAAAAAAGATTCCTCTGATTCTGAACATTCTTCATGTTTGAAGAATGTATTCAGTGAGATGCGGGGTGTTTTTCAGAACACTCAACTCAGGAAAGGAGTATTAGTGCCATTAGACTACAAACAAATAGCTAGAATCTCTTCTGATGAAGAAGACACAGTAAATTCAGCTGTGGCTGAGTCTCAGACATCGGACTTATTCTTTGAAGACTCTGTATCCGTGTATATGGTACAAAATACTCTAGAAGAACTCATGAGGAGGATTGATGAACATGACAAGACCATCCAACAACAGCAAAATAATATCACTGAAATCAAAGATATGCTTTATGTCTTGTTGGACTTGGAAAAAGTAAGAAGAAAAAGGAAAATCTTCTTCTAAAACTTTACGTAATCCAAGAAATGACAAAGGGAAGAATACAGAAGAATCATCTCGCGTTCCTTCTAGGGATGAGAATGAAAAAAGTGAGGGTCGTCGTGAAGAAGAAGATAATCGCTCTATACACTCCCATCATCAAGAAAAAGATCTGAATTAAGAAGGAAATACAAACATTGCTTAGATGGAGAGTTTTCAAAATCAACTTGATGCTCTCATGCATAAGAATGATTTGCAAGAGCTAGGGGTTATAAGACCATATCCCATAGAATAGGAAAATATACCATTTTCGAATAATTACAAACCATTGAAGCTCAAATCATTTGATGGTAAAGGGTTGCCAAATCAGCATCTTTACTGTTTTAAGTCGCAGACGGGATATTTAACTGGAAATGATCCGATCATTACACGAGTCTTTGTTAGTACCTTAACAGGTCTAGCATTTGAATGGTTCCGAAGGTTAGAATCGGGAATCATCAATTCATGGAATGACATTGAAAACCTTTCTAATAAGGTTTTATGAAGATGATATGGAAGTTTCAATACCAACACTCTTGGCCACAAAGCAAAAGAAAGGAGAATCAGCTTAAGATTTTATCAAAAGATTTAGAAATGATTCTCTTAGATGTCCGCATGGGATGCCAGAGAAAATATTGGTAAAAACTTGCCGACACAATCTCTCCACCAAAGTTCTTGCTAGAATTGAGACTGTAAAGTCTTCTACTTGGAAAGATCTTTCACTTCAAGCTTAAGAAGCTAAAGAAAATATACAAAGGCTTGAAGAAGAAGAAAAAAGAGAAACCAAGGCAAAATAATAATTCTAGATCGCACCAGTCTTCTCGACCTAAAGAATACAAAGGGAAAGAGACAATGACGACTGATACACCAAATTCTGCAAAGTCTTTTCCAAAGAATCCTTTGCAACTGCAGTTCTTTCAAAAGTAATATTCTTTTAAAGAAGAGCATACTAATACTATCTTCAATCAACTCATGACACAGAATATACTGAAGCTACCAGAATCCAAGTAACCTAAAGAAATTGAGAAAGTTAATGATCCTAATTATTGTGTGTATCATAGGATCATTAACCATCCCACTCAAAATTTCTATATCTTTAAGGATAAGATTCAGGCTCTGGTGGATGCTAAGCTCATCAAGTTACGAGAAGATCAGAAGAGAGTAACCATGAATATAGTAACTGTCAGATTTGGAAAAGCTCCAGAATGGATAGAGTCAACTGTTCAAGACAAAGCTCAATCCATTCCCAAAGGCACAATGAGGATTGTGAATTATGATCCTTATCAGTAACAGAAGAAAGGATTACATCCTTTTGAAAGCTCAAAATGAGAGATAATGTGAGTACATTCAGATGTCCTTGAAGACAAACAATGGATTTCAAATTCAGCAAAGAAGAAATCAATTTTTACTTTTAATGTTGTTACTGCAATTCTTGAGGAGGATGCAAAAATTCCCTCCCTTTCAGACTCAGAAGAAGAAGAGCCAAAATATTCTTTAGCAGTTAACATTGATCAACCAAAGCCTTCTAAGACTCGTTCAAGTAAAGAATACTTGAAAAATTATAATTAAGTAGCAGAACCTCAATTATATCCAGAAAAGAATAAGTCAAAAGAGCTTAAATTTTACAAAGCTCTTAAAAGCAAAGATAAATAGCTTGCAGAAAGTTCTAAGAAATCTTTCAAATTTGATGTATTGGCGCAATTGGCCAATATTCCTGCAAGAATTAATCTGTATGAGCATATAAAGCTCTCTAGACAAACTAGAGAAGGTTTAAGAGAAGCTCTGCAAAATTCTGAAGTGTTTTTGGCTCAAATTCTAGAAACATCTTAAGAAGAAGAAGTTTGTATAGTATATCATCAAACTTCTAAAAAGATTCCTTGCATAACCTTCTCGCCCGATGATATGCAAGTAAAAAATAATAAGCATCATCATCATTTGTATTACAAAGGATACATAGGGTCATCAGAGATTGACCGAATCCAAGTTGATCCTGAATCTGCCCTAAGTGTTATGCCAAGAAGGATGTTGCGATATCTTGGGATCCCAATGAGCATATTGGCATCAACAAACACTACCATCTTCAGGTTCAATGCTAATGGTAGCAGACCACTTGACAAAATAAAGTTAAAATGTCAGATTGGAGACTTGAAGACGGAGGTCACATGCTATGTTATAGATACTGACATGTCCTATAATCTTCTACTTGAAAGACCATGGATTCATATCAACCTCATCAATCCTTCTACACTTCATCAACACATAAAATATGTAGACAAAGATGGAAATATGAAGACCCTGTGGCAGAAAAGCAACCCTTTAAAGTGGTAGAAAACTACTTTACTAACGCGTCGCTATACCAAGAAACATTTGATGCAACCAAACAACCTACTCCGGAAGAATCTGATAGCGACAATGAAGCTGACACTGAGTTAGGATCCGAAAATTCAAAATTCGATAATGAAATCTAGAAAATAGACTCCATTGTAATAAGCCTTGAAGGTCTTGATGTAAATAATACCGCCAATTCTGATAGCCAGTGGATAATTAATGAAGATATATAGTTTACTTATTTTTCTGGTGTTGATTTTGAGCCCTCAAGTAGTAGTACTAATGTGATCAGCGATCACCTAGATAAAATATATTTTTTAGCTTCATTTCAAGCGCCTATTTGATCATCCTTTTACATAAAAAGTGATGATGATGGAGATGCAAATGAAACTGTTTTTGAAGTTCCTCCTAAGAATAAAAATCAAAGACATGATCTTTGAAAAGCAAATAACAAGAATAAAGAAAAACAATTATATTCTGAGAAAGAAGCAAATAACAAGAATAAAGAAAAACATTTATATTCTGAGAAAGAACAGGAAAATCTCGAGATCTTCCATTATAATGAAAATTTTCATAAGTTAATGAGAAAAATAGGATATAACCTAACTAAAGGCAGGAGGTTAAATTTTGGAAAAGGGAGGCAGGTACTTCTTCAACATTTTGTTCCGAAAGGAAATATGCTATTACGATAAAACTGGCTGGGGGTTGGGATATGTTACCACTCCTAAAGATCTTTCGGATATGAAATCTGAAGAAAGGTAGCAAACTCATTCATCAGAATCATCATATTAGGATTCAAATGTAAGCATTGGTGCTATTTTTTAAGAAGTCTCTATCAATATGGTCTCTACATACAAAGAAGAAGATGATGATGAATTATCAACAACCAAAGATGATCATTGGGTAGAACACCTCAATATGAAGTGGGATGTTCAATTTGAACAAAGAAAACCTCCAACTACAGATAAACTAATCCAAATAAATATGGGTGGTGAAACTAATTCTAAACCCGTATTTATAAGTGAAAATTTATCTTTAGAGGAAAAAGAAGAAATGATCTCTCTCATTCGAGAGTACATTGATATTTTCGCCTGGAATTATGAAGATATGCCAGGACTCGACCCAAAAGTTGCGGTTCATAAATTAAATATTTTTCCAGATGCAAAGCCAGTAAAACAACAACAACAAAGGTTCCGTCCTAAAATTATGGAGGCAATTGAAGCTGAAATCAAAAAGTTAATTGAATCAGACTTCATTCGCAAAGAACAACTTGGTCGTAAATATAGTCCCCATAACTAAAAAGAATGGAAAGATCAGGGTCTGCATTGATTTCAGATATTTGAATGAAGCATGCCCGAAGGATAAATTTCCTCTACATATTACGGACATCATGGTTGACAATACTTGCGGCTATGAAAAGATGTCGTTTATGGATAGATATTCGGGATATAACCAAATTAAGATGCATCCTGATGATGAGAAGTATACATCTTTTAGAATGCAACTTGAAGCATACTGTTATACAGTCATGCCATTTGGTCTGAAAAATGCTGGTGCTATATATCAACGTGCCATGAACATGATATTTTAAGAACATCTACAAAAAATAGTGGAATGTTATGTAGATGATATGGCAATTAAAAGTAAGAACAAGAGTGATCATCTTCGTGATTTGAAAACCATGTTCGATCTCATGAGGAAACACCAGCTTAATATGAATCCTTCTAAATCTTTTTTAGGAGTTTCAGTGGAAAATTTCTTGGTTTTGTAGTTACTTTCCAAGGAATTCATCTTGATCCAGACAAAATGAAAGTAATTCAAGATATGTTGCCACCTAAAAATCTCAAAGAATTGAGAGGATTGTAGGGTAGGCTGGCATACATTCGTAGGTTCATATCAAATTTATCTGGAAAATGTCAATCTTTTACACGGTTGATGATGAATGGAGTATTATTAATTTGGGATGATACGTGCCAGAAAGCATTTGAAGAAATGAAGGGAAATCTCACCAAATCACCTGTTCTTGTAGTTACAATCTCGGAAATACCTTTTCTGTTATATGTGAGAGCTATGGATCATTCCTTGTGAGCTTTATTGGCACAAAAGAATGAATTAGGGCATGAACAAACCATTTATTATCTCAGTAGAATGATAATTTGAGCTAAACATCAATATAATCCAGTGGAAAAAGAATGTCTAGCTTTAGAGTTTGCAATACAGAAAATGCGACAATATTTAGTTGGACAAACAATCCACGTTATATCGAGAATTAATCCTTTAAGAATATTAATGACCAAGTCTGGGTCATTAAATTCTAGATTATCTAATTGGGCTATTCTACTGTCATAATATGATATGCATTTCATTCCACAAAAATCAATTAGAGGACAAGCTATTAAACACCCGATTCCAGCATCTTCAAAACTATATGAAGATATCCCTAATGAAGTAGGTGAAGAAAATATAATTCCGAAAAAGGATATTCAACAAGAAACTGCTAAAGTGAATACTGTTGAAGAAGAAATATGGCAACTTTTCTTTGATGGCACTTCTAGAATGGGATCTCAAGGAAAGATGGTAGCAGGAGTGGGGGTTATTTTTGTTTCTCCCTATAACCATATTATTCCTAAAGCATACTCACTGACAAGTTCATGCTCTAATAATGTTGCTGAATACAATGCCTTAATGATTGGCTTAAAAATAGCCAAACAGTTGGGAGCGAAGTATTTAGAAACATACGAAGATTCCCAACTTGTTATTAACCAAGTTAGAGGAGAATATGAAGTCAGAAATGAAGATCTGTTGCCAAATTACCAAGAAATAATAAAAATGGTTGATACCTTTAATGGTTCATATCAGCCATGTACCGCATCACCAAAATGATTATCCAAATGCACTAACTTCCTTGGCTGTTACTTTAGTGTTACCAAGAAATACTAACAAATGTGTAACAGTGGGAAGTTAAAAATTGTTTCGCCCAGAGTATGAGCTTGAGGTGGAACTGAATTCAAATAAGAAATAAGAAACAGATGAAGTACATGCTCTTGAGTCTAATTTTGAACCAAAAAACTGGCGATTTCCTTATATAGATTATGTTCTTTATGGAATATTGCCAGAAAACCCTAGAGAAGCATCAACAATTTGAAGAAAAACTGTTCGATTCTATTATAATACCGAACTACAGACATTATATAGAAAATCTTATGATGGGATTTTACTTCGTTATCTTTCTAATAAAGAAGCTCAAGAAACACTTAAAAAAGCTCATAACGGTATTTACGGAGTGCATCAAGTAGGACCAAAACTTTGGGATAGACTCCGAAGAAGGGTTATTATTGGCCCAAAATGATGACAAATACAGTCATTTATGCTAAGAAATGTAGAGCCTGTCAAATACATGTGGACTTCATATATAAAGCTCCGGAGTGTCTCCACCCAACAGCTACATCATGGTTATTTGAATAATGGGGAATGGACATTAGTGGATCAATCTTCCTGCCTTCAACAAGAGGCCATCGATTTATATTGGCTATAACAGATTACTTCTCAAGATGGACTGAAACTGTTGCTTTAACTAAAGTAAAATCTTCAGATGTGATTAAATTCATCAAACATCATGTTATATTCCACTTTAGAGTACCTAGAAGAATCATTCATGACAACGGAGCTCAGTTTGTGAGTCAGTCATTTTCTAAGTTTTGCAATAAATATCGAATTAAAAATGTAGCTTCGTCTCCATAGTATCTAACAGCCAATGGTTTGGCAGAGCCTTTCAATAAAATTATTGTGAAACTTCTTAAAAATTTCGTTTCATTTAACCAACAAGATTGGGATGAAAAACTTAGAGAATGTCTTTGGGCTTATCGAACTACTATCAAAACTCCTACAAACGCTATGCCATTTTCTTTAATGTACGGGTCTAAAGTAGTATTACCTTTGGAAATTCAAATTCCGTCATTAAGGGTCGCGTAGAAACCAAAATGTCACATGAAGAAAGACATCGACAAAGACTTCTGGAGTTAGAAGTTCTTAATGATAAGCATTTGGAAGTTGATGAGTGCCATATATTGCATATTTATAGTTTTCATATTACCTATTTTTGTATATAAATAATGCTACTTGGGTATTTTAAGTGTATTTTTCAGAAATTTTATTTGTACAAGCATATGGCATGAAATCAGAGCCGGATTAGGAAATCAAGTCCAGAAAAGAGTTTAAAGAGAGCAAAACTACAAGATAAAATACTTTTGAGAGTTAAAAGTCAAATACAGTAACAAAAACCAAGAGTACGAGACATGAGACTCATGCGGAAGAAATTTCAAGCCAATATCTCAAAAAAGTGTAGCCAATTAACGGTAAATACCACCAAATAGCATCCCAAAGTGGGCCCCACAAGCTGATTTTTCTTCAGTGGTTTCATTATAATTTTTAAGATTTTTAGTTTTGTTAGAATTAGGGTTTGATTTCCGAAACCTATATATTGGCCATATCCTTGTATTCTAAAACAATCCAGTAAGTTTTTTACTCGTTTTTAATTTAATAAAATTAGGGTTTTGCTGAAGGGGTGACGGCCACAAACTGTGCTTCAGAGGTATGTCATTGCTTTTAATTCTTTATTTGCTTTTTAGATAGAATTAATTGCTTTCTAGTATAGATTTATTCGCTTTCTAGATTAGATTTTATTGCGTTCATGAATAAAAATAGGATTTTGCTTACTAGAATTATGAGTAGCTAATTTTCTTTAGCCCTAGGATGTAGATGAAGTTAGTTTAATAGATCTAATATAGATTTATCTCATCTTCTTTCTAAAAAGAAATAAATTTATGATTTTTCTATAAATAAATAAAAGATAGATTTTTCAAATCATAATTCTTCGATAGATTATACTTAATTAATATTTTGATAATCTATACTTAGATGAAGTTTGGAATTCTTTGTTTATTTTTAGAATTATTAATAAAGATTTTCTTATAAATAAATTGACTTGAATAAATTTGTAAATGTGATTTCTTTGATAGGTTATACTTAATTCGGTCTTTTGATAGCCTATGCTTAGATTAGGTTTTGAAGTTTATTTCTTTTCTTTTGTTTATGAGATTTTCTTCTTGATATGATTTGTTTTTAAAAAAGGTGTTATGTTTGATGGTCTATATTTGCACATCACTTGATAGGTCATACTTAGAGGTACTTGATTAAAATCAAATTTAAAAGATCATCTTTTTAATATGTTATTTAACCGTGCATAATTAAAAAGATAGGAAGAAAGAGATAATTTATTGTTAGGCTATTATTCTAATGGATTCGAAATCCTAGGCTAATCTCTAGAATTTAAAACTCATCCTTCCAACTTAGAATTCTTTGTTAATACACTAGAACTGAAGAAATAGTAAGAATCGCAAAACACCTGAGATCTCTGTGGGATGACCTATATAGCGCTACAACCGACACTATACGCTTGCAGTAATTTATCACATCAAGTTTTTGGCGCTGTTGCCGGGGATCGACGGTGTTTTTCTTGCTTTTTCTAAAGTTTTACGAGTTAACAATGTGTGTTGAGTGTGCAGGGAATAGAAATTGCAAATATAGGAAGACAAAAGGGATCACAAGAGCCTATGGACTAAGCAGAAAAAATCAGAGAGTCAAGCTCTCTGATTTAGCCGCTATTTGGCAGCTAAACCCGCCATTTAGCGGCCTATCAGGTACACTCTGAGTCTAATTTTTCTCAAGTTCTGTATTTTGGTTCCTTGATTATAAAAAAATAAAACAAAATAATCAATCTTTTTTTATTTCTTTTCCATCTCTCTCCCTCTCCACCTTTTTCAAAAAAATAAAAATAAATAAATAAAAAAAGTTTCAAAATCAAACTGGTTGCTATCATTGTCGTGATTCATATCATAATTATTATTAGTGTTCATGGATAGGAAATTCGTTAGGACTAGGTCATAATCAATTTCACAGCATATATAATGATCAGACGAGTGTTTCTTATACACAAAATTACAATTATGAATCGATGAATTATTTAATTTTGCATATAATCAAGAGCCGTATCAAGAGAGTCCTCCATCTGATCCTTTCTTTATGGGCTATTCATCTTCATGTTCTACATTCAATCATGAACAAGATATTCAATTGAACATGTTAGATGAAAGATTAAAAAGATTAGAAGCAAGGTATGGATGTCATGAGAATTTACCTACAGCCATTTCATATCTGTCATCAAATATGTACACAGATCTATCATATCCACCATCAAATTTCACTCATGATCTTGAGATGCAATCATTTGAGAAAAATAATAAAAATTACGATTATAAGTCTGAGGAACGAAGACGTAGAATAGAGGAAGATATAGAAGTTTTGCTAAAATCATCCTCTCAAATTGAATCTTTTTTGGAATATCTTCTCAAAGCGATTTCTCAAATTAAACTTTTTGGAGATCAACCATCTAATAGTTTAAACATATCTTACTCCAATGAGCAACCACTTTAGTCATCTTTTGAAGTAGATATGATTCAAAATGAGTTAAATAATTTTGTACATAATGAGTCTATAATTCAACGTTATGATCAACTTAATTTAGACCATTGTAATAATAATTATGAAGAAATTAGTGATAAAGAAAATATTTTGCTTGATGATTTTCTCATGGTGAGCTTACTAGTAACATATTATCATTTGATTCTTTTGATGAAAATTATGAAGAAATTTGTGAAGAAGAATTTTTATCCCTTCATAATAATTTGACTGATGATAAGTCCACTAGTATGCCATTTTCTTTTGAGAATTTTGATGATAGGATTGAAGAAAATTTGCATGACAAGCCCATAATATTTGAAGAATGGAAGGAACATCAAAATGAAGAGGTCATGTACCTAATGATTTGGAAGGACGATCCAAAATCGAGCTCATGATTCTGCTACATCAAAGTGTATGTTATTTCATATATTGATAAAACTAAAATACTTATTGCCATGAAAGATACTCGTGGGTCGAATATGGACGGTAAAGGTACGCTTTCTAACCTCAAAACTTTACTATTAAATAAAAGAAAGAAGGGCAGAAATAAATTGAGAAAAATCAAAAATAAAATGGAGAGATTAAATGCAAAACTGACAAAAAGGCTAAGTTCATCCATATTAAAATGTAAAAGGATACACTATAAGTGTAGAAAGCGATCAAGAGGTCGTAACCGTTTGAATTTTCTAATAAGTGTATAATATTTGTATAATAGTTTTCTTATATTTTTTTATCACCCTTGGTTTGTGTATGAGAGCATATACAAGTTTAGGTGTGGGGGAGTGGGTTATGATATTTTTTTTTTGTGTTTTTATAAGATTATAGTTTTTTTTTAGAGTTTTTATTTTATTTTTTGATTTCTTTATTTTATACTTTGGGTATGTTTTAGGGTAACTAACTGAAAAAAAAAATAAATAAAAAAAATTAACAACAAATCTATGTATTTTTATCAATAGATCAACCTAATTACATATAAAGGAACAAATTTAGATTTGAAATTGGATAGGAGAGTAGATTGGATGATACACTTTAAATTTTATGAAAAATATCAAAATCTGAAAAATAAATACCGCTAATAATAGTTTTGAGACAAGTATACATCTATTTTTCACTTCACAATAGTTTATTAGGTTAAGGACAAAAATGATAACGATTGAGTAAGTCTTCTCTCTCTAAACAAAAAAAAGTGAGAATAAAATAATGGGGTGAGCCTGATATTAAAGCAATAATCTCGAAAGTAATAAAATAATGGGGTGCGCCTGGTATTAAGGCAATAGCCTCAAGAGTGAAAAAAAGAGTATGATCCAAGTAATCTGGTACTTTGCGTCTAAGTAAGCGTGAATATTCGCATGAAAGGTGAAATATTTTAAAAAGAAAAAGAAAAAAAAAAGAGTATGAACCAAATAATCGGGTACGTTGCGCCTAAACAAGCGTAAATAATCGCATGAAAAGTGAAACATTCTTTAAAAAAAAGAAAAAAAAGAAAAAAAAAGAAAAAAAATGTTGTGAGAGAGGAGATGAATCATGAGTTAGAGTTGGAGTCCAAGGCTGAAATAAACTATCACACGTGCACGTAGTTGTATAGGAGACAATGAATTATCTATTAGTGGGTATTGAAAGATAGGATTTAAATTTTTTATTAAAATGATAAGTGTATTTGATATGATACTCGATTTGAAAATTGATAATCTAAATGCGTTCTTGAGTTTGTATATTAGTGAGATTTATTGATGAAAATATTATAAAAAAAAAGATTTTTCTTTCTTTTGTATAAAATTTTTATTTTTTTTAATTTTTGGTTATTCTTATTTTTCTTTTCTTTATTTCTTAATCTATTTTCTTCATGAATTTTGTAGATATATTCACTGCGAACCCTCACGAGACAACACTCATCCACTAGGGTAACCTAGGGGTTTAAAGGCTTGTTGCACATGCTAAGTGCAATCGCGATTCCTGCGAAAGTGAGTTAGGTTTTTTTTTTCTTCTTAGATTTAGGTTTTGCTCGAAGACTAGCAAAAGATAGGTGTGGGGGTGTGATGAGTGTCATATATTGCATAATTATAGTCTTTATATTACCTATTTTTGTATATAAATAATGCTACTCGGGTATTTTAAGTGTGTTTTTCAGAAATTTTATTTGTACAAGCAGATGGCATGAAATCAGAGCCGGATTAGAAAATCAAGTTCAGAGAAGAGTTTAAAGAGAGCAAAACTACAAGATTAAAATACTTTCGAGAGTCAAAAGTCAAATACAGTCACGAAAACCAAGAGTACGAGACATGAGACTCATGCGGAAGAAATTTCAAGCAAATCTCAAAAAAGTGCAGCCAATTAGCGGTAATTACCACCAAATAGCGGAACAAAGTGGGCCCCACAAGCTGATTTTTCTTCAGTGGTTTCGTTGTAATTTTTAATGTTTTCAGTTTTATTAGAATTAGGGTTTGATTTTCGAAACCTATATATTGGCTGTACCCTTGTATTCTAAAAGAATCCAGTAAGTTTTGTACTCGTTTTTTAATTTAATAAAATTAGGGTTTTGTTGAATGGGTGACGGTCACAATACCGTGCTCCAGAGGTATGTCATTGCTTTTAATTCTTTATTTGCTTTTTAGATAGAGTTAATTGCTTTCTAGTATAGATTTATTCACTTTCTAGATTAGATTTTATTGCGTTCATGAATAAAAATAGGATTTTGCTTACTAGAATTATGAGTAGCTAATTTTCTTTAGCCCTACGATGTAGATGAAGTTAGTTTAATAGATCTAATATGGATTTATCTCATCTTCTTTCTAAAAAGAAATAAAGTTATGATTTTTCTATAAATAAATAAAAGATAGAGTTCTCAAATCATAATTCTTTGATAGATTATACTTAATTAATATTTTGATAATCTATACTTAGATGAAGTTTGGAATTCTTATTCTTTGTTTATTTTTAGATTTATCAATAAAGATTTTTTTATAAATAAATTGACTTGAATAAACTTGTAAATGTGATTTCTTTGATAGGTTATACTTAAGTTTGGTCTTTTAATAGTCTATACTTAGATTAGGGTTTGAAGTTTATTTCTTTTATTTATGAGATTTTCTACTTGATATGATTTATTTTTAAGAAAGGTGTTATCTTTGATGTCTATACTTGCACATCACTTGATAGGTCATATTTAGGGGCACCTGATTAAAATCAAATTAAAAAGATCACCTTTTTAATATGTTACTTAACTGTGCATAATTAAAAAGATAGGAAGAAAGAGATAATTTATTATTAGGCTATTATTCTAATAGATTTGAAATCCAAGGCTAATCTCTAAAATTTAAAACTCATCCTTCCAACTTAGAATTCTTTGTTAATCCATTAGAACTAAAGAAATAGTAAGAATCGCAAAACACCTGAGATCTCTGTGGGACGACATGTATAGCGCTACAACTGACATTGTACGCTTGCATTAATTTATCACATCAGAAGCTCAGCAAAGCATTGAACTTTACCAAGCGCAAATTTCTAAAATATTTAATAAAAATGTTAGACAGAGAAATTTTAAGAAAGGAGATTTGGTTCTTTCAATAAGAAGGCCAATCATAACCAATCAAAAATCTAAATAAAAATTCCAAGCAAAGTGGGAAGTACCTTTTGTCATTGATACAGTCTATTCTAATGGTGCAAATTATTTGGCAAAACCGAATGGTGATAAAATAATGATGTCAATCAATAAAAAAATTCTAAAGAAATATTATTCTTAGCTTTCAATTGAAAGGCTAAAAATCTCGCGAACTTGTTCCTATTTGAGATTCGCGATTCTGGAATCAGAGTTTCCTAAAAAGCGCAAATTTTGTAAAGTCGCATTCTTTTTCTTTTCCTCCAAATTTGCTAAGTTAATTAGAGTTTCCTAAAAAGCGCGAATTTTGTAAGTCGCATTCTTTTTCTTTTCCTCCAAATTTGCTAAGTAAAAAATTATCTCTGGCAAACAAAATTTCTTTTCCTCCGAATTTGCTAAGTTAAAAATTATCTCTGACAAACAAAATTTCTTTTCCTCCAAATTTGCTAAGTTAAAAATTACTTCTAACAAACAAAATTTCTTTTCCTCTAAATTTGCTAAGTTAAAAATTACCTCTAGCAAACAAAATTTTATTTTCGCCAAATTTGCTAAGTTAAAAATTACCTCTGGCAAAAGCGCGAATTTTGTAAAGTCATGTTCTTTTTCTTTTCTTTCAAATTTGCTAAGTTAAATATTACCTCTGGCAATTCAGAAGTTGTTATACTATAAGTCACTAAAAAGCGCATATTTTTACTTAATCAGGAAAGTTAATAGTTACTTCCATCCTGATTAAAAAAACTTATTCATTCACAACAAAATCCATCTTGGGCGTTTGAATAATAACTTTATATTGTCAAGTTAATAATTATCTCTGAACAATATTCTAGAGAATCTAAATATTCATCAAGTTAACAGTTACCTTTGATGATCAAAATCAAAATCATTCATCAAGTTAACAGTTACCTCTGAATGAATGATAACAAAACTCTTGAAATAAAAATTTTATTTATTTCCAAATCAATATTTCAAAGAGTTCCTTGATATCATACAATGAATGGAAATAAAGTACAAATCATTGAGTCAAGAGAACATTAAATTTTTCATCAACATCTATTATCCCAAATAGGATGGCTTTATAAGTAAAGACAAAAATTTGCTTCTGTAGCCTCCTCCTACCGACAGTGGAAAACTTCCAAGTTTGTTTGCTCAGTTATGATCAATATTGTCAGTGACTTGATTAGTTCAAAACTGGGTGTACCAAATGCATATTGCCAAGTATACAACTTGTGAAACTGTTAAAATTGGGGGTTACCGAAAACCATTTACCACCCTTTTTTTAAAGGATGCTAGGCAGGAAATAAACAATGCCACACACTCGAAATTTTTTATCTCATGAAAAGTACATGAGATCTTCTAGTTCTCCAAAGATATTGAAAAATTTTGAGAACCAGATAGGTGTTTAAGAAAAATGACTATGGTTATATCTTATAATAGATCCAAAATCTTGTTAAAAAACATAAAAGAAAATACCTAATTTATGTTCGTAATGAGAAACTTATCGTAGTTAAGAAAAATGATTACGGATATAATGATTATTTCAATGGAATACTCCTTCTCCAACAAACCTGGCAGAAGACCAGACATAAATAGGTCGACATCATCTTGAGGCCTTGTGACATGCCAACCCCAGTCCGTTGCCTTTGTTGGCAGTGAAAATTTCTAAGTTAAAAAGATTTTCCACAACAGAATGCAGAGCTAATTCAATAGCCCCGCGTTTGGTTATATTAACCCTGCGTTTGAATAAAACACGGAGATGTTTAATAGCTCCGCGTTGATTCCGCAGTCTGGCTTGTATTAGCCTCGCGTTTGAGTAAAACGCGGAGATGATCAATAGCTCCGCGTTAGCTCCGCGTTTTGGTTATTTAGCGTCGCGTTTTGATGCGATTAAAGCTCCGCGTAAGTAGATAACCAGAATCTCATATTGATTGAGATTATGATTTTGGGCTTATCCAAATACCCGAATCAAGTCTAATCAGGATTCCATCAAAACTAAGATATTTGATTGGAATCCTTGATGAATGCGAGTTCTATTTAGATAGAAACTCTTGCATTAACCTGGGGCTATAAATACCTTCTTGGTGAAACCCTAAAGGATCTTTTGGAAGTTTTGGTAAAATTCAAGTACGCGCGAGAGCCTTGAACTAATCAAAACCAGAGATCAGGGAGCTTCTTCTTCTTTTTGGCATCGGAAGCTTCCTATCGATCCTTTGGCAATTCAAGTATGCGAGAGAGCCTTGAAGCCTTTGCTGATCATCTTCTGAAATCTTAGAGAATTCAAGTTACGCACAGAGCCTTGAGTTCGTGAAGATCAGAGAAAACTACCATCTTCTTTCTGGAGTTCTTGAGAAGTTCGAGTTACGCGAGAGAGCCTTGAACAAATCAAAAACCAGAGAAGATCGTCTATGTTCGGCCGATATCTTTAAAAGAGAAGATTTCAACGTACCGATTGTCCAAAGGAACTGCTTGACAGATCCCATCGCCACAGATCCCACAACTATTGTAAAAGAGAGAGATTGAACTATAAAATCCTCTCGTTTGTTCTTTTTTATATCTTGTTCACTTTCATTGTAATTTAAGTTAATTCAATGGGAGGAAGCGAAGGAACTTTTGCGACGAACAGCCTTGATCAAGGAAAAGGAAGAAGAACAGAACTCCATGATAGAATTGGTTTTGGGGAGGAATTTTAGTAAAGAAGAGAATAATTCTTAAGTTAGAATAGATTTTTGGGAGAAAAGTTGGGCGCTTTATATGGAGGATTTCATGATCAAAATCTTTGGCCAAGAGATTTTATAGGCAAAATTTTCGGTTGAGATCTTTGACTCGAATCTCAATAAGATTTATTATTATTGTATGGGATGCTTCAATATCTGCCCAAAAGAAATGAGATTATCAGCTGAGATCTTTGATTAAAATATTGTCATTAATGGATGCATGCAGCACTTAGTTCGTTGCACCAAAAAGTCAATCAAATTAATGAAAAGTCATTCTATATATGTAAACCTGCGGATTTTAGCGCAGGGTTACACTTATATGTAAACCCGCTGATTTTAATGCAGGGTTACACTTATATGTAAACCTATAGATTTTAATGCAGGATTACACTTATATTCGAACTTGCGATTCAAATATAGATTCGCATTATTGAGCATATAGTCATGTCTGATACGCAAATCGTCAAAATCAAGATAAGATTTATATAGAGTTGGGCTCAAATTTTCAATGAGATGACAAAAAAAAAATTATTCCAAGTTCATATTGGACAAAATTAGAAAGAAAGATTGCATCCATGAGGTTAATCAGAGTTTGCATTAAAAAAAAAAAAGGATTACAAGAGCTCCTTGAAAATTTTTACAATTCAGTGATTTATGAGAGCCTTGATTTTCTCTTCTACATCGCTTATCTCTTACTGAATGGTTTTATAAGTTTGAACAACAGCTTGTATATGTAACTCCTCTTCATTGGCAGTTGTATTGGTTACTGCTTCAGATTCTAATGTCTCTAATTCAGCTTGAGCAGTTGAGAGGACTTTGTTCATATTATCAAATTGCATAGACAAATCAGCAAGATTCTTTTCTGAATCCTCTCACTCCTTAGAAATCTTTTCAAGGAAAGCTTGAGTTTTAGCAATGGTTTCCCGAGTTCTCACAATAGCTTGATTATGGCCTTCAATAATTGAAGTAACATTTTCTACTTGAATACATAGAGATTGTTTGTCTGATTGATTCTTGTCAACACAGGCCTTGAAAGTATCAACTTTTTCCTTAATTTCTTTCTAGAGCTTGAGTTGTTCCTCCATCAGCTTTTGGAAAGTGGTCTCCACTATTTCTGACTTATCAGCACTAGAATCTTCAATAAAGAGTCAGCGTAGTTCTGGAGTTGGGCAACCATAAGTCTATAAGGATTGGATTTTTCTTCTCCACCAACACTTGCTATGCTAGCCAAATAGATGTTGAGAACACTAGCAACTGAGGAAAAAGAATTTCCTTTCATAATTTTATTAATACAATGATCCAGAAAATCGAAAAAGACTCTAATAGTATGCTGGAGCAGGTCATCTTCCAATGCATCCATTTTTGCACAACTTGCTAATGGCAGTGAAAAAGAAGTAGTTGCAATGGAGACAATCCCTGGGGTAGATATGACCTGTACTACATTCTAGGATAAAGGGACAGTAGCCTTAGAAGTTCCAACTTCAGTAACTCCAACAGCAGCGACATCAACAGGAACAGTAGTCTCAGTAGTTTCATCAGTTCTGGCCTTAGTTATTGAAGTAATTCCAGCTGAGACAACAGCTTTAGTAGCATCAGTAGCCACAGCTTCAACTTCAATAGTCATAGCAGGCTTAACTGACTCAACTTCAGTCACCTCAGCAACTTCAATAGAGTCAGTAATTGCAACAGTTTCAGATGTAATTTCCGGTTGAACTTTGGTACCAGCAAATGAAGTATTGCCTTCAGGTACATATTCCAAAATTGGAATAGAAGGAAACATTTCTAAAGAAAAAAGAGAGAAATGATTAAATGATGATAAAAGAAATAAAAAATGATATAAATGGATCAAGTTTAGAATAAACCTTGAGGTTGAGAATTGGATTCTACAGGTCCATATACCTCAGTTCTCTCTTCTGCTGTTAGAAATGTACATTTACCATGGTCTGATGGAGGAGTAGAAGAGCGAATGACATCGCTATCATCATCCTCACTCATAACTTGAATTACTAGAGGAATAGAGGCAGTAGATTTCTCTTGCACCAATTGAAGTGGTCTTTCTGAAGAAGACACAGCAATAGGAAGAAGCCCAATTGTTGGTGCAGTAGAAGGAACTTCTGTGATTGGATTGCTGGGAAAAACAGGTCCTTGACTCCGATGCTTTTTAGATGAGTGAGAAATTAAAATCGCATTATCGTCATCTTTTTGTTCCTCCTCAGCGGTTTCAAAGGCTGCCCTAAGTATTATTGTGCTAGTCTTAATTAATGCATCTTGTGGAATGATTGGCAGGTCACTAAGACGCCTTAACCTCTTCCGTTTTTAAGAGATCTTCTTAGGAGAAGATTTTGATTGAGGAAAGGTTGGAATAGTTGGAGACACAAGTCAATCCATTGAGCCCATTGCAGTACTGTCTTCATCCCTGGATAAAACTTTTTCAATGTCAAATTCTTCTATTCCAGCTACTTTTGTGCTACATGCTTCTTTCTTCTGAGCATACCATGCTCTAGTGTCTCTCAAACAATTAAAACTTGCATCGAAATTATGAGGCATGGAATGGACAGCAGAATACAATTTGCAAAACCTGAAATTCATAGACGAATTTGGGGTCTTAAGTGGAAGGTTGAACTTGGCCTTTGTACCACCAGAGATGAAATGAAACCAAGCTCTGGTCCCCACAAAAAGATTCCCAATAAAACTCATGTTTGTATTTTGGTTTCCAATATTCAATTGATCATATCCAAATTTGGGTAATAAGGTTCAATATAACAATGGTTCCTTAAGCGAAGAACCAAGTGCTTTTGACGAATATTTATTAATCATCGGAAATACCTAGGAGACAGAGTTGTGAATTTATCAGCACTAGCTATATTCGCAAATTCTTCTCCATAACCAGCATTTGGAAAATAAGGAAAACACCTGAATAATTCATAATTAGCATGATATCGAAGTGTTTTGTGGACCCTAGCCATGTAACCTTCTTTCCAGGGGGATTTCTCATAATGCTAAACCTTTGGAGAGCTCAAATCTACCTAAGCATCAATTGGACTCATCAATGAAGGGTAGTGTAGAACTATCCAAACCATCAAATAAGTATATGGAAGTTTCACCAGCGGATTTGGAGTCTTGACAATCAGTTTTCCGTCATTATCACGGTTCTTCTTGATATTGTAGAATCTAGTAATTAATTTTCTTAATCAACTTTGGATACCACAAACCATTGCTAGTAATAAACTGAGTGGACGGTCGAATGCTAACATGACTGTCAAATATACCACTCCGATTGGTAGGATTTCTTGTGATGGAATCACACATTTTTTCAACCATAACATCAGGAAACCCGCCAACAAAGCAGGGTCTGATATGAGTTGCAAAGCCTGATAATGAAAATTCTCAAAGGATGTCTCAGCCTTGAAAACATCCTCATCTGATTCAGCAACATATGCATCTGTTCCACATTGAACAATACTCTATTCAACCTCTTTCTCAGAAATTAGAGAAAGACGTGTTAAATCATGATTGTTCTTTTAAAACTTTGGAAAAAGATACTGCAGCCATTTCTTTTGCTTTACATTTTGAGATGTAAGCACAAATATGATAGTGGTAGAGCAATTCCTAGTAAATGTCATAAATCATGGGATCCCAAGTTTTCAATAAATGGAGTTCTTCACCGATGGGGACATATTCTACATAGGGAGTGTCTCCCATAGACAGTCCTGAAATCTCATACATTTCATAAAGGACAAGCCCTAATTCATCTTGGGGTGTAAAGAAAGTGCAATTATCAGGGTTATGCAATTCCAATAAAGAAAAGAAATAAAATCTACTAAGAGAAATTCCATGTTGAACTGTCCTGATGGTACAATAAAGATTCGCGTACTTCAATTGATCCTCAAAATTTTTTAAGAAAAAATTTACCAAGATCGCCCATTCTCTCTTAGAAGAACAATGGATCCATCCTGTGGGGTGAAAGTTTTGAATTGGAAATTCTCCTTGGGCATCAACAAAGCCATGTAAGAAAGTTCGGGCAATCACTGAGTCTCACCCACAAGGAGGTTCTTCTTGAAAGATCCTAAAAATAATCCGCAAAAATATTTTCCAGTAGAACGAGGAAATACACATTGTGCACTGGATCCACCAAGTAAAACACCATCTTACGGTTTATTTAAATGCCAATCTATAATTCTGGGAATAGAAAGGGATTGGAACTATATGAATGGATAAGATCTCTCTATGACGAAAGAAATAGGTTACGACCGTTAACTTGACGAAGCAACTTGTAAACTTCATCATCTAAGCAATCATCAGCGATTGGGACATGATCACTAAACAAAAAAGGAGACTTGTTCAATAAATTCATAGTCTTTCCTTCAAAAGGGACAGTAGTTATAAATTCCCATAATGTAGGGCAAGTAGGGTTGAAGATTCTACTCTTCCTCTCTTGGTCATCAGATGTTGCACAGGCTAGAAAGACTCGACCGAGCCTAAATTATTTCTCGCCATCATATTCTCTTGTATGACCAAAATAATGATCTTTTGGCAAAGGGTTTAAGACATAATTCACTATATGAAGAAAAGAAAGAGTTAAAATAAAATAGTGAAAAGGAAGATGCTCTTTAGGGTTAGAGTATAAATTCCAAATATGACACGAAGCAAGAGAATCACCTCCAACTAAAGGCCTCTTGATGTGATAATATAACTGCAAGCGCACAGTGTCGGTTGTAGCGCTATACAGGTCGTCCCACAGGGATCTAAGGTGTTTTTGCGATTCTTACTTTTTTATAGTTCTATCGGACTAACCAAAAATTCTAGGTTGAAGATGAGAATTATTCTAATTAGTCTAGAATCTAGAATCCACTAGTTTCCAACCATGTTTTTACTTCTATTATCTTCTTCTTTCATAAAAATGTGATCTTTTAGTTTAATTTTTATTTAAAGTGCCCTAAGCATGAGCTATCAAGTGGTGTGCAAGTATAACTCATCAAAGATACTACTTTTCATAAAAATAAACTAAATCATTAGATAAATTTATGATAAAGATGAAAACCAACAACTCCAAACTCTAACTAAGTATAGGCTATCAAGAAATTTAACTCAAGTATAACCTATCAAAGTATTAATCTACGAGTTCTTGTATTTTAATCTTTTCATGGAAAAATCATATCTTTATTAATTTTAATTAGGAAGAAAAATACTAGAGAGCAATTATATGGTGGATCCTAGCTTTATCTATATCCGAGAGCTAAACTAATTAGCTACTCATGATTCTAGAAAGCAATTAAATCTATTCTAGAAAGCAAATAAATCTATACTAGAAAGCAATTAAAAAAACAAATAAAGAATTAAAAGCAATGGCTTACCTCTGGAGCACGGTATTGTAGTCGTCACCCCTTCAGCAAAACCCTAATTTTATTAAATTAAAAACGAGTACAAAACTTCAGGATTCTTCTAAAATACAAGGATACGGCCAATATATAGGCTTAAGAAATAAAACGCTAATTATAACAGAACTGGAAAACTAAAAAATTACAATGAAACCACAGGAGAAAATTCAGGTTATGGATCCCACATTGGGCTGCCAAATAGCGGTAAAAACCGCCAATTAGCTGCTCAATTATGTGATAAACACGTGAAAGTTTTTACCCGTGAAAATCTTGTCTTCTACGTTTACGATTCTTGACTGTATTTGACTTTAAGTCTCTACATTATTGTAGTCCCGTAGTCTTGCCCACTTTAGAAACTTTTCGGACTCTGATTTCTGACTCCAACTCTGATTTTATGTCATCTCCTTGTACGAATAAAATTCTTGAAAAACACTCTAACAATACCCGAGTAGTATTATTTATATACAAAAATAGGTAATATGAAGCCTATAAATATGCAATATATGGCACTCAACACACCCCCATACCTATCTTTTGCTAGTCCTCGAGCAAAACCTAAATCTAAAAAGAAAAATAAAAATCCTAACTTACTTTTGCAAGAATCGCGATTGCACTTAGCATGTGCAACAAGCCTTTAAACCTCTAGGTTATACTAGTGGACGAGTGTTGTCTCGTGAAGGTTTGCAGTGAATATACCCACAAAATTTATGAAGAAAATAGATTAAGAAATAAAGAAAAGAAAAATAAGGATAACCGAAAATCAAGAAAAATAAAAATTTTGTACAAAAGAATGAAAAAAAAATTATAATATTTTCATCAATTAATCATAATATTTTCATCAATTAATCTCACTAATTTACAAACTCAAGAACGCACTTAGATTATCAATTTTTAAATCGAGCGTCATATCAGATACACTTATCATTTTAATCAAAAATTTAAATTCTATCTTTCAATACTCACTGACAGATAATCCATTGGCTCCTATACATCTAGGTGCATGTGTGATAGTCTACTTCGGTTTTGAACTCCAACTCTAACTCATGATTCATCTCTTCTCTCATAACAAATTTTTTTTTCTCTTTTTTTAAAAATTTTTTTAAGAATATTTCACCTTTCATGCGAATATTCATGCTTGCTTAGGCGCAACGTACCCGATTACTCGGTTCATACCCTTTTTTTTCTTTTTTATTTTTTTAGAATACTTCACCTTTAATGCAAATATTCACGCTTACTTAGGCGCAAAGTACCCGATTACTTGGATCATACTCTTTTTTCACTCTTGCGGCTATTGCCTTAATACTAGGCGCACCCCATTATTTTATCACTCTCGAGCCTATTGCATTAATACCAGGCTCACCCCATTATTTTACTCTCACTTTTTTTTCTTTTTTTCTTTCTTTTTTTTTAGAGAGAGAAAACTTACTCAATCGTTATCATCTTTGTCCTTAACCTAATAAACTATTGTGAAGTGAAAAATATATGTATACTTGCCTCAAAACTACTGTTGGAGGTATTTATTTTTCAGATTTTAATTTTTTCATAAAATTCAAAGTTTATCATCCAATCTACTCTCCTATCCAATTTCAAATCTAAATTTGTTCCTTTATCTGTAATTAGGTTGATCTATTGATAAAAATACATAAATTTATTGTTAAATTTATTTTTTTTCAGTTTTTTTTAAAAAAATTTCAGTTAGTTACACTAAAAACTACCAAAAATGTAAAATAAAGAAACTCAAAAATCTAAAAAAAATAAAATCCTAAAAATAAAATAAAATCCTAAAAATCCTAAAACATAAAAATCTCCTAAAAACTACTCCCCCACACCTAAACTTGTATATGCCCTCATACATAAACCAAGTGTGGTAAAGAAATATGAAAACTATTATACAAATACTATATAAATAATGAGAGTCGTAAAAGTTACGATCTCAATTTCATCACCCTATTAACGCATGGAAAGCGGTTACGACCTCTATATCGCTTCCCACTTTCATAGTGTGTGCGTTTTAAACGTGAAGTGAGTGCATTATTATATCTCATCAATCTCCTACAAATCACGAGATTACCTGTCTGCTTCTTATGTCGTCCTCGCTTTTTCTTTGTCCACATATAAGCATTAATAATTGGGTTAAAAAATTATTTATTATAAACCTGGCAATCATCGTTAGTAACAAGCATACATGTAGAAATATCATGAGGTGAAGAGTGTTATATGATCAAGTGAACGTGGTGGTGGCTCTTCTAACTCACGAAGTACTGCGAGCTCCTCTGCAAATAAATCCTCAAAAGTTTGCTCATAAATTAATGGCACACATGCGTAAGTATCATCATATATAGAATCTGTATGTGCCAATTCATCTAATAATATGAGCTCATCTTTGAACAATTACTCAAATGAGGATTCATCATCAGTGCAAGATGTCGAATGAGAGTGCAAATTATGAACCATGTTGACTTCAATGAGGTAACTCATTGCGTGCTCATCTATATTAAATATGTTCAATACCACAGTCATATTCCCAAACGATAATTTCATGAGGCCACTCCTACAATCAATTAATGCATTTGATATTGCAAGGAATGGTCTACCCAAGATAACTGAAATTTGATTCCGTGGATTGGAAATCGGCTCAGTTTCTAAGACAATAAAGTCTACAGGAAAGATAACTCACCGACCTTAATGACCACATCTTCAACCATGCCAAGTGGTCTCTTGATCGAATGATCAGCTAGCTGTAATGTGATCTTGGTAGGTTGAAGTTTTCCTAACCCCAGTTGCTGATAAATAGTATAAGGAAGCAAGTTGACACTTGCCCCTAAATCAAGCAACGCCCTATAAATGTAGTGTTCCCAATAGTGCATGAGATTATAGGAGAATCTGAATCTTTGACTTGATAGGTAAGGAGTTAGAGAGGATTTGCGATATATTTGCAGTAAGAAAAACTTTCTCAGAAATGTTTCTTGCCCGTTTCTTAGTACACAAATCCTTAAGAAACTTAGCATAAGTAGGAACCTGTTGTATAATGTCTAGGAGTGGAATATTAACCTTCACGTGCTGAAATGTTTCAAGAATCTTTTCTACTTGCGGTGAAGACTTCCTAAGCCAATTGGGATATGGTGCTTTCGGCTTAGGAACAGGTTCTTCCAAATGATCATGTGACTGTAATTGAGGTGATGGAAATGGTCGTGGAGAAAGAGGTGGAAGAGATTAAGTAGCCTGCGAGATAGTAGGAGTGGGATCAGGAGGCATGACTACATTATTATCCACTTGCTTGCCAGATCTAAGCGTGTGAATGGCATTGCAATTGTGGACATGCGACTGATTGGAGTTTGAGGAACTGGTATTAGGGTTCATTATGGGTTGACTTGGAAAGGTACCCTGACCACGTTCACTCATCTGACTTGCTAATTATCCAACCTGCTGCTCTATATTCTTTATAGATTGAGAGTTTACGAGCAGTTGCTGACTTGTACTTTGAATAAAGTCAGTTGACACTTTCATAAGATTTTGCATGTGTGTGTCAAGATTAGACATATGCGTGTCAAACTTGGAATGAGACTTGAGAAGATTTTCAACGTGCTTCTCAAGTGACTGGAGTTGCTTTTCTTATTGATTATTAGACCCCTGTTGTGAATGTGAGTGGTTTTGTGCAGGTGGTCTATTCTGGTTATTCCCATAATTTGATGCGTTTGGGTATTGATAAGCACCCACATTTGGTCTTGGGAACTGATCATTGGCTGGAGATTGCATGTTAGGGTTGGGGGCTCCCTGATATTGCCCTTGACCCCATGATAGATTTGGATGATTCCTCCAGCCAGAATTGTATGTAGGAGCATAAGGATTATTCATGCGTTGTTGATATAAGACGTTAGCCTGCTCAAGTGTGGGACCCATGGGATTCAATAATAATGGACACTCCTCCATACATGATTCGGAGTTCCGCAATTAAAGCATGTGGGAACTTGAATTTGATTTACCTGACCCACCGGTGGAGCACTAGGAGTCTTCAATGCCTCAATTCTCCCATAAGGGCTGCAATCTTAGTTTCGGCAGCCATAGAGCTGTCGACGCTATGGATCTCACCCTTATGTGCAGAAGTTGATGCACAAGGCTTCTCAGTGGGACTCTCCCACTGAATAGTCTTCCACGATAGGTCCTCAAGAAAGTCCCATACTTCATCCTCATTCTTTCTCATGAACTCCCCCTGACACATGGGCTCAAGAAGAGTTTTAGATGTGTAATCGAGTCCGTTGTATACGATTTGGCACAACCGCCACTTTTCTATCGCGTGGTGGGGGCACTGAGCTAAAAGTTCTTGAACCGTTCCAAATATTTCCAGAAGCGTTCTCCCGACACTTGACGGAATTGATTAATTTGATTTCGTATTCTTGTCGTCTTATGCGTGGGATAATACTTCTTAAGAAACACTATAATGAATTCATCCCAAGTAGTGATTTAATCAGTAGGCATACTGTACAACCACTTCTTGGCATTATCCTTAAGTGCAAAGGAGATGAAGCGGAGTTTAATTGCATCCTCCGATAAGTGTTGTAGTTTAATCATTACGCATACTTCCTGAAATTCATTGATAAAGAGATATGCATCTTCTGAATCAGAACTAGTGAATTTAGGAAGCATACTAATATACTGCGACTTCAACTCATAGTGATTACCCACTGCGTGTGGAAGTTTGATGTATGATGGCAATGATGTACGCAACGGGTAACATCGATTCTGAAGGATCGGGATCGGTTGGTCCATCTTGGCTCCCATGAACAAATCTGATCTCACAAGTCGACCAAATTGATCACGGGTCCAATGTAGCATGAACCAGCTACCGTGAGTGTATGCGTGAAATTCCTAAACTAATGCAAGAAATGGGGTGTGGTGGAGATAAAAACAGTGGAATAGATATAATCAAATAGCAAATGTGATTACTACAGTGCCTAATATTTTTTTATTTCTTTCAAATTTTTTTACAAAACCAGGGACCAAAAATACATAATTGAAGAAAATTAAAGCTCATAACTTACCTCTTTGGCCGCTACATAGCGGTTGTGGCCGCTAAATAGCGGCCAAACCAGAGAATTTTACTCTCTCGTTTCGGAAACGGAGATATGAGGCTTCTTTGATCCTTTTTGTCCTCCTGTATCTGTACTTTATAGTCTCTGCATACTCAAAACACACTGTTAACCCGTAAAACGTCAGAAAAAGCAAGAAAAACACCGTCGATCCCCGGCAACGGCGCCAAAAAACTTGATGTGATAATTTAACTGCAAGCGCACAGTATCGGTTGTAGCGCTACACAAGTCATCCTACAAGGATCTAAGGTGTTTTTGCGATTCTTACTTTTCTATAGTTCTATCGGACTAACTAAAGGTTCTAGGTTGAAAATGAGAATTATTCTAATTAGCCTAGGATCTAGAATCTACTAATTTCCAACCATGTTTTTACTTCTATTATCTTCTTCTTTCATAAAAATGTGATCTTTTAGTTTAATCTTTATTTAAAGTGCCCTAAGTATGAGCTATTAAGTGGTGTGCAAGTATAACTCATCAAAAATACTACTTTTCATAAAAATAAACTAAATCATTAGATAAATCTATGATAAAGATGAAAACCAACAACTCTAAACCCTAACAAAGTATAGGCTATCAAGAAATTTAACTCAAGTATAACCTATCAAAGTATTAATCTACGAGTTCTTGTATTTTAATCTTTTCATGGAAAAATCATATCTTTATTTATTTTAGTTAGGAAGAAAAATACTAGAGAGCAATTATATGGTGGATCCTACCTTCATCTATATCCTAGAGCTAAACTAATTAGCTACTCATGATTCTAGAAAGCAATTAAATCTATTCTAGAAAGCAAATAAATTTATACTAGAAAGTAATTAAAAATATAAATAAATAATTAAAAGCAATGGCTTACCTCTGGAGCACGGTATTGTGGCCGTCACCCATTCAGCAAAATCCTAATTTTATTAAATTAAAAATGAGTACAAAACTTCAGGATTCTTCTAAAATACATTGATCCAATATATAGGCTTCGGAAATCAACCTCTAATTCTAACAGAACTGGAAAATCAAAAAATTACAACGAAGCCACGGAAGAAAGTTCAGGTTTTGGATCCCACATTGGGCCGCCAAATGGCGGTAAAAACCGCTAATTAGCTTCTCACTTAGTTGATAAACACGTAAAATGTTTTCTACGTGAAACTATTGTCTTATACGTTTAAAATTCCTGACTGTATTAGATTTTGAGTCTCTGCAGAATTGTAATCTCGTAGTCTTGCCCACTTTAGAAACTTTTCGGACTCTGATTTCTGACTCTAACTCTGATTTCATGCAATCTCCTTGTACGAATAAAATTCCTGAAAAACATACTAACAATACCTGAGTAGCATTATTTATATACAAAATAGGTAATATGAAGGCTATAAATATGCAATATATGACACTCATCACCTCTGTTGAACCATTATGGCGCTGGAAGTGGCCCGAGGATTTTGGGAACCACTACCAAATAGACCAGAGGATGAAGCCTTCTTCGTTATCTTTTTAAAATTCTTAAGAAAATTGAGAATAAGAGAAGTTTGAAAACGAAGGGTTTTGAAAGTTTGGAGAAAAGTTTGAAGTTCAAATTTTTCAGAAAGTGCTAAAAGATGTTTTAAATGATGAGTTTGAGATTTTATAACGGATAATTTGACGGACGAGATTTCTGGCCCAAATCTCATGAGGATTTCCTCATTAATGAAGCTCAGAAAATACCTCGATCTCTATGCCAAAAAAGTAGTAACTTTCTGGATATACTGCATGAGGCGCGAGATCCGCAGCTATAATACAGAAGCGTGCTCTATAAAAAAGTGCAAGATCCACAACTTTAATATAGAGTCGTGCTCTATGCAAAAGTGCGAGATCCGCAACTCCAATGCAGCTCTTGCATTTTCCCAAAAGTGCGAAATTCGCACTCCTGAATACAAAGTCGTATTTCCTCTCAAAATGCAAAGATTATATTTTAGCCAAAATTATCCAAAGTATTTCAAAACACTTCTAAAATTATGGAGTTAAAACTCTAGAGGGGGTTTTGTTGGTGGAAATTTTTTTTAATGAGGTTCATCTTTTATAAAGAGAGATCCGCATATATAAACTACAAAAGAAATAAGACGTGGCTTTCACAAAATTGTGTTTTATTTTCCATAAAAGATGAGACGCGATTTTTGATTCGCGAATGAAGTTGAAGTGTGAATCTCTTTCTCAAGATTTAGAAACTTAATAAAGAGTGGGCCCTACAGGGTCTCATCATCGCGCCAAAGCATATTATACAAATAGTGAACATGCCATCACAACAAAACCGTGAATCTAAAGTTTGAGATCCACATTCCAGTTATAATCACACCAAAACTGCGAATCTAAAATTTGAGATTCGTATTCCAGTTGCAGTCTGAAAGAGCTGTGAATCTAAAGTCTGAGATCTGCGTTCCAGTTGTAATCACACCAAAACTGCAAATCTAAATTTTGAAATTCGCATTCCAATTGCAGTCCGAAAGAACCGGGAATCTAAAAGTCTGAAATCTACGTTCCAGTTATAATCCAAACGAGCCTCGAATCTAAAATTTGATATCTGTGTTCCAACTGTAATCGCACCAAAGCTGTGAATCTAAAGTTTGAGATTCATATTCCAGTAGCAATCTGAAAGAAATGCGAATATAAAGATTGAGATTCACGTTTTGCTTTTAGGTTACGATCCAGACGATTAAAGACGTCGGTTACAAATACTAGAGATTTAATACAAATCCACCAGACCAAAAGGCAAGAAATTAATTCTCAAATCATGGAAGCCAACAGTTGAACAGTTACATCAACTCAAAAGTTTCCAAATTTCTATAAATAGTAGAAGCTTAAGCAAAAAAAGACATCATGAGATCAGTATTAAAAAAGCTAATTTTACTTAAGTGCTGGTGCTATTAAAAACTCAAAATCTTCGCTAACTAAAAATTTTATATAGAGTGTCAACGAAGAGCAGGATCGTCCTCCACAGCTATTCTAGAGTCTAGTTTTAAGCAAAGAGGGAACTAGATTTTTCTCATTTTCTGCAAACGGAAAACCGTTGAAATTGTAATCTTTTGGTTAAAAAAGTTCAATAGAGAATCATTTACAATTTTATGGCAAACACAAAGAAAAATATTCCACAAGAAACTACTGAAGCAAATGCCACTACAGAAAAAGTCTGGCAACCTTTTTTTGACGGTGCCTTTAGAATGGGACTCAAAAGAAAGGTAGTAGTAGGAGTGGGAGTTGTCTTTGTTTCTTCCTATAACCACATTATCCCTCGAGCATATTCATTGACAGACTCATGTTCTAACAATATTGCTGAATATAATGCCCTAATGATTGGTCCCTATAACCTCAATAGAGAATCATTTACAATTTTATGGCAAATACAAAGAAAAATATTCCACAAGAAACTACTGAAGAAAATGCCACTAAAGAAAAAGTCTGGCAACCTTTTTTTGACGGTGCCTTTAGAATGGGACTCAAAAAAAAGATAGTAGCAGGAGTGGGAGTTGTTTTTGTTTCTCCCTATAATCACATTATCCCTCGAGCGTATTCATTGACAGACTCATGTTTTAACAATATTGTTGAATATAATGTCCTAATGATTGGTCTAAAGATAGCCAAACAGGTAGGAGTAAAATATTTAGAAATATTTGGAGATTCTCAACTCGTCATTAATCAAGTCAGAGGAGAATATGAAGTCAAAATGAAGACCTCTTACCATATTACCATGCAATCATAAAAATGGCTGATAGCTTTTATGGTTTTTATATCAGTCATATACAGTGCCATCAGAACAGTTATGCAGATTCATTAGCTTCCTTAGCTGCTACTTTAGCATTGCCTAAAGACTCCAGCAAATATATAACAATGGGAAGAAAAGAATTACTTTGTCCGAAGAACGAACTTGAAGCAAAATTAAATTCAGACAAGAAACAAGAAGCATAAGAAGTATGCGCTCTTAAGTCTGATCTCGAACCAAGAGATTTGCCATTTCCTTACATAGACTATGTTCTTTACAAGATATTACCAGAAGAGCCTAAAGAAGCAGCAGCAATTCGAAGAAAAGCTATTCGATTCTACTACAATGCCGAAGTTCGAACATTGTATAAAAAAATCTTATGATAGGATCTTGCTACGTTGTTTTTCTAACAAAGAAACTCAAAAAGCACTTGAAGAATCTCATAGCGACATCTACGGAGCACATCAATCAGGATCAAAACTTTGGAATAGACTCTGAATAATGGGCTAATATTGGCCTAAGATGATGACAGATGTGGTTGCTTATGCTAGAAGATGTAAAGCCTGTCAGATATCTCTAAATTTTGCAACAAATATAAGATTGAAAGTATAGTTTCATCTCCATACTATCCTGCAGCCAATAGTTTAACAGAAACTTTTAATAAAACCATTGTCAGCTCCTTAAAAAATTCGTTTCATCCAACCAACATGACTGAGACAAAAAGCTTGGAGAATGTCTTTTGGTATATCAAACAATTGTTAAGACACCTACCAATGCTACACCGTTTTCTTTGGTGTATAGGTTTGAAGCAGTGCATCCTTTGGAGATTCAAATTCTATCATTACGGGTTACGTTAGCAACCAGAATGATGCAAGAAGAAAAGCATCAGTAGATTCTTCTCGAATTAGAAGCTCTTGATGACGAACATCTTGAAGCTCAACAAAATATTGAGCTTTATTAAGCGTGAATCTCCAAAACCTTTAATAAAAAGGTCAAACAGAGAATTTTCAAGAAAACTGATATGGTCCTTACAGTAAGAAAACCGATCATAACTAATCAAAAGTCTAATGGAAAGTTCCAGCCAAAGTGGGAAGGCCATTTTGTCATTGACGTGGTTTATTCAAATGGCGCGTACCGGGTGACAAAACTAAATAGTGATAAGATAATGATGCCAATTAATGGAAAGTTGCTAAAGAGATATTTTTCATAATGTAATATTCAAGAAATCCCAGAAAGCTGAGCTAATTATCTTGGGTCCAACAAATAATGACGAAGAAAGACCCCAGATCTTTTTAAAGGCAAAATAGCTTATGTAATAGTAAGAAGCAATCAAGTCAAAATTTGAGTGGTTTGAGATACATATCTTCTTCTATAACCCTCAATTACATCTTAGACAAGTACCGCAAAAAAGAGAATACAAAAGTATCAAATCATTTGATACACATACTTGAATTTTTCCCCCAACAAAAGAAAAATTCAACACTATGACTCGGTTATCGGTCCATTCAAACGCCGAGCATTTGATGGCTATAAAGAGATTAATAAATGTGTCTAATTCTTGACACTATTATCTCCAAAACAGGATCAATTTGTCCACCAATCAAATAAAGTTCATCTGCAAAGAGAAGTTCATGGTGCAGTAAATATTTGGCAGTCCACTACTTCATCAACTTCCCAACGGAGTACATCAGATGAAGATATGCTATCTCGTCACAAATACATAACTCTCCACATCAACAAGAGCGCTAAATGAATCCTACGTCTCTATGACTAAGGATAGAGGAAAGTTTGGCCTTTAAGCCCAAACAAAATTCTCGATAACCCCACCATACTGGGATAAAAAAAGTATGAACTACTCTAACCTGTTAGGGTTTAGAAAAGAGGAAAGTTTGGTGTTTAAGCCCAAATAAAATCCTTGAAAACTTATCATACTGAGGGGAATATCATGACTAGCTCAACGCAAATAGTGATTGGTAAAGGCTAATCAAATCTGTTTATAACTAGAGATTTGCTAAAAATCCTGTAAACATGTCATGTTAAGATCTTATCACTGGCAGATCCAAAGTTTTTCTTTACCAAAATCTGCGTTTCTGAACCAAGAGAGTCCAAAGCGTCGCATTTTGACCTTAAAGAAGATAGCTAAAAGCGCAAATATTCACAAAGTCGTATTCTGTCTCTAGAAAAGAAATCAAAAGCACAGAGCTTCAAAAAAAAGCACAGATCATCATAGAGTCGCGTTTTAAAACAAAATGTCATTCCTCCAAATTTGCTAAGTTAAAAATTACCTCTGGCAAACAAAATTTTCATTCCTCCAAATTTACTAAGTTAAAAATTATCTTTGGTAATTCAAAAACTGTCATACTACAAGTCACTGAATAGCTGAGATTACAATTTGTTCAAGAAAGTTAACAGTTACTTCTATCCTGTTCAAGAAAATTATTCATTCGTGGCAAAATCTGTTTGGGCATTTGAATAATGACTCTATATTATCAAGTTAATGACTACCTCTAAACAATATTTTGAAGAGTTAATGATCATCAAGATAACAGTTACCTTTGATTATCAATACCAAAATCATTCATCAAGTTAATCGTTATCTCTGAATGAATGACAACAATTTTTTTTCCACAAACATGATATTTCCATCTTAAAAAAAACTTTATTGATTATCAATTTAATTTTACAAGACTTCCTTGACATCATACAATAAAGGGAAATTATTACATATCATTAAGTCAAGAGAACATTTAAATTTTTCATCAACATCTATTTTTTCTAATTGGGTGGCTTCATAAGTTTGGATAATAGCTCACCTCTGCAATCAATTCTCGCTGATGGTTAAGAACTTCCAAGTTTGCTTACTTAGCCATGTTAATATCAATGTTGTCAGCGACTTGATTAGTTCAAAACTGGGTATACCAAATGCATGTTCACAATACACAATGTGTGGAACTACTGAAATTAAGGACTGTTAAGGGAACTTTGAAGTTACAAAACTACCTACAATCATTTATCATTCTTACCTCATCGATGAAAGAGGATGAAAGGAGAAAAGATAACAATACCACAGACTCAAAAATTTTTATCTCATGTAAAACATATAAGACTCTCTGGTTCTCCAAAGATATTGGAAAGAGTTGAGAATCAGACGGGTATGGTCATTATTTTAGAAACTCTGGAGAGTAATATCCTACAACAGATCCAGAGCTTTGTCAAGAGATATAAAAGAAAATAGATAATCTCTTATTGTGATAAGAAAACTTACCGTAGTTAAGAAAAATGATTATGGTTATAACAATCTTTTCAATGGGATATTCCTTCTTTAACGAACCTGGCAGCATACCAGTCACAGATATACCAACATTTTCAAAAGGCGTATTATCTGGATGTCTTGTTACATGTCAATCCTAATTCATTACATCAATCAAAGAAAAGGATGAAAAATAAAATTTAGACAGAGTCATGACAGAATTGGCTGGAAGAACTTGAACGCTAACGGGTTGGTTAAGGGATGAAGATTTCTTCATCATAAAAACCTTAAGAAGAGTTCAAGTCAAAACAGCCTAAGAAGAACTCAGAGAAATTTAGAAAGGAAGAAAGCTTAGAGATAATTCTTTAGTCATAGTAGCTTTTTGAAGAAAGGCTTGGTGTTTATATAAAGAATTTCATGATCAAGATTTTTGGCCAAGAGATTTTATAGGCAAAATCTTTGGTTGAGATCTTTGACTCGAATCTCACCGAGAATTTATTAATAATGTACGCATGGAAAGCTTAGATCTCTGCGCCAAAAGAGATAAGATCTTCGGTTGAGATCTTTGATTGGGATCTTGTTAATATCTAGTCATTAATGAATGCATACAGCGCTTACATCCTTGCACCAAAAAGGCAATTAAAGTGGCGAATTATATGCAAACCCACGAATTTGAACGCAGAGTCTCGTTTATACGCAAACCTGCGGAATTGAATGCAAGATCATATCTAAGAGTAAACGCAGGAAGTTAGTACGAAGCTAAACTCATAAACATTAATTTTATGAAAAATAGAAATTATTCCAAGTTTTCATTATCAAATTCAAGATTACAAAAGCTTCTTGGACAAGATCAGAAAAATCATTACATCTATGGGATTGATCTAAGTTTTCATTATCTAAATTAAAGATTACAAGAGCTCCTTGAACAACATTAAGAAATCATTACAACTTAATGAGCCAAGACTCTCTTGATCTTTTCTTCTACATCACTCATCTCCAGCTAAATAGTTTCATATCTGAACAGCGCTAAATAGTTTCATATCTGAACAGCGCCCTATCTTCATAATTCTTCCTCACTGACAGTTGTACTGTTCATTGAATCAGACTTCAGGCCCTCCAATTCTGATTGATCGGTCAAGAGAATTTTATTCACATTGTCACGCTGCCTAAATAATTCAGTGAGGTTCTTCATTATCTCCTCACACTCCTTGGAAATCTTATTAAGAAAAGCCTAAGTTTTGGCAATGGTCTCCTGAGTTCTTGCAATGGCTTGATTATGGCCCTTAACAGTTGCAGCAACACTTTCTATTTGAGAACATAAAGATTGGTTTGTTGACTGATTTTTGTCAATCCGGGCCTGACAAAAATTAACTTTCCTCTTGATTTCTTCTTGGAGCTTGAGTTGTTCCTCCATTAATCTTTGAAAGTAGTCTCAACCATTTTTGACTTATCTGCATTGTGAATCTTCGACAAAGTATCAGCATGATTTTGAAGTTGAGCTACTATAAGTTTGTAAGGAGTTGCTCTTTCTTCCCTACCAATACTTGCTATGCCAGTCACATAAAGATTAAGGAGAACGACAATTGAAGCAAAAGAATTTCCTTTCAGAATCTTTACAATGTAATGGTCCAGAAAATCAAAAAAGACTTTAATAGTATACTGGAGCAAGTCATTAACAAGTGCATCAAATTCTGTATAGTTTGTTGGTGGCAATGAGGAAGAGGTAGGTGCAGCAGAAAAGACAACAGAAGTAGACGCAACTTCAGCAGTTTTGACAATTGGGGACAAGTGCGAGAGATAGTCAATATGTGTTGTATCATGAGTTTAAGAAATAACAACTTTAGCAGGAGCAGCAGCATCAGTAGTTTTAGCAACTTCAGCAGGAGCAGCAGCTTCAGCAACTTCAATAGGGGCAGCAGCATTAGCAACTTCACTTGTGGAGACGACTTCAGCCGCAATAGTCTCAACAGAAGAAGCGACCACTCTAGATACACCAGCAATAGGAGCAACTCCAGATACAGCCTCAGTTGGCACTTCAAATTTAGAGTGAGAAGTTTCAACTTCAGGCACATACTCCGAAGTTGGGGAGAAGAGAGCATTTCTGAAAGAAGAAGAGATGGTTAAATAAAAAGAAAATGAATGATGAAAATGACTAAAGTTTTGGAGAAACCTTGAGGCTGGACACTCACTTCTCCAAAATAATCATGGGGTCTTGGCAGAGGTGTTCAGAAAACCATGAGCAGAGTTGTTCAAAAAACATACCCATGGAGTCTTGGAAGAAGTGTTCAGAAAACGTACCAAGGGGTTTCGGCAGAGGTGTACTATTAAACATACTAATGGGGTCTCAGCAGAGGTGTATTATTTGTGTGATTGTTCAAATCTTACTGTCAGAGATAAGATCTTAACATGACAGATTCGATTATTTTTTAGATAAGATGGTTTTGAATCTCGCTGTCAGATGTAAAAACTTAACCTGATAGATTTGGTTGTTTTGACATAAGATGATTTGAATCTCGTTGTCAGAGATATGAGCTTAACATAACAGGTTCACAAAATTTTTAACAAACCCCTAGCTATCGGATTTAACATGCCTTTACAAATCGCCATTTGCATTGGGCTAGCCATATTATTCTCCTCAGTATGATGAGTTGTCGAAGATTTTATTTGGGCTTAGATGCCAAACGTTCTTTCTTCCCTTTTCATTAGGTTATTTCTATGCCCAGTATGATAGACTAGTAGAGAATTTTAGCTTCCTCTTGCCCCTTACCTCAAAGGCACTGGGCTATTCGCACATTATTCCTTATTATAATAGGTTGACGAGGATTTTGATTTCCTCTTCTCTTTGTCATATTGGCATTGAGCGGTTCATGTTTTTACCTCAGCATGAAAAGTTATCGAGGATTTAATTTTCTCTCTCCTTTGCCTTTGTGATTATGGGTTATTCATGCTTTTTACCTCAGCATGATAGGTTAGCGAGAAATTTGTTCTCTTTCCTTTACTTTCGAAGCATTGGGTGATTCATACTTTTTACCTTAGCATGATGGGTTGATTCACACTTTTGAGAATACCACGCTTTTATAGCTCTCTAGCAAGTGTTATTTACATCGAAGTTATGAGGTATAGAATGGGCAGCAGAATACTAGTTACAAAAACTAAAAGACGTACAAATTTGGAGTTTTCAGAGGAAGATTAAATCTGGCCTTCGTACCACCAAATATAAAATGGTACCAAGCTCTGGCTCCTTCAAATAAATTATCCACAAAATTGATGTCTGTATTTGGATTCTCGATATATAATTGATCATATCTAAATTGTCGAGAGAAACAACTAGGGTAATAAGGCTCAATATAACAAGTGTTCCCTAAACGAAGAACCAAGTGCCCTGGACATATGCTTATCAACCACCAAAATCATTCAAGAGATAAAGTGGTGAAATTATCAGCACCAATTGAGTCCATGAATTCCTCACCATAATCGGCATTTGGAAAATAGGAAAAACACTTGTATAGCTCATAGTTAGTATGATGTTGAAGTTGTCTCCGAATTATAGCCATATAACCCCATTTCCATTGTGATCTCTCGTAATGTCGAACTTTGGATGAATTAAAGTCCGTTTGAGGGTGAATGGGACTCATCAAAGAAGGGCAATGCAAAACCATCCAAGCTATCAGATATGTGTATGGAAGCTCTACTCGTGGGTCTGGGGTCTTGATCCTTGGGTTTCCATCGTCATCAAAGACTACTTTAACTTTAGAAAATTTATCAATCAATACTCTTAATCCACTTTGAATGCCGCAAACCATCGCCGTCAATCAACTAAGTGGACGGGCGTATGCTAGCAATACTGCCGAGTATACCACTTTAACTGATTAAGCCTCTTGTGGAGCTGATGGAACCACGTAGTGTTTTAACCATAGCATCAAGAAACCCAATAATAAGGCAGGATCTCTATTGGGCCTAGTAATGAAAACTTTCAAAGGACGTCCCGGCCTTGAAGACATCCCATTTGATTCAGCAACATAGGCATCTGTCTCAAAATGGGCAATCCTATGTTCAATCTCTTGCTTAGAAGTTGTGGAGAGACGAGTAAAATCAGAATTATTTGCCACAAATTTTGGGAGAAGATATTGTAACAACTTCTTTTGCTTTACACTATGCTGTCGGACACCAAATATGTGAGCGCAAATATGATAGTGACAAAGCAATTTCCAATAGATTTCATAAATTGCAAGATATTGAGCTTTTAGCAAATGGAGTTCTTCTCCAGTGGAAACATATTTTTCATAAGGAATTTCTTCTATAGGCAACTCTAAAATTTCATACATCTCATGAAGGGCGAGCCTTAGTTCACCACAAGGTGTGAAGAAGGTACAAGAATTAGGATTGTACAACTCCACTAAGCGAAAGAAATGGAATTGACTGGGAGGAATTCCATGTTGAACTGTCCTTATAGCACGGTATAGATATATTCTTCAAAGGCCTTCAAGAAATAACCAGCCAATGTTACCCATTGGCCCTTCGAAGAAGAATGAACCCACCCAACTGGGCGAAAGTCTTGAACCAGGAATTCTCTCTTGGCATCAATAAACCGGTGTAAAAAGGTTTGAGCAATAAGTAGAGTCTCGCCTGAAAGACAGTCTTTCTTCAGGGACCCAAAAAATAATCCTAAAACACATTTTTCGATGGAACGAGGAAACGCACCATGTGTTTTGAATCCACCCAACAAACTGTCATCTTGCGCTTTATTTGAGTGCCACTCCATGATTCTAGGGACAGAAAGGATTTGAAGATACAGGAAAGGATAGAATCTCTCCATGTTCGGAAGAAACAAGTTGCGACCTCTGATTTGATGGAACCATTTGTAGTCCCTATCATCTAAGCAATCATCAGGGATTGGTACCTTATTACCAAATAGGAAGCAAGGCTTATTCATCAATTTTTTATTCTTTCCCTCAAAGGGAGTAGTTGTCATAATTTTCCTTAAGGAAGAACGAGTAGGAGCCAAGATTTTGGTCTTCCTCTCTCGACCGTTAGATACTACGCAAACTGGAAAATCACTGTGGAGCCGAAATCGCTTTTCACCATCGTATCCACCTACATGGCCGAAGTAGTGATTCTTCGAAGGAGGGTTTAAAGCATACTTCACTGCATTAAGAGAAAAGAAAGGTTTAAAACAAAGTTATGAGAAAAATATTGTCTACTGAGTCTAAGATATGGATTGCAGATCTACTATGGAGATTAAACGAGGAACTCACCCCCAATCAAAAGTTCCTCCCGAACTACTATAGAGCCAGAAGCGGCTTGAGAACCTGGTTCTTCCCAAATTACTATAGAGCCAGAAGCAGGATGAGAATTTTGAGAACCACTGCTGGCTTGACCAGAAATTGAAGACTTTTTAGTCATCTTCTTTAAAATTTTAAGAAAACTTGATGCAGAAGAAACACGAAGAAAAAAGGGCTCAGAGAAATTTGAAAAACTTGAAGGAGCTTGAAGACAAAGGACCTTAAAAAGCTTGGAGTCAAAGAAAATTCAGGAGTTCAAATTTTTCAAAAAGGGTTAGAGTACTTTTATTAGATGATTGAGATCCTAGCACGGATGATTTGACGCCCGAGATTTCTGGCCCAAATCTCATAAGGATCCTCTCATTAATGAGCACAGAAAATGCTTCGATCTCTATGCCAGAAAAAGCGGCAACGCTCCGAATATACTGCATGAAGCGTAGATCCGTGATTCTAATACAGAGTTACGTTTTTACTTTCAAAAGCAGAATCGCAGTTTTGATGTAAGATCGTGATTTTCAAGTATAGTGACGCGAAATATCTACTGCAAGCGTACAGTGTCGGTGTAGCATTGTACAGGTCGCTCTCACAGGGATCTAAGGTGTTTTACTATTCTCACTAATTCTTTAGTCCTGGCAGATTAACTTTGAGTTCTAAGTTAGATTTGAGTTATACTAAGTAATTTAGGATATAAAATCCACTAGTTTCCAACCATGAATTACTTCTATTATCTTTTTCCTATCATAAAAATTTGATCTTTTAATTCTAATCTTTACTTAAAGTATTTTAAATATGTGTTATTAAGTGGTGTGCAAGTATAACGCATCAAAGATACAACTTTTCATAAAAATAAACTAAATCATTAGATAACTCTATGATAAAAATGAAAAGTAACAACCCCAAACCCTAACTAAGTATAGCCTATTAAGAAATCTAATTCAAGTATAACCTATCAAAGCATTAATCTAAGAGTTGTTATATTTTAATATTTTCATTGAAAACTCTTATCTTTATTATTTTATTTAGGAAGAAAACACTAGAGAGCAACTACATGGTAGGATCCTAGTTTCATCTATATTCTAGAGCTAAACTAAATTATCTACTCATAATTCTAATTAGTAAGATCATATTTTATTCATGAAAAAAAGAAAATCTATTCTAGAAAGTAAGATTAATCTAAACTAGAAAGCAATTAGAAGAAAAAATACCTAAGTAAAATTGATGAACAACAAAGGATACCTCTGGAGTTTAGTATGGTGGTCGTCACCCCTTCAACAAAACCCTAATTTTATTTGTAATTATGAGTACAAAATTACATCAAATCATCAACCCTAAATTATAAGGATACGGCCAATATATAGGGCTCGGAGAACCAAACCCTACTTTTAGTAAAACTGAATAACTACAAAATTACATCGAAGAGCCTGTAAAAAATTCAGGAGAAGCAGGCCCCAAAGTGCTTCCAAACGGCGGCAAATACCACTAAATGGCGGCAAAAGTATGCAATCCTGGCTCCAATTTTCTTCTGCATTAAGCTCTGATCCTTTTCTTTGTATTTAAATTACTGTATTGAAGTTTAGGTCTTTACAGCATCATAGTCTTGTAGCTTTACTCACTTTTAATTCCTGTTTGGGTTTGGTTTCCTAATCCGGCTCTGAGTTTATGTTATCTCCATGTAGGAATAGGTTTACCTGAAAAACACACTAAAAATAGCCGAGTAGCATTATTTAAATACAAAAATAGATAATATGAAGGTTATAAATATGCAATATATGGCACTCATCATAACTCCACACCTATCTTTTGCTAGTCCTCAAGTAAAACCTAAACCTAAAAAGAAAAAGAAAATTTTATTTTACGGGAATCACAATTACACTTAGCACGTCCAACAAGTCTTTAAATCCCAAAGTTATCCTAGTGGACGAGTTGTGTCTCGTGAGAGTTTGTAGTAAATATACCCACAAAATTCGTAAAGAGGTTAGATTAAAGAATAAAGAAAAGAAAAAATAAAAATAACCAAAAATCAAGAAAAAAATTTATACAAAAGAAAGAAAAATCTTTTTTTTAATAATATTTTCTTCAATTAATCTCACTAATATACAAACTCAAGAACGTATTTAGATTATCAATTTTCAAATCAAGCGTCATATCAAATACACTTATCATTTTAATCAAAAATTCAAATTCTATCTTTCAATACCCACTAATAAATAATTTATTATATCATATACATCTACGTGCACGCGTGATAATCTACTTCAGCCTTAGACTCCAACTCTAACACATGATTCATCTCATCTCTCATAACAATTTTTTTCTCTTTTTTTAACAATATTTCACTTTTTATGCGAATATTCACTTTTTCTTAAGCGCAAAGTACCTGATTACTCGGATCATACTCTTTTTTTTTCTCTCTAAGGCTATTGCCTTAATACCAGGCTCACCCATTTTTTTCTCTCTTTGAGACTATTGCTTTAATACCAGGTTCACCCCCTTTTTTTCTTCTCTCACTCTTTTTTTTTATTTCTGAGGCTATTGCCTTAATACTGCCTCACCCCTTTTTTTCTTGTTTAGAGAGAAAGTTACTCAATTATTATCATTTTTGTCCTTAACCTAATAAACTATTGTAAAGTGAAAAATAGATGTATACTTACCTCAATATTACTGTTAGCGGTATTTATTTTTTTAATTTTAATCTTTTTCATAAAATTCTTAGTGTATCATCCAATCTACTTTCCTATCAAATTTCAAATCTAAATTATTCTTTTATTTGTAATTAGATTGATTTATTAAAGAAAATATATAATCATTTTTTTACTTTTGTTTTTCTTTTATTTATTTTATTTTTTTAATTGGTTACTCTAAAAACTATCCGAAGTGTAAAATAAAGAAACCCAAAAATCTAAAAATAAAATAAAAATTCTAAAAAAAACTAAATATCCTAGAAAAATATGAACAAAATATCCTAACCCACTCCCCCCACACCTAAACTCGTGTATACTCTCATACACGAACAAAGCGTGGTAAAATAAATATGAAAATTATTGTACAAATAATGAGAGTCGTAAAAACTTACGATCTCAATATCGTCACCCTATTAACGAATAGAAAGCGGTTACGACCACTCGATCACTTTTCACTTTTATAATATGTGTGTTTTAAATGTGAAATGGGTGCATTATTGTATCTCATCATTCTCGTATAAATCACGAAATTACCTGTCTGTATCTTATGCTGCCCTCGCTTTTTCTTTGTCCTCATGTAAGCATTAATAATTGGGTTAAAAAATTCTTCATTATAAACCTGCCAATCATCGTTAGTAACAAACACATATGTAGAAATATCGTGAGGTCAGAAGGGTGCAATATGATCAAGTGAATGTAGTGGTGACCCTTCTAACTTACGAAGTAATGCAAGCTCCTCTGCAAACAAATCCTCAAATATTTGCTCATAAATAAATGGCATATTTGAACAAGTATCATCATACATAGAATCAGTATATGTCAATTCATCTAATAATATAAGCTCATCTTCTAAAATTTGCTCAAATGAGGGTCCATCATCAGTATAAGAGGTAGAATGAGAGTGCAAACTTAGAATCGTGTTTACCTCAATGAGGAAGTTTGTTGTGTGCTCATCCATATTGAATATATTCAATACCACAGTCATATTCCCAAATGATAGCTTCATGAGGCCACTTCTGCAATCGATTAATGCATTTGATGTTGCAAAGAATGGTCTACCCAAGATAACGGGAATTTGATTCCGTAGATTGAAAATCGGCTCAATTTCTAAGATAATGGAGTTTAAAGGAAAGATGAACTCGCCGACCTTAATGAGCACATTTTCAACCATACTAAATGGTCTCTTGATCGAATGATCAGCTAGCTGTAATGTGACCTTGGTAAGTTGAAATTCTTCTGACCCCAACTGCTGATAAACAGTGTGAGGAAGTAAGTTAACACTTGTCCCTAGATCACGCAATGCCCTATCAAATGTAGTGTTCCCAATGGTGCATGAGATTGTGGGAGAACCTAGATTTTTGTATTTGACAAGTCAGGAGTTAGAGAGGATATGCAATATATTTGCAGTAAGAAAAACTTTCTCAGGAATATTTCTTCCTCGTTTCTTAATACACAAATCTTTGAAAAACTTGGCATAAGTAGGAATCTGTTGTATAATATCAAGGAGTAGAATATTAACCTTCACATACTGAAATGTTTCAAGAATCTTCTCTACTTGTGGTGAATTCTTCCTAAGCCGATTGGGATATGGTGCTTTCGGCTTAGGAACAGGTTCTTCCAAATGAGTATGTGATGTTAATGGAGGTGATGGAGATAAATGTCAAGAAAGAGATGGAAAAGATGGTGTAGCCTGCGAAATAGTAGGAGTGAGATTAGGGGGCATGGCTATATTATTATTCACTTGCTTGCCAGATCTGAGCGTGTGAATAGCATTGTATTAGTGAAGATGGGATGAAACAAACTGAGATGAGTTAGAGTTGGGGTTCATTATTAGTTGGCTCAGAAAGGTACATGGCACCTGCTCACTTAGCTATGTGGCTAACTGTCTAACCTGCTGCTCTATATTCTTGATCGACTGAGAACTTGCAAGAAGTTGTTAGTCGGTCCGTTGTATAAATTCAGTAGATACTTTCATTAAATTTTGCACTTGTGTGTCTAAATTGGACGTCGTCTTGAAAAGGTTCTCCATATTCTTTTCAACTGTCGTTAGCCATTTATCATAATTATTGTTAGACCCTTACTGTGAATATGATTGATTATGTACAGGTGGTCTATTCTGGTTGTTTCCTTGATTTGAAGTATTTGGGTGTTGGTAAGCACCCACATTTGGTCTTGGAAACTGACCATTGGCTAGAAACTGCATATTAGGGTTTGGGGCTCTTTGATATTGCTCTTGACCCCATGAGAGATTTGGGTGGCACCTCCAACCAGGATTGTATGTAGGAGCATAAGAATTGTTCATGGGTCGTTGATACATGGTGTTAGCCTATTCAACTATGGAACCCATGGAATTTATTAATAATGAACACTCCTCTATAGCATGATTCAGAGTTCCGCAATTAAAGCATGTGGAATCTTGTATTTGATTGACTTGACCCATTGGTGGAGCACTAAGAGTCTCCAATGCCTCAATTCTCCGCATAAGAGCTGCAATCTTAGCTTCGACAGTTATAGAACTGTCGACACTATGGATCCCACCTTTATGCGCAGAAGTTGATGCATTGGATTTTTCAGCGAGACTCTCCTACTGCATAATTTTCCATGATAAGTTCTCAAGGAAGTCTCATGCTTCATTCTCATTCTTTCTCATGAACTCTCCCTAACACATGGACTCAAGAAGAGTTTTGG